>SJYA01001703.1:1295176-1307571 GCA_006410615.1 Neotragus moschatus | reverse complement strand
ATCTGCAGTGATTTTGGAGCCCAGGAAAATAAGGTCTGGCACTGTTTCCACTGTTTCCCCATCTATTTCCCTTGAAGTGATGGTACCAGATGCCGTGATCTTCGTTTTCTGAATGTTGAGATTTAAGCCAACTTTTTCACTCTCCTCTTTCACTTTCATCAAGAGGCTTTTTAGTACCTCTTCACTTTCTGCCATAAGGGTGGTGTCATCTGCATATCTGAGGTTGTTGGTATTTCTCCCGGCAATCTTGATTCCAGCTTGTGCCTCCTCCAGCCCGGTGTTTCTCATGATGTACTCTGCATATAAGTTAAGCAGGGTGACAATATACAGCCCCGATGTACTCCTTTTCCTATTTGGAATCAGTCTATTGTTCCATGTCCAGTACTAACTGTTGCTTCCTGACCTGTATACAAGTTTCTTAAGAGGCAGGTCAGGTGGTCTGGTATTCACATCTCTCTCAGAATTTTCCACAGTTTCTTGTGATCCACGTAGTCAAAGGCTTTGGCATACTCAATAAAACAGAAATAGATGTTTTTCTGGAACTCTCTTCCTTTTTCCATGAACCAGCAGATGTTGTTAATTTGATCTCTTGTTCTTCTGCCTTTTGTAAAACCAGCTTGAACATCTAGAAGTTCACAGTTCATGTATTGCTGAAGCCTGGCTTGGAGAATTTTGAGCATTACTTTACTAGCGTATTCGATGAGTGCAATTATGTGGTAGTTTGAACATTCTTTGACATTGCCTTTCTTTGGGATTGGAATGAAAACTGACCATTTCCAGGTCTGTGGCCACTGCTGAGTTTTCCAAATTTGCTGGCATATTGAGTGCAGCACTTTCACAGCATCATCTTTCAGGATGTGAAATAGCTCAACTGGAATTCCATCAGCTCACTAGCTTTGTTCGTAGCGATGCTTCCTAAGGCCCACTTGACTTCACATTCCAGGATGTCTGGCTCTAGGTGAGTGATCACACCATCATGATTATCTGGGTCATGAAGATCTTTTTTGTACACAGTTCTTCTGTGTATTCTTGCCACCTCTTTTAATATTTCCTGTTTCTGTTAGGTCCATAGCATTTCTGTCCTTTATTGAGCCTATCTTTGAATGAAATATTCCCTTGGTACCTCTAATTATCTTAAAGAGATCTCTAGTCTTTCCCATTCTATTGTTTTCCTCTATTTGTTTGCATTGATCGCTGAGGAAGGTTTTCTTATCTCTCCTTGCTATTCTTTGGAACTCTGCATTCAAATGGGAATATCTTTCCTTTTCTCCTTTGCTTTTTGCTTCTCTTCTCTTCACAGCTATTTTTAAGGTTTCCTTAGACAGCCATTTTGCTTTTTTGCATTTCTTTTTCTTGGGGATGGTCTTGATTTCTGTCTTCATACAATGTCACAAACCCCATCCATAGTTCATCAGGCACTCTGTCTGTCAGATCTAGTCCCTTAAATCTATTTTTCACTTCCATTGTATAGTCATAAGGGATTTGATTTAGGTCATACCTGAATGGTGTAGTGGTTTTCTCCACTTTCTTGACCTCACAGTTGTTCAGTTTTCAAAGTAAATTCTTAATTACTCTCATGCATGGAAAAGGCTTAAGAAATCTGTAGTTCCAGAATGATCATGGTCCAGACCTCCATAAAAGTGCCTGTATTTTGAAGGTGACATCCTATTTCCAAGGAGCCAACCAAAGAGAAAAGAAGCAGTTTTGGGTACCAAGTTAGTGTCTCACCTGACTTTACCAAGCACTGAAGTTTTACCCACTATGTGACAGCTGCCTTCAGTTGGTAAAGCAGCACACTGTTCTCCATATACTTTTGTTTCTTTGGAGCTAATTTTATGCTGATATTTCAGAGTTGTAGACGTTAGTCAATTTCTTTTAAGCTCTTTCTACTTATAAAACTTCAAAGTGTCTATCAGAGAGGTCAGCATTTGAGTTCAAGGAGTGGAAAATGGTGATGGGAATTTGTAGGATTTTTAAATGATTAAAAATGCGTACATATGCCCTGGTTTGGGCTTTTTTGTGAAAATGCTATAGGATTACACATCAACCAACTGTTAATTCAGAGGAAAAAAAAATTAAGCAAGTTGTAGACAAGAGTAACTGATTTAATCTTGTTGTTGTTCAGTCACTAAATAATGTCTGACTTTTTGCAACTCCATGAAGTGCAGCACGCTAGGCTCCTTGTCTTTCACTGTCTCCTGGAGCTTGCTCAAATTCATGTCCAAAATCTAGATATATGTGAATTGGATGTATGTTTCAGCCTTGCACATCCAGGATTTTTCTAATGAAAGAGAACACCTAGAAATCTGTCAGATGTTAATTTCTATGGATCCTCAAAATATATCCTGTGAGACACAATTTATGACCTGGGATCTCATTTCATCATATACATAAGTTGCTGCAGAGACCTGCATGTTTTACAGAGACTGAATGTAAACAGGAATTGGCCTACCACTGGGACTGTAAATAAATTTGTAAGGTGTTTGACTAATGTTTAGATAATTTAATAGATTTGACAAAGATTTTGGGGGCTATTTTCTCTTCAAAGGAAGATAATGCCATCCATCAAGTTATACAGAGCTTTTTATCCATGGGAATGTTGTTGTTGCTGTGGTTTTTTTTTTTTTTTTAAGATAATGGAGATTCCATTTGATTTAGTTTGTGTTACTACAGAAATGAAAAATTAAAAAAAAAAAAAAAACAACAACCAAGGGAGGGGAAGGAATAGACATTAGTTAAACTTCCAAACTTCCTGTGACTAATTTATCAAATACCATTACTATTATCTTTTGCTTTTGCCTCTGCTTGTTACAGTTATAAGGGAAATTTTCCTTCTGGCCTCAAGCTGTGGGTCCCTTCTTATCACGTTTAGCATTCCAGTGCATGGCAGAACAGAGATTAAAACACTCTGTTTTCTACTAAAGCACCTATTTTGATTTTGATACAGAAATTACAAAAAGACATGTGATACACTAGTATAAAATTCTGATCATTCTTTTTCTAGTTTTGTTTTATTATCTCAATAGTCTTCTATTCAGAAGAAATATATAATGAAAAAAAACCATTTGTATTTGAAAGTAATAGCAAAAACATCCTTGTATCTACTTAATCGTTGAATGTCTGGAGAAAGGAAGAAAACACAGATCTGCATGGAGTTGAATACAGACATATGTGTAACCATCTTGAGAATGTATTGATTTTCATCAACTTTTAATCTTTATTTCAGAGAGATTAACTTTAGAGATCAAGTTATATTAACTGGGTATTGAAAAGAATCCTTTTTTTTTGATGACTTGAACTCTACAACTCAAATGTGTTTCTTAATTTTTTTAAACCTTTAATGTCACTGACATTGAAATTTTCTAAATCTGAAATTATTTTTTTTTTCTTAATAGACTGGAAGAAAAGAAAAAGGAGATCCTCTAAACATTGCAATTGATAAGATGACCAAGAAAACAAGAGATCTAAGGAGACAGGTACTGTTTTGCTTTATAAGTGCCTGGTATTAATACTTAGTGGTGATTTCTAAGAATGTCCTTTTTCAGACCTAATACTTAGCTTGCTGTTCCTTATAATATCTACATATACACAGAAACTTTTCATCAAGAAAGCAGTCTGCTGAGCAAACAGATGTAACTGGTGCAATGGTGGTGGTAATGAAAACAACCCCTAAGTCAGAAGCAGCAGACAGTGAGGGGAAACCCTCTCACTGACCAGACACAATCTTCCGAGATGGAGAGAATTTCTGCCCTTTACATATAGTCTTCAGTTTTTCAGACCTAGGGATGTAAAGAACCAGTCTCTAATTTCTGCTAGTTCTTATTAAAACTCCCAAGACAATCAATGAATAAACAAGGGTGCCAATGGTTAATGTGAAATACAACTCTTAATCTGATGGGCTAATTAAGGTCTCTGACCCAGGGTATTTCCTTGGGGACATAAATCTAGGGGAAAATTTGCTTATCAGATGGTTGTTTGAGAAGCAGGGAAACCAAGCAAGGAAAGGCAGCTGGATGATTTAAATGGTTAAGGGCATCATTAGCCTGAAGGGTCCATGTTGGGGGAAGAGTAAGGAATCTCTAGTCAGGGCCCCTTTTCATTTTGAAAGTGCTCCATGAACACAAGTACCCGTTTCTAGTACATCTTATTTTCTGTGTTGCTATGGTGAGCTCCACCGTCTTCTGTAGTGTTCTTTTTCTGGAAGAAATGGTACCATCCATTAAGGAATTCCTTAATCACCTCAGAGGCCTTATCTCTTGCTGTTAGCTTCTACATATATCCATCTCGTTCGTGAAGTGTTGGTCATCTGGGACCAACCTCTGCTCTGAGGCAACACCTGCTTTACTTTCTGCATCTGTGAAAGCTGAACTGTCAGGGCTGCATCATCTATCAATAATACTCATCCCTGCAGCATGTCAAGTACAGAGATTAGCAAACTGTCTGGGCAAGAATGGCCAAGGAGCCATTAAAACATGGTTTGAAGAAAAGGAAGGCACTGCTTCAAATCACTATTGTGGAGCTTTTCTGGGCTATTTTCAGGTTATCACCAGAAAGTACAGACACACTGATCTGGTGTTCTCTAGAAGGTACCACAATTAGTTCTAAAATATGAAGACTCTAGTTTGAGTGCCCAGCTAATAAGCTCTTTGAAAGTGAAAGTAACAGTCTCTCAGTCATGTCTGACTCTTTGTAACCCCAATGGACTGTAGCCCACAAGCCACCTCTGTCCTTGGAGTTCTCTTGGCAAGAATACTGGAGTGGGTAACCCTTTCCTTCTCTAAGGGATCTTTTCTGACCCAGGGATCAAATCCTGGTCTCCTGCATTGCAGGTTGATTCTTTACCATCTGAGCCACCAGGGAAGCCCAATAAACTTTTAGAGGAAAGTGTTTTCTTTTTATTTTATCTTGAAATAAGGGAGATTAAAACATTGTCTTCTTAGGCATTAGTAGGTAATATTAAGAGGGAGTATGACCAGGTCTGCTTCTCCTTGCCCTCTTAGATTATCTTTTCATACAAAGTCCCCATCTGATATGAAATGATATTGGTGGTAAGAATTGGGATTGAGGATGGTAGACAACAGTGAGTCAGGTGTCTGGAGCTCAGGATTTTACTTCTAGCTCTGCAACTAAATGGACCCTTTGACTGTGGATCCTTCATCTCTTGGTCTCCTCTTACCTGTAAAGTAAGAAGCCAAACTAGGTCTGTAAACTCTTTGAATGAGTCCATTTATTTCCTCTGCCAGAAGTCCTAATGCCTGATACTCACAAGTTTTAAAAGCAATGGGAAGGGAACAGGCTTCTCTAGGGTTTGCCTTCGTCTGGATTGTCAACCAGGCTTCCCAGGTGGTGCTAGTGATAAAGAACCCACCTGCCAGTGCAGGAGATATAAGAGATGTGGGTTTGATCCCAGGGTTCAGATGATCTCCTGGAGGAGGGCATAGCAACCCACTCCAGGATTGCCAGTATTCTTGACAAAGAAGTCTGGGGAGCTATAGTCCATAGTGTCACAAAGAGCCAGACACAACTGAAGCAGCTTAGCACATGGGCATACAGGTTGTCAACCAGGCAAAGTTCATGAAATGAGTCTTCTTACCTCCCTGTCTAGGTCTTAACAGGGACCATTCTTTTACATTCTGGGACCAACACTTAAGCTCTCTTCACTCATGGCCTGTCACAAGAATTTTTTTTGTCTTACTAGGAAGGAATGGATACAGTAGTTTTTACCTTGATACTACAATTCTCAGAAAAGTGTTGACTCTTTTTAGCTTTGGACAGCAGTGAAGTTTGAAGATGGACTTCATGGTACAAAAATTTTAAATGCTTTGGTGACAAGATCTTTGAAGAGCTTCCTTTATGGTGGCATTAGAAGGAATATGTCATGCCCTCAAATCATTCCATGTATAACATCTTTTTTACCTGCTCACCTTTCCCAGAGATTGAGAGAACTAAGAGTGAGAGAGAGTTGTTTTATGATAATCAGATCCAACAGTTATGGCATAATTTCACACCACATCCCTGAATTTGGCTCAAACAGCCTTCTCTTCCCCAATATGCCTTTCTAGAACTAAGATGGTCTCCATCTGTCAGTTCCATCCCAATCCATATGTTGGAATATTTTAATCTCTTTTCCCCATCTCTTCTGTTTCTCCATGCACACCTTTACTGGTACAAAACCTTTCCTGAGCTGAACAGAGCTACCTAGCATTTCTGCAGATAGAACATGCAAGGAGTCTGATTAGCTTGGCTCAGGTAGATGTTCAATTTAGATGTGGGTAGCTAGTTAGTTGGATTAACAAAATTTGATCTGAGTCTCTGATATGTGATGGCCCAGGGCCTCCCTGGTTTCCCTTTTAAACAGGAAAAAAATCTGCCTGCAATGCAGGAGACAAGGGTTCATTCCCTGGGACAGGAAGATCCCCTGGAGAAGGGAATGGCAACCTCCTCAGATATTCTTGACTGGAGAATTCCATGGACAGATCATGGTGGGCTATAGTCCATGGGGCTGTAAAGAGTTAGACATGACTGAGCAACTAAAGACACACACAGTGAATGCTAGTGGTTCAAATGAAAACTGAAACACTTTCTGTTCCTTTAATTATGGACAGGACTTTGTTAGGAAAGATTCTAAGTGAAAACCCTCAGCGATCCAACTCTAGTTCCCTGTAAACCTATATTCCTTTATACAATATTTAGAGAAATAAAATCACAGGCTGAATCAAAGAAAAATATTTCTGATCACTTTCATAAGTTCCCACCCTTTGTGCCTCCTCTCTTTTCCTCATAGCCCCAAGGTTGGGCAGTGTTCTTGAGAAGGTGATGCTGGGCTTGCAAAGTTCTAGTCACCAAATTAAAAAGAAATAAAGTCAATTATGATCATTATCTTGGACTTGTCTAATGAAAGAAAGTGGACTTAAATTTTCAGACATGTGAAAAAAAGTCAAGTAATTGAATAATAAGGATTTCTGTTTTAAGTAGAATTTTCTAGTAAGTAGAGCTCTCTTTCTCTCTCTCTTTTTTTTTTCCTAGGCAGTATGTCCCAAGTAACTGGAGAGTCATAAATTGTGAGAAAGGTTGCAGGAACCCAAGGGCATTATTTTAACTGATTGGCATGGATCCATGTTGCCAATTAACCCCAAGAGAGTGGGCAGTAGTAGAACAGAATCCTTTTAGGAGTATTTTGTTTGGAGTTAAATATGGATTTAGGGAAATATAACTGCCAGCTTTAAGCATTATGTTTTAATTTTAGAGCTGTGGGCACGGTATGCCCCATGTCTGAGCTATTGTCACTGCTGTGTTTCTGGAATCAGCCCATTATAAATACAAAAGCGTTTGGCTGAGCCCCTGCTTGAGTACCTCGTAGCCCACATGGTCTATTTATCCCATAGAGAGGACCCAGTTGGTGTCTGCCAGCTGCTCCTCATGCCCCCCTTCTGTATGCCACCTGCGAACTATTCTAGGCAAGGCCTCTTGGTTTTCCTTATGCTTATAGTGATGTTGGTTTATCCTGATTGTTATTGTGGTCCTTGTGTTAGTCTTTCTCTCCCCCCAAGTTGATAAGCAAATCGGGACTCAAATGTTTTCCTATGAGAAGCTAATAATAGTAATCATAACATGTTAGTGTGTTGCTAAGGCTTAGCAACTCTCTCATTCCTCAAACCAATCAATGGCCTAATTCTTATTCCGTCACCCTTAATAGTCATCACAATAATTCCAGCAATGAGATGCAGTGTCAACTTGAGAAAAGTGTCAATTTTGCTGTCACAATCAAAACATGTATAGAATGCTTTTACAATGAATGCAAACTTAATAGAATGGATTATACAACAAAGGTTTAAAAACAAATGAGCAAAACTTGTCACTGGATGGTTTGTTAAAGGTTGATTTATCAATACCTTGCCTCCAGATAGGACTTCAGAAAAAACTCACTAGATTAATAAGAAATAATTACAACTGAAGATTCCTCAGCTGTCCCTTTTGTGACCCAGTTCCTTACGAAAAATTGTGGCTAAAGGTGGGCAGTCATCAAGTTTGTAAAATCACTGTCCATGAAAATGTAAACTAAATTATAGCTGATATGTATGGAGTCCTTACATTGTGCCAGGCACTGTTCGAAGTTCTTTCTATAAATGGACTGCATTTAATCCTCATTCAGTGCTATAAGACAGAACGGGCTGTCACCATGCCCATTTTACAGATGAGGACATAAAACCAGGTAATGAACCCATGGTGACACCAAGTGGGGATGCCTGCAGGTCCCTGTCCAGGCAGTCTGGCTATGGGGTCTTGACTCTTAGCCTTTCCCCATCCTAGCAATCCAAAGAACCAGCAGATGCAGTTGGGTCCCCGAGATGCTATTCTCCTCTGGGGGAGGCAGTGGGGAAGAAAGACGGTTCACACAATATGTGGAAATGCTTTGTTGTTTTCAACAGCACCTTTACTATTGTGGGGTTGGGAATGGCTGAAGAAATAATGAAAGTGTTAGTCGCTCAGCTGTTGCGACCCTGTGGACACCCCTGCCAGGCTTCTCTGTCCATGGAATTCTCTAGGCAAGAATACTGGAGTGGGTAGCCATTCCCTTCTCCAGGAGATCTTCCTGACTCAGGGATCGAACCCAGGTCCCCTGCATTGCAGACAGATTCTTTACTGTCTGAGACACCAGGGATGAGTGACATATATGTAACTCAGACAGAAAAACCATCTGTGATGCATGTCAAAAATAGGGTTCTAGTTTGTGATAGGATATCATCTCTCAGGTCTCCAGCTGTTATGGTTCACTGGATCTTTTTAAAAACTGCTATTATGTTTAGGTAGCTGGCTTCTCAAAGCATGAATTATAGACTTTCCAAAACATTGACAGAAAAAAGGAATGTTAAGGCATTCAGTTCTTTTTCTCACATCTGTTCATGATGGGGCCAATTATTTTTAGATTCATTGTAAGAAAACATTTTGAAATCATTTATTTCCAGACTTGAAGCTGCTTTGCCTCATAAGGATTTGAGGCTATCTATATGGCTACAATTTAAAAATTATGAAACAAAATATTGATTTCCTCCAAACCTTACGGTTTGTGTTCTTCACACTGAAAACCTATGTCAGAGCTAATAATCCTGGTCAGATTGCCTTGCTTCTGTAAAAATGTAGAGACCAGAAAATGATCATACAGTACTTGGTGTTTGAAATATAGAACATAAGCAATTCTGAGACAGCTGAACACAAATGGCATCAGAAACACCAAACTCAGAATCAAAGAGACCAGAAGGAGAAGGGCAGAGGAAGGGGAAGGCTCATGAGCACTCTGAAAGGCTGTCTCTGGACAAGCCCTTTGATCACAGGTTGTATACTCAAGCTCTCTCTAATTTAGGAAAATCCCATTACAGCAGCCCTGAATGTCAGGCCACTACGTACTTATTTGTCTCCTGGAAAACACTCATTAGGCCAGGTTCAAGGTACATGATTTTATCTATTTCAAATAGTTCTTAAAATATCACTATTGGCAGTCTCTTCCCTTATAAAGACACTGTTCAAATCATGGATTAATTGACTTCTGTGAGCTAGCATGTGGTTGATGGGTCACACATGAATACAGTCTTGGGGAGGATGCCAAGCTTGACCTCTTTCTCACCAGTGAGTCCAGATCACACGAAGAGTCCAATAGCTTGATCAATATTGATTAATCAAATAACACACTGTGTAGAGGAATCTGTAACACATGTATGAATAGGAAACTGCTCAATTAAGTGGAAGCTTCAACTACTGATTTATTCTCTTCTACTGATTTCTTCATGCCCCAGAAGTCAAGGAAAAGTTGAGTGGAGAAGGATACCTAGCATTGCCCACGTCTCAAAACATTCAAGAGAATGTGTGCTTTTGATTTTATCTTGGACACCCACTGTTCTAGGCAATAAGAGTGCCAGGTCAAAAAGAAGAAAAAAAAAAGTAAGCTAAATTTTATTTTTAATTATTATTTTTTAATTTGTTTTTGGCTGCATTGGGTCGTTGTCACTCTTCAGATTTTCTCTAGTTACAGAGCATGGGCTTCTCATTGCAGTGGCTTCTCTTGTTAGGGAGCACGGGCTCTGGGGTGCACAGGCTTCAGTAGTTATGGCTTCTGGGTTCCATAGTTGTGGTACACAGGCTTATTTGCCTGCAGTATGTGGTATCTTCCCCAACCAGAGATCAAACCCATATCCCCTATACTAGCAGGTGAATTCTTTACCACTGGACCACCAGGGACTCTCCTAGGCAGAATCTTAATCCTGACACTGGAAGATCCACTATAGGATTATAAAAATAGTTCTATCATATTTTCCAGGATGAAATACCTAAGCAGGAAAATTTGGAAAATTTTCAAAAGTGGTGCTTCAAATAAGGATTTTTCTTTTCTTTCTCTCTCTCTCTCTTTTTTAAAGAATGTCCTTTAAGCTTACCAAAACATTTCAGAACACTGACCAACCTGACTGAGTGAGGTTGGTCCATATATATTGTTGGAGGCTATGTTTAGGCTGAAGTTTTCTATCCAAAACAGACACTAAAATGGAGATAATTTTCAAATGTGTCCTGCAAGAGTTTGCCAGGACACATGAATTGAGCTTCTTTGAAGAGCTGATGATCGCAGCTAATCGCCTTGATTCTGACAATGTATTTAGTGGATCTTTGCAGCCAGCTTTTGGTCAAATAGATCTTGTTCCATTTGACCTCTCCTTGCTGAGGTCACCGTTTATTACTTGAAATGGCAAATGGCTCCTGGCATCATTTTCTCAGGGGAAATTTCCATCAGGACAGCTGATTTTTTTTATCTTACTATTTCTCAAGGGGGCTGGATGAATCTGAGATTTGGAAAGTGGTGGAAGCCCTGGTTTGCTGTAGGATCTAAGCACTTTGTACCTTCCTGGCTCCCGGGGATATCACAGAGGATGTTTGAGGGAATTCACCATTGCTCTTTGCTTGGGCAGGAAATTGTGACGCATGATGCTGAAAACTCAGCCTGTGCGCACTGGTGCTGAATAAGTCTTGGAGAGAGAGCTTTGAGTGNGCCCTGGTTTGCTGTAGGATCTAAGCACTTTGTACCTTCCTGGCTCCCGGGGATATCACAGAGGATGTTTGAGGGAATTCACCATTGCTCTTTGCTTGGGCAGGAAATTGTGACGCATGATGCTGAAAACTCAGCCTGTGCGCACTGGTGCTGAATAAGTCTTGGAGAGAGAGCTTTGAGTGAAGTAGAAAAGGATTAGCTTTATTCCTTTGTGAGGCAAAGGGGGACACAGCGAGCTCCTGCCCTCAAAAAACTGTGTCCCAACCTGTGGTATTTGGTGAGGAGTTTTATAGCCATAGTTCAAGGTCAGGGCTGCTGATAAGGATCAGAGTGTGTACAGGGCCTTCATTTCTTTCATTTGGCCTCAGATGGTCTCCTGATGAGCTTCGGTGGTTCTCAAGGTTACCAAATTGTGGCCTTCTCTCTGGAATGAAGAATGCTCATCAAGTAGTTAATAACATCTTCTGTTTGCTGGGGGTTTTACTTCTGCAGAAGAGCTCCAAGATGTTGCTATGTTGGTCTCCTAAAACCAGGATGCTGCCCCAAGGCTGCACTATTGTTTGTTGATTGTTCCTCCCTTGTCTGCATTCTCTTCCCTTCTCTCATTAGCAGCAGTTTGAACTGGCCATCCAAAAAAAAAAAAACACAACAAAAAAAAAATCTCTCTCGATTTTTCGATGAAAGAAAACAAGAGAGTTGCAGAAAAACATCTACTTCTGCTATATTAACTACACCGAAGCCTTTGACTGTGTAGATCCCAACAAACTGTGGAAAAGTCTTAAAGAGATGGGAATACCAGACCATCTGACCTGCCTCCCGGGAAATCTGTATGCAGGTCAAAAGCAACAATTAGAACTGTACATGGGACAACAGACTGGTTTCAAATCGGGAAAGGAGGCT
The DNA here is from genome assembly GCA_006410615.1 of Neotragus moschatus. Taxonomy (NCBI): domain Eukaryota; kingdom Metazoa; phylum Chordata; class Mammalia; order Artiodactyla; family Bovidae; genus Neotragus; species Neotragus moschatus. Next base: position 1,295,639 of record SJYA01001703.1, on the reverse strand, counting down.
GTATATTGTCACCCTGCTTATTTAATTTATATGCAGAGTACGTGATGAGAAATGCTGGGCTGGATGAAACATAAGCTGAAATCAGGATTGCCAGGAGAAATATCAATAACCTCAGATATGCAGATGACACCACCCTTGTGGCAGAAAGCAAAGAACTAAAGAGCCTGTTGATGAAAGTGAAAGAGGAAAGTGAAAAAGTTGGCTTAAAACTCAACATTCAGAAAACTAAGATCATGGCATATAGTTCCATCACTTCATGGCAAATAGATGGGGAAACAATGGAAACAGTAACAGACTTTTTATTTTTTTTTGGTTCCAAAATCACTGCAGATGGTAACTGCAGCCATGAAATTAAAAGACACTTGCTCCTTGGAAGAACAGCTATGACCAACCTAGATAGCACATTCAAAAGCAGAGACATTACTTTGCCAACAAAGATCCATCTAGTCAAAGCTACGGTTTT
>SJYA01001703.1:1267514-1290210 GCA_006410615.1 Neotragus moschatus | reverse complement strand
TGCCAAAGAATTGATGCTTTTGAACTATGGTGATGGAGAAGACTCTTGAGAATCCCTTGGACTGCAAGGAGATCCAACCAGTCCATCCTAAAGGAAATCAGGCCTGGGTATTCATTGGAAGGACTGATGCTGAAGCTGAAACTCCAATGTTTTGGCCACCTGACGCGAAGAACTGGCTCATTGGAAAAGACCCTGATGCTGGGCAAGATTGAAGACAGGAGGAGAAAGGGACGACAGAGGATGAGATGGTTGGATGGCATCACTAACTCTGTGGACATGAATTTGAGTAGGCTCCAGGAGTTGGTGATGACAGGGAGGCCTGGTGTGCTACAGTCCATGGTGTTGCAACGAGTCAGAAATGACTGAGCAACTGAACTGAACTAAAGTGAATTTGCCATTGGAACTCAGGGAAAGTCTTAGAGGCTGAAGCCTAAACAAGAAACAGGGGACACAGAAAGACTTCTGAGCTCAGGAGCCCCAACAAGGTCCTGCTCAATTTCATGAAGGTGATGTTGGTTGCAATATTCATCTATTTACTTTGTATGTTCTTAACCAATCTTTGTCTTCCTTCTTTTCTGAATGAAATTTCCAGAATATGTTAAAACTAAATTCTTACCCTTTCTCCACCCTATATAACTGCATGCTCACCACTATGATCAACTTTCAAGAAGGTTCTTACCTTGTGCAATTTCTTCCATTCACTTCAGTTCAGTTCGGTCGCTCAGTCGTGTCCGACTCTTTGCGACCCCATGAATCGCAGCACACCAGGCCNTAGAGTTCCAAAAACCTACAAATTAGTGACTATCGTTACACATGAATTTGTGGCTTCACGGTCACTTGGCTTGCCTTTCTGTAGTTCTGAGTGCTAGAAGTGGTTAGGCTTAGAAACTGGGCAGCTGCTGCTATCCTGTCATTGAGAGCTGAAGTAGCCAACTCTTTTAACCATCTGATCCATTGCTCCTATTTCTAACTGGATGTATATAAAGGTCAAAAAGGCAAAGTTGAACCCACTGAAACTGTTTGACATTTGTTTAGCTAGTGTCCATTTTCTCTTATCTGATGCATTATAATTTGATTCTAAAATCTGTCATTATCAAAAAGATTTTATTTTTACAGGATAGCATTTTGAAATTCTAACAGGGAGCTTACATTTCTTACCAACATAAAGCTTGCAAGTTAGTGAATCCATGTGAGCTAATTCCGAAGCCTGTCCTTTTAATGACTACAGTTGTTCAAGTTGATACACTTTGGACTTATTTTATAGCTTTTATTCAAATTCCATTACTGGGAAGGCTATAAGGTAAATATCAATTCATAGTGTCTTAAGACCCTCAATAATAATCAAAATAATAGCCTTCCTGTTTAATATCCCTGATTTTTTTCTTCCTTAAACTACCCATATCTGTGGCCAACCCCATGCAAGACACTGAACCATGAAAGAGATTTTGATAATTACTTTCCTAATTAATCATAAGAGGGAAAAGTAAAAGACTTTTATCTTAGCTGGAGTGGGGGATGGCTGATTAAATGCAGACAGAGAAACTAGCCAACTTGCATGGTATATTCACTAAGAAAGAGATGGATGAATTTTTACCCCAGTGTTCCAGGATTGGAGAAGAACCATTTGTCCTGAGGACTTTGGTGACAGTAGGGGATTTTCCATCTGATCCAACCATAAGTGCTTGTCAGAAGTTTGAGTGGATAACCAATCTCAGCCCCCTCTTCTCTCATACCAATTTTTTGTTTTTTTCAGGAGTGCATCAATCCTGTTAACTCTTAAGGGCAGGACATCTATATCTTTATTTGATTCCTTCAATTTCAGTGAAGATCGAGCTGTTTTTAAATAGCTGCAATCGGAGTTGCAGCTANATCTCAGCCCCCTCTTCTCTCATACCAATTTTTTGTTTTTTTCAGGAGTGCATCAATCCTGTTAACTCTTAAGGGCAGGACATCTATATCTTTATTTGATTCCTTCAATTTCAGTGAAGATCGAGCTGTTTTTAAATAGCTGCAATCGGAGTTGCAGCTACATGAAGAGGGTGACAGCGAAGTTGAAGAGCACCTTTGGTTACGGCGAGCTGGGTGGTCCGGGCACTGACCGTGGGCGAGGGAGGGCTCAGAGTCACAGGGGCAGGAAGAAGGCAACACTAACCATGCGTGCCTGAGCAGATTTCCCTCAGCTCCTCTGAAATCTGAAGGCTTAGATCAGTGTGGCCCTGAGGCTATATCCATAGATGCCAGAATAAGCGGGTGAAAGTAGATCCCTTGTGACTTTCATTGTGTCTGTATATTGCCATAGCAACAAGCTTGCCTTGTGCTCTTTAGGTGCATTCTCTGTGTATTTGTCCAGTCTGTGAAAGGACTCTCAATATTTTTTGCCAAATTAGGAGGAAATAATCAGGACTTGGAGTCCAGTCCAGGTCAGAACACCTATATTGAGCAGGCTGGGCAACCCAACCAGATACTCTTCTAGTGCACAGAAGTTTTAGGAAGTCAACAGCTTCTGCTTTTACATATAACCATTCCTCTTTGTTGTTTGCCTTGAAGCTTCTACTAGAAATGGAATTGCTTAGGTACCACTGAGATAAACTATGTTTTCTAACAGGGTGTGAAACAAAGAGAATAAAAGTCATTTTGGTCAAGTAAAGCAGTCAGACTGGACCCTTGAGGCCTCTTGAGGTCATCTCTAATCTTCTCAATCTTCTTCTTACACAGATAACTGCTGCATACTGAAGATGCTAGGTTCTAAGTAAAAAGTGGGTGAAAGGAACTTGAAATAGCCTGGGATTTGAAGTAGTGAAGCAACAGAGTGACATGGACAGGGTGATAGGGTTGCAAGACTTAAAGTCCACAGGTGAACCTATATAAATCAGGTGGCTGCAAACCTGTGGCCCACGTCTGCCTTTGTGCCTGTTTTGAAAATAAGTTGTACTGTTAGTTTTTGTGCTATGATGGCAGAGTTGAGTAGTTGTGGCAGAGACCAACTGGCTGCAAAATGTAAATCGTATACTGTCTGGCCTTTTATAGGAAAAGTAGAGCAGACCATGCTCTAGAAGTAAGGGTCTACTTGAAATGAAATAAATACCGTGTAAGAGTCTAAGTCTTCTGTAAAACTGAAGAATCTGAAATCTGACTGTCACCTGCATTTCCCTAAACAGTAATAGTGCCAGTCATATTATGGGATTTCCGCAGACTTAGAAATGTGGAGTCATCATTAGGCCTCTGTCTGAAATGAATCCCCTTGAGGAAAAATTCAGCAGCTGTTCAAAATGCACCACTGTGCAATAGTTACAGACAGGGAGTGAAAAAGTATAGCATATGATGGCAGAACTTGGGACAGAGAGGTTAGTTCAGAGGTACACAGTTATCTACAATTGGAATAGAGCTGGGGAGCACAGAGAAAGGGTTTCTGTTTTAGAAAATGTAATGGGCTCTTTAATGACCAAAAATGGTCATAAGCTTTAGAAGTTCATTTACAAGTGACTTCTGCATCAACAGTAAGTGCCCATCACCCACTTTCCCTAATCCAGCAGCATCTTATCTCCCCAAGTTTCCCATTCTGCTCAAGTGAAGCGTCACTCATCTGATACCCAAAGTACAAATGGATACGTTTTCAGTGGGGTCCTTCCAGAGTCTCTCATTTTTACAATGGGGATTCTTCTGAGACCCAGAAGACTTGTGATGTAATGTTGACTCTGTCTGGTACAAATCCTGCCACACTGTGCAGGTGTGTAAAACTGACTCCACCAGAAAGAAAGATGGCTTTAGAGAGTTGTTCTCCTCTGTACCTCGTTCTTCATACATTTTAAAATAAGCTTCTACTGCTAACATGCTCTTAAACCATTCAGTCAATGATTATCTCTCCCAACTGACAATGCAGTTGGGGTTGTTGTTTGTTGTTGGTTAGTTGCTAAGTTGTGTCCCATTCTGTGACCCCATGGACTCTAGCCCACCAGGCTCCTCTGTCCATGAGATTTCCCGGGACAGAATATTGGACTGAGTTGCCATTTCTTTCTCCAGTGCAGCTACGTGGGCGAGTGGTAGTGTCAAATCTTTCTTTGAGAAATGTTTCTTAAACTTCCTAAAGGTTCCTGCTCGAGTTAACTTATCTGATATAACTCTATTTATTTTTTGTCTGTGCTGAGTCATCACTGCTGTGCATGAGATTTCCCTAGTTGCAATGAGTAGGGATCACTCTCTCGTTGCAGAGCACGGTCTCCTAGTTGCAGAGCCGCTTAGAGCCTCTTTTTACAGGCTCTAAGGCACATGGGTTTCAGAGTTGCAGTTCTCAGGCTCTAAAGCGCAGCTCAGTAGTTGTGGTGCATGAGCTTAGTTGACCTGTGGCATGTGAGATCTTCCTGGGGATCAAACCCCTGTCCCCTGCATTGTCAGGTGAATTCTTAACCACTGGACCACCAAGGAAATCCTGACATAACTTCTGACTCTCTTACATTGGATTCAAACAGTTTATGCCCATTCAATGCCAGTTAATCAGTGGTGGATAATAGATACTCAGAATGAAATATCCAGGTGTCTAAACATAGATCTTTTGTGGTAAACAGTGCTGAGAGGATTCAATGCTGGGGATAAGTGGCTGACTTGGTGTGGGAGCGAAGGATGGAATAAAGGATCATCTTTATCCAATTGTGATTTGTGAATTTGAACAGCCAGATTCATAAACACTTCGACCTTAACTAAAATAGCACTAATCTTGGAACCGGAAGACCTGACTCTGGCATTTTCTATACGTAACCAGTGAACCATCCCTTTCCTCATTTATGCAACAAGGAAAATCATGCTGGCCCTGCAAACCACATCTTTCACCCTTACTGTGACATTATAAAGAAAGTCAAATGAAATAATGTCTAGGGAAGTTCTCTGCAAGCTATAAAAATGAACATGCAGAGGATCAATATTAAGGGCAATAAGCAAACTGACTAGGCCTTCAGAATACACAGAAGAATCAATCTGTTTTTTAGTGTGGGTCTGGGGTTCTGACCAAGGTGTTTATTCTCCAAATATCTTTTTCACCTTCACCTATGCTGCCTATAAGTTCCATGCTTTTGAAACGCCAAATCTTCGGGGCTGACAAACTAGATATTTGAAAGTATGTCTGTTCGGACAGAGAGGTGGAGAAGTCCTGGGAGGACCTTTCTAAGTAAGAAAAAGAAGTCTACTAACATAAGAAAATTAACAAATTTGGACTTGTTTACGGTGTTTCGTAGGTAAACACAGTGAACAGGAGGCACTCCTACTTGCCTCTGAGAAGCATCATTTATGAGGCCAGTCAAGTATATGAGCTCAAGTTGATCATGGTAGCTTTATTAGAAGCTAGAAATTGAGATAGTAGAGGGGATTTTAGCAGTTAGTGAGAGTTGATGGTTTGTCTTACTTTTTTGTGTCTCTGGTCAAACATACTGCTTTGTATACCTGGAACTCCTCAATTCTCAGAGAAAGACTAAATGATTGAACACCAGCTATTGAGAGAGAGTAGAATAAAAAGAGATAAAGCATATTTTTCTCTCTGAACTTGCAATAACTTCCCTGCTTCCTTTGAGCTAATTGCATTACTGTGTGCTGTGCTGTTCTTAGTCACTAAGTAGTGTCCAACTCTGTGATCCCATGGCCTGTAGCCCACCAGGCTTCTCTGTCCATGGGGACTCTCCAGGCAAGAACACTGGTGTAGGTTGCCATGACTTCCTCCAGAGGATCCTCCCAACCCAGGGATGGAACCCAGTTCTCCCACATTGCAGGTGGATTCTTTACTCTCTGTGCCACCAGGGAAGCCCAAGAATACTGGAGTGGGTAGCCTATCCCTTCTTCAGAGGATCTTCCTGACCCAGGAATCCAACCTGGATCTCCTGCATTGCAGGTGGATTCTTTACCAACTGAGCTACCAGGGAAGCCCAATTGCATCATTAACTTCCCCATTTTATTTTTATGCATTTACTCTCATTTCTTTTATTTGGTGTAATGTTTAAATATCTTTAATACTAATGTGGCTTTGTGCAGATTTTTCTTTATGGATACTTTTTCCTCTGTGAGATCAGAAAAAGATATTGAAGTGCACAACCGAAGGCAAATTAAACGCCTATGTCTGTACAACATTATTGAAAAGAGTCAAAACGTGGAAACAACCTAAGTGTCCATCACGGATGAATAAATAAAGAATATGTAACATATAGGTATAGATATAGATATGGTTTCCCAGGTGGCACTAGTGGTAACTCCAATACCAGAGATGTAACAGATGCAGGTTTGATCCCTGGGTCAGGAAGATCCTCTGGAGAAAGACACAGCAACCCACTCCAGTATTCTTGCCTGGAGAATTCCACGGACAGAGGAGCCTGGTGGGTTATGGTTCATAGGGTCTCAAAGAGTCAGCCATGACTGAAGCAACTTACCATATGTGCACACACACACACACACACACACATATATTATATATAATACATGCACATAATGTAATATTATTTAGCCACAAGAAAGAAGGAGATTCTGCCATTTGTGACAACATGGATGAGCCTTAAGAGCATTATGCTAAGTGACATAAGCTAAAGAAAGACAAATACTTCATGGTATCACTTATGTGTGGAATATTAAAGAAAAAAGTCATAAATATGATGAAGAGCAAAGTGGTAGCAAGAAGGAGGGAATGGGGAGAGGTTGGTAAATGGGTACAAACTTTAAGCTATGAGATGAATAAAGTCTGAGAGTCTCATGTAAAACAAAGTAACTACAGTTGATAGCATTGTTGTGGAACTGAAATTTTCTAAGACAGTAGAACTTAAAATTCTGACCAAAAAAAGAAGTATGCTGGGTGATGGATATATTAATTAGCGAGATGGGAGGAATCTTTTCGCAGTGTATATTTATATAAAATCACCATGACATACACTTTAAATATCTTACAATTTTATTTCAAACTCAATTTTGTCTCAATAAAACTGAAATTAGAGAAAGAATGAATGTCTATCCATTAAAAAGATTTGCAGAGATGTTCTTTCATTGGTTAGATGAAAATTGGGCTTACAACCTTTAAAGTCTCATCCAAGTTTGAGCTCCTATGATTCTTGTTGGCTAGGTGAGCCATTTTTTCTTGAACCATCTTCTTCAGAAAACTGTTTCATATTCATCAAATGGTTTCAGACTTTTAAACTTGGTGCAAAATATTTTTGCTATATCTATTTGAAAGTGACCCAGTACGCATCATGCATTCCTTATGGCCCATCCTATAGGCAGACCACTTTGGTCATTTTAACAGTTTATTCTTCTTCTTGAGTTTTGTGAGTTAAACTCTATCTTTTTATTACTCTGCCCTCTCATGAAAGTGAACTGTAAGAACAATTATGATACATCAACTGTTTTCCTTTGGCTTGCTGCAGAAAATGTACTTATTTACATTGATGAATAGCCCTAATTGGGTAAAATAGACTGGTAGTGCTGAGCTAATACCTTTAAATGTCTTGTCTTAGGCCATTAATATTCCCTTGTCACACATGCATTTAAACAGTTGGAAGAAAGCCTTGTGTTCTTGACTCCTGTCAGAGTTAACGAATGATTTTGTCAAGTCATTCCTTTCTGCCCTCGTTGATTGATAGCTAAATTTTGGTCTTCTAGCTTATGTAAAAAGTGTTAACTATGTCTTTCAGCTTGTAGGCAAGGGCATTTAAACTATTCTAATAGTCAATTTACAGAGGAATTACATTGCTTGTTTACTAGAGGGGTCAAAGAATGTGCCCCTATTCATCAGAGACACAAGTCACAGGACTCATGAGCTGATGAAGGCAGTATTTATGAGTCCCTGCACTTGCTGGATGATACCAAGTTCAAGGTGTCCCTGGCCCTGACTGCTTGGGACTCTGGCTCTCAGTTTTGGATATGCCTATGCTCATGGACTGTGTATTTAGGATGAATATGATTTAATCCTAAAATTCTCAAAAATGATAAGAAAAAAACCCCTAGAATGCTAGGTTGTCACAGTCCTAAACTTCATCTGCACCCTTCAGAGATGTCTCTACGATAAGGCAGATCCCTTATAACCTGTGTCATCACCAGGCTGATAGATTTTCATACATACTGTAATTATCCTCTAAAAGCAGGGAATGTGGATTCGATCCTTTCTGGAAGAACGATCACTTCCACACTTCCATCGCTATGAGTCTTCGTTAAGAATCTGAAAATCTGCTGTTGTGAAACACTTTGACCAGTAATTTATAAGATAGTTACATAAAGGCAAGTATGACCCATTGGCATGTTTTTCCAGTAGATATATCTTGACCCATGAGTCCTCCATTTTTTTTTTTTTTTTTNTGAGATGGTTGGATGGCATCACCAACTCAATGGACATGGGTTTGGGTGGACTCCAGGGGTTGGTGATGGACAGAGAGGCCTGGTGTGCTGCAGTTCATGGGGCCACAAAGAGTCAGACATGACTGAGTGACTGAACTAAACAGATAGATTTAACAAACTCTAGTTTGAAATAGGGGGTTTCTCTGATGGCTTGGTGGTAAAGAATCTGCCTGCAATGCAGGAGACTCAAGAGATGTGGGTTTGATCCCTGGGTTGGGAAGATCCCCTGGAGGAGGAAATGGCAACCAGCTCCAGTATTCTTGCCTGAAAATTCCCATGGAAAGAGGATCTTGGCAGCTTGCAGTCCATGGGGTTGCAAACAGTTGGACATGACTGAGCAATTGAGAATGTGAGCATTTAGCTCAAAATTGTACTGACAAGTCATGGGGACTAGGACACGGAAGGCTTGGTCAGGGATCATCCTGAAGAACAGCAGTAGGTGTTTGGCTCCTTCTGCTGGCTCCATGTTTTGCCCCAGTACACATGACTGTACTAAAATACCCAGCTCCCTCCACAGTAGGCAAGACAATTGCTTCCATGGGAAGAGAGGGAGTGAAATATTGCCTTAGGATGCCAGGCTGTGCTGGGTCATCATGGCTCTCCAGATGGTCTCAATCCAGCAGCTTTCCTTGGTGGTGGTAAAACTGTGAGCAGAACATGGAGCCCATAAGCGCTGGAGGCAATATAAGGAAGCATAGGAAAGGCTAGTGGAATGGAGGGTGTATGCAGAAGGCAGAGTTGCAGTGACAGGGCATGGAGAAAAATGGCAAAAAGGAGACCAGGAAAGAACTGGGGGAAATTAGTATTTTATATTAACAGGTTTTATTTAATGCTATTTTGTGTCAGGCACTGTTCTAAATGCTTTCAATAATATGTATTTCTCTGAATAGAGATAGGTACATATTCTCCATTTTATAGGTGAGGAAACTGAGGCAGATGAATGTTACTTGTCCACATTCACATGGATGATAAGTGGCAGTGGCAGAATTTGAACCCAAGCTGGCCCCAGAGTTCATGTGCTAAACTACTAATATACATAACCTCTCATCTGACTGAACTCCACCAGGTCTGCATACAATATTGACCAAAAGCAAAGTGTGTGCGTGTGTGTGTGTGTGTGTGTGTGTGTGTGTGTTTAATTCTGGAAAAACACATGGTCCAGATTTGTGAATGATGAGTAAAGTGCATAAAGAATTCTGAAAGCCTCCTCCAAGATAATAAGAACAAAAAGAAGAAAACCCCAGTAGAAAGGGTGGGAAAACAGACCCAGGAGCAGATGGATAACCCTAGAGGGAATCAGTTGTCCCTCCAGAGGCAGAGTCATAATGAATTTCCATTCCAGTAGCTGAAAGGAGCCTGATGGATACTCACTAGAGACTCTCTGATTTTCAGGGGCTTTAGGAGTCTGTAAAGGAAAAAAAAAAAAAAAATGGAGGACTCATGGGTCAAGATATATCTACTGGAAAAACATGCCAATGGGTCATACTTGCCTTTATGTAACTATCTTATAAATTACTGGTCAAAGTGTTTCACAACAGCAGATTTTCAGATTCTTAACGAAGACTCATAGCGATGGAAGTGTGGAAGTGATCGTTCTTCCAGAAAGGATCGAATCCACATTCCCTGCTTTTAGAGGATAATTACAGTATGTATGAAAATCTATCAGCCTGGTGATGACACAGGTTATAAGGGATCTGCCTTATCGTAGAGACATCTCTGAAGGGTGCAGATGAAGTTTAGGACTGTGACAACCTAGCATTCTAGGGGTTTTTTTCTTATCATTTTTGAGAATTTTAGGATTAAATCATATTCATCCTAAATACACAGTCCATGAGCATAGGCATATCCAAAACTGAGAGCCAGAGTCCCAAGCAGTCAGGGCCAGGGACACCTTGAACTTGGTATCATCCAGCAAGTGCAGGGACTCATAAATACTGCCTTCATCAGCTCATGAGTCCTGTGACTTGTGTCTCTGATGAATAGGGGCACATTCTTTGACCCCTCTAGTAAACAAGCAATGTAATTCCTCTGTAAATTGACTATTAGAATAGTTTAAATGCCCTTGCCTACAAGCTGAAAGACATAGTTAACACTTTTTACATAAGCTAGAAGACCAAAATTTAGCTATCAATCAACGAGGGCAGAAAGGAATGACTTGACAAAATCATTCGTTAACTCTGACAGGAGTCAAGAACACAAGGCTTTCTTCCAACTGTTTAAATGCATGTGTGACAAGGGAATATTAATGGCCTAAGACAAGACATTTAAAGGTATTAGCTCAGCACTACCAGTCTATTTTACCCAATTAGGGCTATTCATCAATGTAAATAAGTACATTTTCTTCAGCAAGCCAAAGGAAAACAGTTGATGTATCATAATTGTTCTTACAGTTCACTTTCATGAGAGGGCAGAGTAATAAAAAGATAGAGTTTAACTCACAAAACTCAAGAAGAAGAATAAACTGTTAAAATGACCAAAGTGGTCTGCCTATAGGATAGGCCATAAGGAATGCATGATGCGTACTGGGTCACTTTCAAATAGATATAGCAAAAATATTTTGCACCAAGTTTAAAAGTCTGCAACCATTTGATGAATATGAAACAGTTTTCTGAAGAAGATGGTTCAAGAAAAAATGGCTCACCTAGCCAACAAGAATCATAGGAGCTCAAACTTGGATGAGACTTTAAAGGTTGTAAGCCCAATTTTCATCTAACCAATGAAAGAACATCTCTGCAAATCTTTTTAATGGATAGACATTCATTCTTTCTCTAATTTCAGTTTTATTGAGACAAAATTGAGTTTGAAATAAAATTGTAAGATATTTAAAGTGTATGTCATGGTGATTTGATATAAATATACACTGCGAAAAGATTCCTCCCATCTCGCTAATTAATATATCCATCACCTAGCATACTTCTTTTTTTGGTCAGAATTTTAAGTTCTACTGTCTTAGAAAATTTCAGTTCCACAACAATGCTATCAACTGTAGTTACTTTGTTTTACATGAGACTCTCAGACTTTATTCATCTCATAGCTTAAAGTTTGTACCCATTTACCAACCTCTCCCCATTCCCTCCTTCTTGCTACCACTTTGCTCTTCATCATATTTATGACTTTTTTCTTTAATATTCCACATATAAGTGATACCATGAAGTATTTGTCTTTCTTTGGCTTATGTCACTTAGCATAATGCTCTTAAGGCTCATCCATGTTGTCACAAATGGCAGAATCTCCTTTCTTGTGGCTACATTATGTGCATGTATTATATATATATGTGTGTGTGTGTGTGTGTGTGTGTGCGCATATGGTAAGTTGCTTCAGTCATGGCTGACTCTTTGAGACCCTATGAACCATAACCCACCAGGCTCCTCTGTCCATGGAATTCTCCAGGCAAGAATACTGGAGTGGGTTGCTGTGTCTTTCTCCAGAGGATCTTCCTGACCCAGGGATCAAACCTGCATCTGTTACATCTCTGGTATTGGAGTTACCACTAGTGCCACCTGGGAANAGATTTGCCTGGATACCCCTGAATAGGAATATTTGTTTGGAAAATTCACACATTGTTTATCATCTTCTCTTCTGTTTATTTGTACTTGGGGTATTTTCTCCTTGCATACATTCTGACAATTATGAACAAAGCAGCACTAAGGTAATTGTTCAGTCCGTTCTGTTTCATTTTAATGTGACTGTCCTACTTCCCATTTAAACAATGTGGGAATGATGTATAATTATGCATTGTTAGAAATTTGGATATGTTTATTCTAAATTACCTTGAAGAATAATGGTCAGTACTTCTTTCTGGAGCACACCACCAACATCATCATAGCACCTGGCAGACACATTTTTCAAATTGTTAGGTGTTTCTTGTTTCTCCCTCCATCAGATACAAACAGTGGGTGTAGAAAGGGCTGGAGACAGCAGAGAGAGAAGATTTTCAGGTCGCTTCCAGGCCTAGTTCATCAACTGAAGTTCTCCCCGCCTGTTGATTGATGCCTACATTTCTTCTTTTTCTACAAAGCCTGAGTTCTTGAGCAGAATCAGGACTCAAAACCTGAAGGGAGACACTTGGCCAGTACCGATAATTCAGAATCATTCTTGGTCATATCTCTTTGCCTTCCTTTGATATGATAAGCACCAGGAAGATTAAAAAGAGAGTTGCAACATTTTGTCTGTGAACCATGAGAACTGGGGCTTTAGAAAAACTATTCCTAGGAGGTGATTTAATTCATGTGACTTAAAGAGTATTGCAATCCAATAGACAGTTCCTCTGTCCCTTAATTCGTTTTTGTTTTTTTTCCCTGTAGCTTCGGAAAGCAGTGATGGATCACATATCAGATTCTTTCTTGGAAACCAACGTTCCTTTGCTAGTTCTCATTGAGGCTGCAAAAAGTGGGAATGAAAAGGAAGTGAAGGAATATGCCCAGGTTTTCCGTGAGCACGCCAACAAGCTGGTGGAGGTAAGTCAAAAGAGGCTCGAGACTAGAGTTTGTATCAGTAGGTTTACTCTCTATAAATGGCTCTTGGAATTTCAACAAACCAGGCTCTGGTGATTTTCCTGGATCTTTCTTTTATCTTCTGGTGATTCCATCCTTTGTAAAAGACACAAGTTTTCAATAATCTCTCCTCTTCCTATTACACAATTCTAAACAGATTCTGAAATGTATTTGCTAATTTTCCTCAACAGTAAGCAGAGGCTGAAATAGGAGCAATAGCAGGGACAGTCCAAGTGCTGACCAGCTTTGATTTGAAGAAGTAGAATTAAAACTTCCAAATGGAGATTTAGAAACAGTTCCCTTTTCTTTCCCATCTCTACTCACCCATCTAAACCCGAATTAGCTGGCCACATTATGAACATTGTAAAAATTAGTCTCCCCTCCTTAAAAGATGTTTGGACTCTTGGTAAAGACTTTTGGGGCAGTAGTAGGAGTGTAAGTTCAGGTCCTAGGTATATTCTCAGTGTTAGAGACATCTGTAGGAGTTGCTTTATAAATGCAATATTGTTCTGTTTGACTGAAACCCTTCAACTTCCTACTGTAGCCCCAGTGTCTTGAGGTGACATTAGACTAAAGAAGCTGAAAATAGAGTCATGCTTATAATATTATGGAAATCTTTCTGGCTCTGTCCCCCAAAATGGGGTAAATACCCCATCACTCCTCACATTCCACCTATAGATTCCAAGATTTGGCTGCAATTCCAAGTTAGCCATTACAGAATTCAAAGTCTTTCCAAGGTTGGCCTTGGAAGTTCTGCCACTTTCAACTTTAAAGAAAGAACAGCTGAAGAAGGAGCGGGATTGGAGTGACAAGGGGAGCAAGAAAAGGAAAGGAAGAATGTGAAATGAGTGCTACAAAAGTTAAAAATATTAATATGCAATAAATAATAATATTAGCATACAGATACATCATCCCAATATATATAATTCTAGTATTTACATAATAGTTGCAGAATTTATAGAGAATATTAATTAATGATGTATTGTAGCTATTATCAATAAAGATATGGACATGAGTTTAAAGTCCTATGATAAACACCTCCTACTTTGAATTCTGCCAGTGTCTTTCTGTAATTCTGTGTACAGCCTCATTTGCAGATCATGTTTGAAGTTCAAGTTTGATGCCCTGGGGAAATATGAGGCCAGGGCTAAGTAGCTTCCTACTCTTTTTTCCTATCTTATTGACCCTGGACACAGCCATCATTTCCCCTCATCCCATCTGTATGTTTCACTGTAGGGGAATCCAGTCACTCTAAGTGATTCTTGATTCACAACTTGTGCCAGCAGCAGAAGATCCAGGTCATTCAGACCCCATGTTTCAGACTGTTGCTAACTTGCTCCCCTTAGTTATTCCTTTCCTTTTACCTGTGTGGTCCCTGCAGCCAGCAGCATTTTGGCATGTCCTGATGCCCAGGAGGTGCCAGGACAAGGGTGTACACTGGCTTCTGTTTGATTAGACATGAGCTGGACTTGAGAACATTTCTGCATCTTATGTGCTTCAAATAAGTGCATCACTGCTGATGCACACATGTAAGGAAACTGGAGCACTGGGCTAAGAGTCATACTTCTTCCAATTTGAAAGTGTCTATGTGGACTTTGTGACCCAGGGTGTGATGGGGCAACGCAAGAAGTGTCTTCCATATGTGCATATATATGTATGTACACATTTACGTGTGTGTATACATGTATATATATTTTTTTTTTTGGAGAAGGCAATGGCACCCCACTCCAGTACTCTTGCCTGGGAAATCCCATAGACGGAGGAGCCTGGTGGGCTGCAGTCCATGGGGTCTCTAAGAGTCGGACACGACTGAGTGACTTCACTTTTCACTTTCATGCATTGGAGAAGGAAATGGCAACCCACTCCAGTGTTCTTGCCTGAAGAATCCCAGGGGGAGCCTGGTGGGCTGCCATCTATGGGGTCTCACAGAGTCGGACACGACTGAAACGACTTAGCAGCAGTAACAGCATATGGACCTGGGTACTTTTCTGGGCTTTAGTTTCTGTGTCTGTAATATAAAAAATTTGGTTGTTATTGATTTTCATATCTATTACCTTGTTAAATTAACTTCCTAATGTCAAGCTTTGACTGTATCCTGTAGGATTTCCTATGTATATAATCATGTTATCTGCAAATTATGATATTTGTATTTCTTCTTTTCCAATCCCGTGTTTTATTTTTTCTTTGTGTTATTGCACTAGCCAAACCTTCAACTAAAAAGTATAGTAATAGATATTTTTGTTACCTTTAGATCTGTGAGGAAATTTTAATATTTTACCATTTATTATATCATTAGCTCTAGATTTCTTGTGGATATTTTTATTAGATTAACTTGTTTTCTGTTACTCCTTTTTTAAGATTTTTAAAATTTATGAATATGTATAGAATTATGTCATATTTCTGAGATTATTCCATAATTTTTGTCTTCTTTATTCTCCTTCAGAGGTATCAAAAATATGCTTTCCCTCAGAAAATAAGTTAGAAATTATTTTTTCTTTCTGTTTCCTGGAAGTGAATGTGTGAGAATGGCATTATATATTATTTTAAATATTTGGAGAAATTCACTGATATAGCAATCTGAGCCTGGGTATTTATTTGAGGAAGAGTTAAAAAATTGCAGATTAAATGTTTAAAGCATAAGACTGTTTAAATTTTCAGCTTCTTTTGGGTTAGCTTTGGTAAGTTGTATTCTAGGAATTTGTTATTTTCATTTAATTTTCTAAATTTTTGACATAAAATTGCCCATGTCTTCTACCATTTTTAAAAAATATATTAGAATCTGCACTACTCTTTCTTTCTTTTTTTTCCCCATTCATCCCTCAGGTGCCTAATTGTGTCTTCTTTCTTTTTTAGTGATTAGTTTTGTAAGAGGTTGACCAATTTAATAATCTTTTCTAAAACATAGCTTTCAGTTTTGTAGAATTTTCCAGTATTATTTAAGACTTATCTTTGTATTTCTCTTATACAAGAATGCTCTTATCTTTGTATTTCTTTTTTTCTGCTCTCTTCTGTTATAACTTACTGTTTTTTTCTAACTTTTTGAAATGAATAATCCTATCATTGATTTTTATCCTTTTTTAAATTTTAGTAATATACGTGTTTGAGACTATAAATTTCTTCCTAAACTATGCATGTGTCTGGTTACTTTCTGCTGATCTAATTTTTAGCTCACTCATCCTGTATACATCTGTGTCGAGTATGCTTGAAACTGATCTATTGAGTTCCATTTTTATTTAAGAATTTCTAGTTAATTCTTTTTTTTTTTTCTTTTTAATGATTCTGGTTTCTGATATAATTCATTATTAGGTCATCTCCTTTAAAATATATTAATCAGAGTTATTTTAAAAATCCAAGTCATAAAACTCCATTATTTGAATCAATTTTGTTTATGTTTTGTGGTTGCCCTATAGAGTGGTCCAAGCCAGGCCACAGTGGCTTCAACAGAGACAACAAGTGCTTTTGATTTTTATCAGGCTTTGGGGTCTGGAGTCAAGATCTCTATGTAGGGGCTGGAATTTAAATGTTTCTTCAGACTTCCCTTTGGCATAGGAAAAAAGGTGGGCTTTCCTGTCAGTTTGCCCAGTTTGTAGCAAGAGGGAAAGGGGGAAAAGTGAGGCTTAAACACTGTCAGCAGCCAAACATTCAAAATGGAGTTAAGACCCTTAATTATAATTAATCTCTGGTATTTGCCTGATGACTGGAATATGCCATGTTTCATTTAATTGAATTTGTACTTGTTTAAGTAAGTGGTCATGTAGCCTTATGAGGCTTTCAAAATGGAGACTTTAGTTATATGTATGGTGACTGTTTGTGATTTGATTTTATCTTGATGATTATTTCTTTCTGGTATGCTGGTTAATTTTTGATTGAATGGTAGACATTCTTATGAATAAATATAAAGAGTCTGTGTCTTAGTCTATCCAGGCTGCTATAACAAAGTACTATACATTTAGTGGCCTATAAACAACAGAAATTTATTTCACACAGTTCTTGAGGCTGGGAAGTCCAAGACCAAATTTCCTGAATAGGTGTGTTCTGTGAAAGCCCTCTTCCTTGTTCATAGCTTCTCATTGTGTTCTCATATGGTGGAAGGGGAGAGGGATGACTGTGGGGTTCCTTTTTATAAGAACAGTAACCCCATTTATAAAGACTCCCCTTTCATAAACTATGAAACTCTCAAGACCTCACCTCCTAACCATCACATGTGGCATTAGGATTTGAAAGTGTGAATCTTGGGAGGACACAAACATTCAGACCATAGCAATCTGGATGATTTTTCTCTCCAAGGAGAATTCATCCTGTCCTCTGACAGGCAGCAGAGAGGCAAACCACCTCAGTGCAATCGAAGACTTGAGACTTCGCTGATTTGAGGCTAGTTTATGACTTTCTAAGGTATAGTCTACCTTTCTTTTATCCTAGTCCTATGGAATGGTTATCCCAGATGCCAAGAGAGAATCAAATGTAGTACTTAGTATCCCACCTCATCTATGAAGCATTTACTCCAGTTTTTTTTTCTCATCATCATGATACATGTAGACTTTGATTTGTTTTTGTATACCTTCAAGGGACTACTTGGCTCTTGTTATTTGTCACTTAATAGACAAAACTGGTGGGAGAAAGCATTTTCAAAAAGAAAAAAAAGTGCTTATTTTTGAATGTCCCTTTGTTATGGGACCTTAGTTCCAAGTCTTTGCTTCCTCGGCCATCCTGTCCAGTTTTTGCCTCCCCAACTCTATGAGGTTGCTGAAAACTCTTAAAGAATCATTTTCCTCTCAGCAGCAACCTTCTATTTTGATCTCAGTTTCTCTTTCCACAGTAAGAATTAGCAAATCCCTGGGAGGAAAAGTGAAATGCAGGAAGCTGAACCCCCTTCAATGAGCATCTCTTTTGAGCTAGTCTAAGTTTTGACTTCTTTGGCTGATGTCTCATGCTTTGAAGCAAATTCTTTTATTTCTGCATTTCTAGTTGTTCTCAGCAGGAAAGTGAGATGAGTCTCTTACTAGATTCTTTTTCATGGCTGGAAGTGGAAATTCCTGAGAGAACTGGTTNGAGTTCGATTCCTGGGTCAGAAAGACTCCCTGGGGAAGAAAATGGCAATCTACTCCAGTATTGTTGCTTGGGAAATCCCATGGACAAGGGAGGCCAAGCGGGCTAGAGTCCATGGGGTGGGGGTGGGTTACAAAGAGTTGGACATGACTAAGTGACTAAGCATACAAGCAGCATATCTGGGGTCTTAGTTCTGCAACCAGGGAGCAAACCTTCTTCCCCTGTTTCGATGTGTGTTCTTAACCACTGAACCACCAGGGAAGTCCAGAAATCAGTTCTTTTTTAGAAGAAGGACTATTTATTTCAACTAAAATTTGCTGGTGTCTGGATAAAAACTTACCCCACTCTGACATACCCCTATAACTCACCCAATGGGTAAATTAAGTACACTTCTGGGTGCTACTGGTAAAGAACTTGCCTGCCAAAGCAGAAGACATAAGAGACTTGGGTTTGATACCTGGGTCCAGAAGATCCCCTGGAGGAGTACATGGCAGCTCACTCCGGTATTCTTGCCTGGAGAATCCCATGGGCAGAAGAGCCTTGTGGGCTACAGTTCATAGGGTTGCAGAGTCAGACATGACTGAAGTTTTTTAGCATGCACACACATGCACTGAAGAAGCATCCAGAAAACAGAGGGTAGTTAACTATGTTGCCCACATCTCAGAAGAGGAAAGATACATAACACTTAGCTTGTTCTCTTTGCTAGATATTATAATGTCTTCCATATTTTTTGTCTTTTAATCCTCTTAGCAGGTAAATTCTTTAATCATCATAATTTTGCAGATTAAGAAACTGAGGCCTGTGCATGCTAAATCACTTCAGTCACATCCAACTCTTTGCAACGCCACGGCCTGTAGCCCTCCAGGGTCCTCTGTCCATGGGATTCTCCAGGCAAGAGTACTGGAGTGGGTTGCCCTTTCCTCCTCTAGGGCATCTTCCTAACCCAGGGATTGAACCTGAGTCTGTTACGTCTTCTGCAATGGTAGGCAGGCTCTTTATCACTAGTACCACCAGGAAACAGGCCCAAGGAATCTAAAAGTAGCCTGACCAAAATCATAGCTGATGGGTGAGTGATGGAGCTGGAATTCAGATGCCTTAGGGCTCATGTTCTCTCCGTTGGCCCATGCATTCTCCTTTCCTCCCTTCCTTTCTCCTTTCCTCACCTCGTTTTCTCTCTTTCTTCCTCTATTTCTGTATATCTTTACATTTACATTATATGTATTAGCCTTATGTACTTCTTACCAGTTTACCTTCACCATAATAAAACTGTAATTCAGCACTCTATTAATGTTATTTCAGTCTACTCTTTGAAGCTGAAGAAGAATAGTGTGTGTTACAAAGATTGCAAGGTACCTGGGTTCTAAGCGCCTGTTCTTGTGGTGCTCTGCCTAATCAGTCTTTAGAGTTTACGTTTAGTGTTCACTGTTGCGTCTGCAGAGAAACACAACAAAGTTAGTCTTTTGTTATACTAAAACGTTAAGTTTTATTTTTTCATCATCTGCATGGGTGATGACTGATCCCTGTATGGATATGTCCATTTTCCCCCATGGTTTGTGTTTTCTGTGACTGTTTGAAGGTACGTATACTTTAGTCCAAAAAACTCACAAACTTTGCTATGTAGTATAACCTTACATCTGTAAAGTCAAATCCTTTCAAAACAAAAATGAAACAACAAGCCCCATTATAAATGATGGGATTTGTTCAAGAGCAAGAAGTTTTTAATTGTAGAGGAAAAAAGCCCTTTGATGCTCATGTGTTCAATCTTTGTTGTCTGTAGGGTTATTATATCAGAAAGCCCCCTAGCCAGCCTGAAGCTATAGTTTTAGAGGGATAGTGTGTTGGGATATTTTTCTTTTGAACTATAAACAAGTTTTCCAATGACCTTGACTCCATCAGTTTTAGAAGGGGATAGAGTTCAACTTCACAGAACCCCATGGCTGGCCTGAGGCTCGGTGTACATGTACTTTTAATCCTTACCTTAATAAACAGCACTGGGTCTTTTGGACCCAGTGACTGGGATTTTGTTAATGTTATAATGAACTACCCCATGGCTGTGTGAATGAACAAATTGCTTTAATCCTCTGACCCTCAGATTTTGCATCTGGCACATCACTGTTTAGGTGCTGATCATCCCTGAACTTCTGTATTCTAAGAGTCTTGCCTACTTTGGATTCTAGGGAAAGAGAAGACTCAAATAACAGTCATGTTCTAGAATACATTTAGGGTTGAAGACAAGTCACAACAGCAGTTCATTGTGCCCTTGTGCCTCACATGAAAAGGAGCTGAAACTTGGGGTATAGTTGGTGGCAAAGCTGTTCCAGATAAAGTGACCAAAAATATAGATCCTATCTCTATTTATTATACTCCTGTGGCTTTGGTCTGTGACTGACCAATGTCAGAAAGACAGGTTTGAATGCTTCTTAATCACCTTGGTATTTATATACATGAAAACCAAAGAGAGAATAGAGGTCAATTCTTCCATAGAGAAAAATCTACATATTAGCTGAATTATTAACTGAGATAATTCATCTATATGATTTAAGAGCTAGTACCTGCTGGCGAAGCCAATAGTTGTGAATGGCTGCCAAGCCTAGGGTGACAGGTGACGTGGCATTCTTTAGCACAGCGGTCCCCAACCTTTTTAGCACCAGGGACTGGTTTTGTGGAAGACAGTTTTTTTCTGAGGATGATGAGGGGGATGGTTTAGGATGATTCAAGCACATTGCATTCATCATGCCACCACTGATCTGACAGGAGGCATAGCTCAGTAAGCAGTAATGTGAGCAATGGGGAGTGGCTGTAAATACAGATGAAGCTTCAGTCAGTTGGCCACTGCTCACCTCCTGCTGTGTGACTCAGATCCTAACAAGAACCCAGGAGTTGGGGACCCTTGCTTTAGCACATTTACCCCAGTCTCCAGAGAGCATTCTCCGTCACTCAAAGCCATTATGTTACATGTAAGTGTGGGGGTATGTATGTTACACTTGGGTACACATTTTTTTAATTTAAAGCACAAAGATTTTCTCAATCATATGTCAAATACCATATGAGTATCTTTAGAAAAAATGTGATGTTTCAATTAACCTTTAATGTAAAATTTAAGTAAAAACTGTTTGCCGTGCAAATGCACCTCCCAGAATTTCCAGCTATCGCTTCCAATCAGATTGCTACCATCCACTGCTCCTATTGAGATGTTTGGAGCTGCCAAAGAGTGTGAGTATCATATGTCTAAGATGCCTGGAAATCAAGTCAATATTTTCATGTAATGCCAGTTGTCACCAAAATAAAGTTACTTGCTTAAACTGACAAGTTGTTATTTTTTAGGCTAAAACAATAGAAGCCCAGGGCTTGTCTTTCCTAAATGTTTTCTTAGAAGACTGAAAACACAAACACATATCCCCCCCCCCACCAAATCTGTATAACATTCCAAATGAATTATTCCCTGACCAAATTCTATGTGAAAGAATCCAAGACATCAGAGCCACCATCTTCCCTCAACCACAAAGCTTTTTAATTTTTTTTATTTTAAATTTTCTAAAAGGTTGGTTTGTAACAATTTTAAGACACAAGATGCTTTGATGGTGAAGCCTGTAATGTAGGGGCAGAAATGCATCTCAGGCTCCCTGTTTGAAGAACAAGGCTGCGTGTTTTCTGTAAAATGTCATGACAGTTCTTTCTGGAGCCTGAAGACTTGGAGGTTGTTAAAGGTATGGGAGCAGCCGAATTTTCTATGGATCAGTAGTTTTACAAACTAAAAATAGGTGGTGATTTGACCTATCCTAATGCAACACTCAACTAAAGAGGCTGTTTGGATCCCCATAATCAAATATCTCAAGTCAAGTCAAGGCTTTTCAAGTAGATGCCTTCAAGTATTTCTGTTACACAGAGCTTAAATTTTTTTTTCAATTTTACATTCATATTGGTATATTTTTCATGTGCCCATTTTATAAGTGTGACACCAGAAGACCTGTTTCCCCATCAGAAGACCTGTAACATCTCTACCTCACATCCACTGGCGGGGAAACCTTAGATGTCCACCCTCCCTCCACCGCCCACTGTGGAGGGTGAATCATCCAGGTAAAGTCCAAAGTTGAGAAAGCGAAACTCATTTAATGGGGGCAGTCAGGAATTAAGGTGGCTCAGAGGTTAAGAATCCACCTGCCAATGCAGGAGATAAGGATTTGAATCTTGGGTCGAGAAGATCTGGAGAAGGAAATGGCAAGGCACTCCAGTGTTCTTGCTTGTGAAATCCCATGGTCAGAGGAGCCTGGTGGGCTACAGTCCATGGGGTTACAAAAGAGCCAGGCATGACTTAGAGACTGGACAATAATGATCGGAGTTAAGGACAGGCCACTTTCTTGAGGAGGATGTGGAAACATAGTCAGAGAGGGTGCAGACGCTGTTTCAGGCTGCCAAGTCGAGACACGAAGCTTTGGGAAGCAAGATTGGATTGGAGAGTTCCTGTTGGAGGAAAGTAGGAAAAGAAAGATCTGACAGGTATGGAAATCTGGCTGCCTCTGCTAAGTATTCTACTGGTATGGTTCTAATTTGTAAGTTAGACCCTTGCTGTTTCTCTGCCCTTGAATTTTGTCTTGAGGGTCATTTCCCCTTTTACTAACTATACAGGCTCTGTCTTATTTCTTCCTATGGTTTTTCTATCACCAGAAACCATTCAAATTGGCATTCAGTATATTTGTAGGTTTCAGTGCCTTGTATTTCCACAAATACTGATTATATAATTGCCCATTATTTCCCCTGATTGTGGGTTTTTTTTTTTTTTTTTTTTTTTTTTTTTTGTTTCAGCA
>SJYA01001703.1:1190346-1267418 GCA_006410615.1 Neotragus moschatus | reverse complement strand
TTTTTTTTTTTTTTTTTTTTTTTTGCTTGGGGGGAAATCTAACATCCAATGAGTTCCCTTTGTTAGATATTTTCTTGGAATTCTGAGGGTAACAGTTGCTTTTCTCAAAATGAAAACAATTCATCCATTGTGCCAGTTGCTCAGCTAGCAATTTGGAGGAAGAACTTTTGCTCAGATACCATCCATAAATGGCTGCCTCAGAATTCTGAATAGTTTCTCACGATCAAAAAGTACTAATGACATTTTGTGCAAGTGATTTTCTTGCCCTGTATAGTCCAAGTATCAATCCACAAAGAGAGCATTGAAGCTACTTTTTCTTCAGCCTATCTTGATGAACTTCAGTGCAGTATGAAATGCCTGTTTTCATCAGAAGTTTTCCTAGAAGGAGGAAGTTAATTGAGGTTTTCATTTTCACATGGTTGCTTGTTAGTTTCTAGGCACAATTCCTTAGATTATTAAGATAACAATAACTTATTTTCCACAGTAGCTTTCAAAGGAGTCAACTCTTGGTTGTCCAAAGAAATTTACTGTTTTGCAGAACTTTAGTGGACTCCCAGCTGTTACAGTGGTGTACTTGAAGCTGTACTTGTGATTGCTTTTCATTCTGGAGTAACATGGTGGGTGGTCAGGATTTCAAAAGAGCTGATCTCTCCTGGGCATTGAATGGAATTTGGTACATGGGTAGAGATTATGAAGATCAGAGTATTTAATAAAAGAAAATATAATTGCTTTACAACAGGGTTTCTCAACCTCCTCCTGATGAACATTTTAGGCTCATAATTCTTTGATGTGGGGACTGTCCTGTTTGCTGTAGCATGTTTAGCTGCATACTTGACATCCCATCAGATGTCAGTGGTACCATGCACCCAAATTGTGACAATCAAAAATGGTACTGAAATTTCCAAAGATTTACTGGGGCTCAAAATTCTTCTTAGTTGAGGTCAGTTCTCTTTAATATATATATCTCATAAAATTTAAATTATGTGTACTCAATGTCCTATACCTCATTGGTTAATTTGTAAGAAACATTATTTGATCTGAAGAAGTAACCAGATAACAGAAGAAATAGATGACATTCTATTTCTTTATTGAAGTTATCTCTGAAATTTCCGTTACTCAAAACTGACTAGTTTCTCTCATAAGTAATTTGGTGAAAATTCCTGATCCCCAAATGATTCCCCTGTGATCTTTAATGGTCCCTAAAATCTCATTATTTAAAGAATGTCTTAATATTCTGAAAGTATTTCCAGGAGGGGATATTTAACTGTTGTTCAAATAGAAATATTTAATTAGGATGGTCTCACTGATTTCTTTTTAACCAAGGCAAAGCTGAAACTAAGGCTCTGAGGAAGGAGGACAGGAGCAGGTGTCAGAGAAGAAGGAAGAGCGATAATAAATTGGGAGATATGTGCACAAAGAAGAGAAAGTTAGCTGCTAAAGTCCACCCTCATTACCAGTAACGTTCTGGACTAGCTATTAAATGAGACTGACTATAGGACAGACATCTCACGTGCTCAGTGCTTATTGACTAAATGCTTATTAGTTGAGAGTTAAATTAAGGTTGGAATTTCTTTGATTGACCTGATCTCCTTTGGTACCTCCTGGTCTACCTTTGCAGTATGACTTTCTATTAATTCCTTTAAATGAAAATAAATATATCAAATGTTTCTGCATTTAACAACTTTCCTCAGAGCCCTGACATACCTCAAACTTGCTTCCTCAGAGCTTTAACTTTTGCCATTTGCTCAACCAGGAGTGTCTTCTCATTTCTCTGCCTAGTCATCTCTTGCTTTATCATCTCTCGCTTTATTTCTAAATGAAAAGATCAGAAGAATGCAGGATACTTTACAAACAGTCAAGGGGAAATATGTGTTGTGAATCCAGTGCGTAAGCCACATTCAAGATGAGCTCAGTACACAAAGGCAGGAAGAACACCGCCATCCCTAGGTCACCATCACTCGCCTTGAACAGACTCAACTCCCCAAGGTATGTAGATACTGGTTACAGAAAGCCCAAGACCTAGCTGCTCAAAGTGTTGCCCCTGGGTCAACAGCATCTGTTTTACGTGGGATCTTGTTGACAATGCAGAATCTCAGGCTCCAGGCCTGACCTCAGTCTGCATTTTAACAGTATTCCCGAGTCCCATGACTTTCAAGTTTGTGCAGCTCTAGGGGTCGCACAGAGTTGGACACGACTGAAACAGCAGCAGCAGCATTAAAGACATCGTATTCGTCACTAGAGGTCCGTTGCACCACAGAGCCACCTAGAGACATCATTTTCTAGTGTGTGTCTCCATGAGATGCTTTCTGGAAAAATAGGAGTATGGCCTGAAATGCATATTGGGAATCTACTTACAGCCACTTTTTAGAGATCCACAATGCTCATGGCCACTGAGAAAGGCACTTTGGAAATCCCAAATTATAACATCAAGCTTTGGGGACTGAGGAGACGCTTCAATCCCAGACATTTTGCAATTCAGATTTGGTTAGAAAACAACTGAAGGGACTGACATGATAAAGGTAATGTTTGGGGGTGATTAGTTTGAATGGACCTTATTACTTTTAATGCTAAAATATGGATAAATTTTCAAATGTCATGGCAGTCAGTTTGCTCAGTGCTATTAACTTCCAAATTACCTTGTCAAAGGCAGTCCAGAAATGCATGATTACCATTAAGTCAATGCTTATTTCTCAAGCCTAATTGTTTATTTAGTTGGCAATTTTTTTCCTGTGGGCATTTATTTTAAATTTGTTTGATAAAATGTGGACAATTCTAAGATATAGGTACTGTATTCATTTGCTAGGACTGACATAAAATACCACCAATTGGGTGACTTAAACAGCAGAAATATATGTTCTTGCAGTTCTGGGACCTGGACGTTCAAGATCAAGGTGCT
The DNA here is from genome assembly GCA_006410615.1 of Neotragus moschatus. NCBI lineage: Eukaryota > Metazoa > Chordata > Mammalia > Artiodactyla > Bovidae > Neotragus > Neotragus moschatus. The sequence goes on along the minus strand of SJYA01001703.1, from coordinate 1,264,522 downwards.
GGCAGGTTTGGTTTCTCCTGAGGCCTCTCTGGTTGGCTTGCAGACAGCCGCCTTCTCTTTGTCTCCTCACATGGTCCCTCCTTTGTGTGTGCGTGTCCCTGGTGCTCTCTTGTATGTCCAAATTCTTCTTATAAGGATGTATTCATAGGCAAAAGTACCAGGGTTAGGGTTTCAACATATGAATTTGGCAGAGGGGTACAGTTCAGTTCATAAGAGATGCTAACTGGCTTTCTTTAAGAAAAAACAAGAAGGCAGAATACTTACTTTTGTAGAATGTGTGTTTTAATTTTCACCCATCGTTTAAGCCTACTTCAGACATGAATTTTATAGTGGTTTTGTTCATCAGTAGTACTTTTTTTTTCTCTAACAGGGATTTTTATACCTTAAAAAAGTCTTAACTTTTCTGTGTATGTTATGCAGGGAAGACTGACTTCATAAGGAAGTTCCTCAAAACTTTCTAAGTGTGGTTTAGGCTGGTGTAGTCAGTCACAATCCCGTGGTATCCGTCATCCCATCCATTTCCTTATGAACCCGAAGCAGACTCGTGTGAGATTTTTGCTCTGCTGTAATTTGTTCACCAATGGTCATATTTTTTCTTCCAGGATTCATCAGTAACTCCTAACCTGTGAAGTCACTGTTTTGTTTTTTTCCCCCATCATACATTTCTTGCTCATCAATGACAAGGTACTCAACTTGCAACCTGAAAGACCTCTTTTGAAGGTATGCTCTAAGCAGCTGAAAAACCAACTAGAGCCTGTTTGCTAAAAAGGGCTCAGAGATGGGTGAAGGATGGTTATTATGCTGACCACTGCCTCCTGTCCTCCGTCTGGGAATATTGTTTCCTAGCAGGAGCAGCTGTTGTTCTCTGATTCGGGCCATTGCCACTGCTGCTTGAGGAATTCATATTTTTGAAATATTTTCTTCTTTTTGATAATAAAATATTCACTGAAAATTGTATGAGTAAACACAATAGGGGTGGAAAGTGAGGCCAATAATAATATTGAATCCATCTTGTAATTATGAGCTAGATTCTCCCCAGTCTAAATAATTCCTTGACTAGTTTTGGGCCCTTTGCCAGCTGCATGAACTGCAGCCAGGGTATCTTATTATAGCTAGTGATGTACCCTAGCCACAAAGACAGTCAGGAAAATTTCATGATCAATTTATTTTTCATTTCTAATGTTAAGGTATTTGCAAAAAAGGTAGAAGTCACATGAATAAATGAAGCATTGTATGCCGTTGTACTAGACAAAACATCTACTGTTTGTATGATGTTTTAATATTTTTCAAAAACACTTTCATCTTTATACATATGATTCTACAAAAAGCCCACTGAGGAAGGTAAGGCAAATTGCTTTCCCAAGAAATCCACACTGCCAATTGCTAATAGACATGATTCTCAAGTCAAAATTTCCATCATCCTAATTTCAATTCCATTCAGCCAATATTAATAGACTGCCTACTATGGTGCCAAACACTGTTCTGAACATGTGAGATGTATCAGTAAACAAAATAGAGCTCTCCATCCTTGGGGAATTAATTGTAATAATAGAAGATAGACAACAAATGTTAGACAAAATTAATATGTAACTTATTTAATATTTAGAAGGTGGCAAGTGCCATGGAAAAAGAAAATGTACTGCTGTAAGGAAGATGGGGAGTAGGAAACTGCAATTTTAGAGTTACCAGAAGAGTCTATGGTGAATCTTGACATTTGAGTTAAATCTGATAAAAAAGAGTGATTTTGGTGTTTAGCAATTTTCCCACTGAACCTTCCTTCCACTTGAACATTGGTTGAAGCATTGAAATTACCAAACAGCTTGCAAATATTTTCTTAGAACCTTAGCATTCGTGGAGTGATTAGAAAGAACAGTGGGCATTGGCCTTCACTTTTAAAAACTGACAATATGGAACTAAGAGAAAGCCAGTCCGCTTCTCCCATGCAGTTCGGGTATATAGGAACTCCCGATGCCTTTTATTTTGTTCAACTTCATTGAGGAATTATTGCCAAATATAATTGTATATATTTAAAGTGCACATATGATGCTATGATATACATTGCAGAATGATTATCAAGATAACGAACATATCTGTCACATAGTTAAATCTGTGTGTGTGTGTGGTGAGAGCACTTAAAAGCAACTTTCAGGTACACAATGCCTACTGTTAACTCTAGTTGCTATGCTGTATCTGGATCTGAATCTTATGTCCTTTGACTAACATTTCTGTATCTCCACGAGTCCCTGTCAGTAATCATTCTATTCTGTTTCTATGAAAGTGGCTCTTCTTTTTGGATTCCACATCAAATTATGCTATACATTTTTTTCTTCCTCTGACTTCCTTCACTTAGTATGATAATCTCTAGATCCATCCATGTTGCTTCAAATAACATTTCATTCATCTGTTTGTATGTATGTACCACATTTTTATCCATTTCTCTGTTAATGGACATTCAGATTGCGTCTGTGTCTTGGCTATTGTAAAACGTGCTGCAGTGGACATTGGGGTGCATGTATCTTTTTGAATTATGGTTTTATCCAGATATATGACCAAGAGTGGGATTGCTGAATCATATGGTAAATCTGTCCACTGTTTTTTAAGGAATCTCCATACTGTTCTCCATAGAGGCTGTACTGATTTACATTCCCACCAACAGTGTAGGAGGGTTCTCTTTTCTCCACACCCTCTTCTGCATTTATTGTTTATAGACTTTTTGTTGATGGCCATTCTGACTGTGTGAATGTGATACTTTATTTAGTTTTGATTTGCATTTCTCTAATATTTAACAATGTTGAGCACCATGTGCTTTTTGGCCATCTGTTGGTCTTCTGAGAATTGTCTATTTAGGTCTCTGCTCATTTTTTGATTGGGGTATTTGTTTGTTTTGATATTAAGTTATATGAGTTATTTGTGTATTTTAGAGATTAATCCCTGATAAGTCACATTGTTTGCAAATATTTTTTCCCCAGTCAACAAGTTATCTTTTCATTTTGTTTATGGCTTCCTTTGCTGTGCAAAAGCTTTCAAGTTTAGTTAGGTCCCCTTTGTTTGTTTCTTTTTTAATTTCCATTATTCTAGGAGACAGCTTGGAAAAGATCTTGCTGTGAGTTATGTCAAAGAGTATTCTGCCTATGTTTTCCTCTAAGAGTTTTATAGTATCCAGTCTTATATTTAAGTCTTTAATCCATTTTGTTTGTTTTTGTGTATAGTGTTAGAGAATGTTCTAATTTCATTCATTTATGTGTAGGTGACCAGTTTTCCTAGCACCATTTATTGAAAAGACTGTCTTTTCTCCATTGTATATTCTTGCATTCTTTGTCACAGACTAATTGCCTGTAGGTACATGGATTTATTTCTGGGCTTTTTATCCTGTTCTATTAATCCATATTCCTGTTTTTGTCCAGTATTGTACTGTTCTGATGACTGTAGTTTTATAGTATAGTCTGAAGTCAAGAAATCTGATTCCTCCAGCTCTGGCTTTCTTAATTACTCTTTAAGACATTTTATAATTATTGTGTAGAACGCAACTAGTTTTTGTATATTGGTTTTGTATCCTGCAACTTTACTGAATTCATTTGGTAGTTATGATGGTTATTTGGTGAAGACATTAGGGTTTCTTATATATAAGATCATGTCATCTGCAAACACAGATAATTTTGTTTCTTGCTTTCATTTTTAATTCCTTTTATTTCTTATTCTTGTCCATTTAATATAGCTAGGACTTTCAGGACTATGTTGAATAGAGGTGGTAAAAGGAGACATCCTTGTCTTGTTTCTGGTCTTAAAGGTTTTTAATTTTTTTTTTTTTTTTTTACCATTGAATGTAATATTAGCTGTGGACATGTCATATATGGTCTTTAGAATGTTGATGTACATTCCTTCTATAGATAATTTGGTGGGGGGAATCTTTTCATGATAGTGCTCTTCATGTCAAGTACTTTTCCTGCATCTCCTAAGAAGGGCTCATGAGGGTAGGAAAGCCTGACAAATATCATAGGTTAGATAAACAGTGGTCTTAGTTAAGAAATGGAGATATAACTGGGAAGGCCAAATGAATGTGAAAGGTCACACGGGAAATAATTTGAGCCTCTGGATCAGGTAAGATAAGAGTGGACAAGCAGGTCTCAAAGGCTTGATTTGGAAGAAGCAAGAAATAGAGAACTCAGTCAGCAGCACTGCGGAGCTAGCTGTGCCCATGTGAGCTCTTTTTCTAGGGCAGAAATGAGACCAGATGGTAGGTCAGGCAGAAATGGGCTTAGCTAATTCTGCCTTTTTTTCTGTGAAGACTCTTACCTGTCTTTAGCCACACTGGGGGTGGAGGAACCTAGATATCTATATTTAAGCTTAGGTTTTTAGGGAAGTCCAAAAAGTATGTATTTTTGAAAATGACTAAATCCTTAATCTGCAAAGACAGAGACAGGTAGTTTATATTTGTATGGGTAAGCCAAATATAAAGGGGACCTTTGGTCTGGCTCTAAAACCAATCTCTGTAGGGGTGACATATCCCCAGAGAAGCATAAATTAAATTGGTGGTTTAGTTCCTAAGTTGTGTCCAACTCTTGTGACCCCATGGACTGCAGCCTGCCGGGCTCCTCTGTCCGTGGAATTCTTCAGACGAGAACACTGGAAGCATAGACCCACCTCAGAAATCCTTGAGGAATACACAAATCTACAGTGAAGATTTTTTTTTAAACATTATTTTGTCTGTGCTGGGTCTTCGTTGCTGTGCAAACTTCTCTCTAGTTGTAGTGTGGGGCTTCTTATTGTAGTGGCTTCTCTTGTGGAGCACAGGCTCTAGGGTGCATGGGCTTCAGTAGTTGCAGGTCCCAAGCCCTAGAGCACAGGCTCAATAATTGTGCATGGGCTTGGTTGTTCCAGGGCATGTGGGATGTGAGGTCTTCCTGGATCAGGGATTGAACTCATGTCTCCTGCACTGGCAGGCAGATTCTTTACCATGCAGCCACCAGGGAAGCCCTGCACTGAAGTTTTAACTGAGGGTAATTAAGGAGAAGAGGGGTTTACACAGACAACATTGGCTTTAAAAATCTCTTCAGAGGACTTCCCTTGTGGTCCAGTGGCTAAGACTCCACACTCCCAATGCAGGGGACGCAGGTTTGATCCCTGGCCAGGCAACTAGATCTTACATGCCCCAGTGAAGATCCCACATGCCACAACTAAGATCCTGTGCAGCCAAGTAAATATTTAAAAAATATTTTAATAAATGCTTTTTTCCCTCAGATGTCCTTTTTCTGTGCACTGCTCCTAGCTCTCCTGATGTGACATAGTGACTAAAGCCAGACACAAAATTTCAGTTACCTGGTTTGAATTTTGGTTCCACCACTTGTGAGCTGTGCTGTCCTTAAGTCATTTGGACTGTGAACTCATTTGCTTGTATGTACAGTGGAAATAATGATAAGGCAGTTGTGGTAATGAGATAACTGGTATATAATAAACCTGGAGCAGGACATGGCATGTAGAAAGTTTTAATGACGTATGAGCTGTTATTATTATACTCAGGACCCCAGCCCAACCTTTTTTCCTTACTCCCCTTCCTTCTCTCTTCTGACTTTTGTATCTTTTTAAAAAAATATTTATTTATGTATTTATTTATTTGGCTGCAGCAGGTCTTAGTTGCGGGACACATGATCGTCGTTGCATCATGCAGGCTCTCCAGCTGTGGCGTGTGGGTTCAGTAGTTGTGGTGCATGGGCTTAGTTGCTTCCAGGCATATGGGATCCCTGTGCTCTGACCAGAGAGCAATCCTGGGTCCCCCACATTGCAAGGCAGATTCTTAACCACTGGACCACCACTGAAGTCCCTGACCGTTGTATCTTTATATTAATATCCTGTTTGCTCATGGCTTCTTCAGATTCTTTCTGCATCTTTTCTTATTGCTGTGTCCATATCGAAGCAGCATCCATCTTGGAAGGTGAGAGAGTGGGAAAGGTAGTAAATATCTATATTTAATGTCTTGTTTTGTCTCAGTCACACATCCATCAAACCTAAAGACTATATGGTAGCCTATATGCCAATCTGCATTTCTTCTTTTATAGAAACTGCTAAAATAGCCTCAAGCAGTGTGTATGAAGTTATGTATATCCAGGATTTTGATGAGCCCCTTTGGCTATCTGTTTGAGAAACTCCCATTCTGGTCATTCCATCAATGCTAGAACTTCTCAGTTCCTCATTCAAAGTTCCAGTTATCAGTCACTGACCATTGTAGCTGAAACTTTTGTGCTTAGTCAAAGGCATCTTCACCCTCTTTGATGTAACATTGGCTCCCTTCAATTTGATGCTAATGATACTGTTTGCAGCCAATTATTGAGTGTTGACTACATGGTAGATCTTGGTGCTTTTTGTGTATTATTGCATTTAATCTTTGAATAAATCTTATTAGGACATAGGTTGTAGTTTCCCAGGAGAGGGAAACTAAGACATTCATCTAAGTGGTGGGTGAGTTCACACAACCACTAAGTGGTAGAGTCAGATTTTAAATCATGGTCATGCCTGAATTGGAAACCACTTCCAGTAAGTTGCTTTGCTTCTTCACAAGGTAAGGAAATAGTTGCCTGTTACTCCAGCATCTTGATTATCTGTCCTNGTAATAAATCTTATTAGGACATAGGTTGTAGTTTCCCAGGAGAGGGAAACTAAGACACTCATCTAAGTGGTGGGTGAGTTCACACAATCACTAAGTGGTAGAGTCAGATTTTAAACCATGGTCATGCCTGAATTGGAAACCACTTCCAGCAAGTTGCTTTGCTTCTTCACAAGGTAAGGAAATAGTTGCCTGTTACTCCAGCATCTTGATTATCTGTCCTCTATTATGCTGTGAAGCCAGTGTTCTTTGCCTGATAACATGCTGCGGTGTAGTGGACTTAATCTCTCTTTGACAGAAAGCTGAAAATGAAAACACATTTCCCTAGTAAGGAGACATTTGGACACTATGTTAATTTCTATGCAACAGCATAGAACTGCCCAAGTTCAACTTCCAAAGCCATCGCTTACTGGTTGTGTGACTTGGAGCAAGCTGCTTTTCCTCTTTGTCCCTCAGCTCTTCCCCTGCAATATGAGGATGATAAAAATATTGGCTTCATAGGCTTTAGAGAGGAAAAGGTGGAAAATATCAGGTAAATGCATAGAATCATTTTTGGTGACTAGTTTGTACCCTGTAAACTTTATCATCATCATCATTGTGGTTATTTTTACTATTTCTAATATTCTTTTTTGACTTGCTGTTACTCTAGAAGGTAGATCAGAGCTATGCCTGTCTTAGTTAAATCATCAGCCAGAGAATGAGCCAGGACCAACAAGAATACATATCATTGCTGATTAAGGACAAAAGGGAGACAGAGTCATGCAGGCTGTCTTCAGGGAGGAAGATGGTGTTTTCTTTCTCTTGCATCTTTCTGCCCAAAGACCTCAGAGGACTGACTGCAAGAGGACTAGTAGCCTGCAGAAGTTTGTTAAAGGTTTGCAAATATCACAAAATATTTTTCTTCTCTAAAAAGCAAATAAATAGGCATATCTTTATATGGCCCATCCTTGCATATCTCCTCCACTCTTCAGTCAACACCTTAAGCCTCAGCTTTTCTAGTCATCTTCTTTCTGGCTCCCTTAGTGGGGCAGGTTTCTGATATGGTCAGAGGGCATTAATGAGTCCATCTCTCGTAGCTCCCAGTTTATTGATGTGCACTTCTCTGAAGGAGGCCTGGAGATGGAGCAATAGATTTTATTTAGCATCTTGTTTGTTTTAGCACTTAGCCATCAGACCACACAGGAAGCCCCATCAGAATGACAGGACTGTAGTATAAATGCTGAAGACGCCAGACGAAACATGAGCCATGCAGTGAAAGTTCTCATAACTTGAACCCCCTCAACACATGCGCTAACCCCTACTTCAGTGGGAACCCTGACTACGTTTTGCTTTTACTTCTTAATATGTGTATCTCTCCTGTTTCCAAGGAGCTCCCATGTGCCACCCTCTTGGGACAAGGGGACGATCCATCGATGTTAGAATTCCAAGCCATGAATCCACTCTCTCTTTTCCTTTTTTCTCTCTGTTTTTCTGTCTGCTTAATGAAGATCCTAACACCTTCCGCTTCCTCTGGAAGACAAGAGAAGAATTTAATGAGTTTCAGTCTTGAAACCTCTCCCCTTGCCAAATAAAACACAAGTATGAGTGGCTTCAGAGAAAGACCCAGACAAGGGCTCACACCATATTTGCCATTACCCACGTCTTATTTTCTCTATTAATTAGTCTCCAGGTAGCTCAGAACAGAAAACAGAGTGACCCTAGCTCTGACAGGGTCACAAATGTCCATTTCTCTTTGTCAGCACCTCTAATACCCACCTGAGGCTGACAGTGACAGCGGCCCACAGTAAGCAACTCAAGCCCACGTTTTTCCTTTTCCCTGTTCACCTGTTTTAATCTTCCTTTGGGTTCCACAGCTGGGGAAAAGGTAAATTTGTAGTCCAGAAGTATTGTTTGATGAAACAAAGACAGTCTTCCCATGGAATGGAAGTTTGCTTAATCGTGCCTTGGGTCTGTGTGTACACAAGTGAGGTTCTTTGGTGTTGATTCAGAGAAATATCACCTGCTTTTATGGGATCAGATAACAGTAATGGAGGCTGAACTAGCCTCCTTCTTCCCAGTTGTGTAGGCAGGTTTTTGAATGGAGAGCAAGGTGTAATTTTCAACCCATAATAAGATTAATTCAAACTGACAGAATGAGGAAATTAATTTTTTCAGGTTACCATTTATTCCTTTTCTCTATCAGTCAATCAAAAAATATTTATTGAGCACCATCTATGAGCCATGAATTGAAAAGGAAACAGAAAAAGCATAAGTGACCTCCTTTACCATTTATTGTTTGCTTGGGGAAACAAAGCCAACACCCATGATCTAATAGAAAGAGCTTTTGGAATCAGGAGAGGTGTGGCCTTGTCCTAGGTTCTTGAGTAGTATAGTTTGTGGTGGTGGATTTCCCAGGTGGTGCAGTGGTAAATAATCTGCCTGCCAATGCAGGAGATGCAAGAGATGTAGGTTTGATCCCTGGGTCAGGAAGATCCTCTGGAGTAGGAAATGTCAACCCACTCCAGTATTCTTGCCTGGAAAATCCCTTGAACAGAGGAACCTGGTGTTTTGCTATCACAGCACCACTGGAGCATTCTTGACTTTCTTTTAGAATCTGTGTTGCACTTAGAACAGGATTTTCTAACATTACAGTTGCTAAGAAATTTGAAAAATGAGTATTCCTAAGTCCTCCCTCCTCCCAAGACAGTCTAATTCAGTATATCTCCAACGAGATGTAGGAATCTGTATTTTTAGAAAGTGATCCAGGTAAGTACAGTGCAGCCAACATAAGGACTATGGGTAGAAGCACTCTGTTCTGGAAATAGCCTGCAGAGTGTACAAATGTGATGTGCTCATTACATTGAGCTACTCAGAGTGATAGACTATATTCTGGGACATGATCTTGAACCTGTCCTCCAATAAATGCTCCATATAATCATGAGTGCAAAACATTCTCTCTGTATGTGTGTGTGTGTTTGTATTTGATTCTTGTCAAGCATTTTCTTTGCTTCTAGTTTTCTTTGATTCACTTGGAAATTTTATCAAATTAATTGAATAAAAAATATGTAAGGATTTTTTTTTTTTTTAAAGGGAGAACGGGGCACATTGGAAATGATGTCATTTAGACTTAAAACCCTCACAGCAGGATACTTCAAACTGTTGAACTCTAAACTTATGAAAATATCTAGAAATTCTAAAAGTGACACAGATTCCCAACAAGTGAGAACCCAGTTATATGTAATTCTAAAGTCCTGTCACTATATATTTTCCTTTTGTCTTTATTCCTGTTCTTTGCTGAAAAAAAAAAAAAATTTGAATAGAAAAGAATTTCTTCCTTAGGTTTCTTTCAGGGGAAACAGGATTTTTCTCAATTGAGAAAAAAAAAAAAAAAAAGGCAAATGTATTCTGATTGCACTAACTTCCCTCAACATGCACTCAAAAATTCCCAACTTTTTTCTATGTTAAGTCTGATGAGAATTATGACCATCATGAATATGTTCACTATCAAAATCAGAGACACTATTGAAAATAGGTAGATGTTAAGTGTGCTTTCAGTTAAATGGTAGATCTTATCTTTGTGCTTGGTATCATTTTTATTATTCACGTAGTTGAATATTTAGGAAGGAAAGGTTGGTAGTCTAAATTTTCTTCTCCAACAATCAAGAGACCTTGGTATAGTTTTTCTCCTGTAGTGTATTTCTCAAGTGAACCAAATTCCTTCAGAGTCAATCTATTCTTCCTCTCTCTGAAAAAACTCTTGGGTAATAGGTGTGAGTGGTATGTGCCTACTCCAGGAAGATCATTAGCTGGATTATCAGTAGACTTTATTTTTCTAAGGCAAATACATATTGCTAGCTCCTTCCATAGAGTTCTAAGGGTCTTATGGGAGTCTAGAAGCAAGTTTCTCAGTGTATAATTTTTTTCTTTTATTTGAGACCCATGTGGGAAGTATACACTTCATTCGTACCAGGTTACATACAGGTTGTTGCAGAATTTCATATGTGCACAGATGCTTTAATGCCTCCTGGAATATGGTGAGGAGGTTGGTTAGCTGGTGGAATAATTCCTCCTTTCCTACCCCATCAGTTAGGCCTCTCCCTTCTTAATCCTCCCACTCTGGGGTAACTTCAGTTTGAGGCTCCTTTGATGACTCCCAATCTTCTAAACAAATGTGTGGGTGGGAAGATTTTTAGCTCAGTTTTAAAAATCCAATATTGCTATTAACTTGTGTAGAAGGTGGTAGGGGAGGGGGCAAGTTAGGGTGGAGATGAAGACGATGTATAACTAAGAAGGACACTCTTGGTTTGCCCATTCTTCCAGGGAGACAAGAAAGAGAAAGTGGAAGTCATTCAGTCCTGTTCAACTCTTTGTGGCCCCATGAACTGTAGCCAATCAGGCTTCTCTGTCCATAGGATTCTCCAGGCCAGAATACTGGAGTGGCTAGCTGTTCCCTCCTCCAGGGGATCTTCCCAACCCAGGGGCTGAACCCAGGTCTCCCTCGTTGCAGGCAGATTCTTTACCATCTGAGCCACCAGGGAAACACAGGAATACTGGATGGAGTAGGTAGCCTATCCTTTCTCATGAGGATCTTCCTGACAGAGGAATCAAAATAGGATGTCCCACATTGCAGGTGGATTCTTTACCAGCTGAGCTACCAGGGAGGCCCAGGGAGACAGGGGCAGTATAGAGTTAACCATTTCATATTAACTTTCCAGAAAAGGAACAAGACAGGGACTTCCTTGGGGGGTCCAATGGTTAGGAATCAGCCTTGCAATGCAGGGGACTCAGGTTCAGTCCCTGGTTGGGGAACTACAATTCTCACATGTGGCAGAGCAACTAAGCCCATGCACCACAACTGAAGAAGCCCTGCTCTGCAACGACACAGCCAAATAAGTAAATGAACAAGACAGATGTGAACATGTAGATTATCTTGTTGAATATTTATGGTAGAGTCTCAAGTAATTAAGGAGGCAAAGATTTGATCCTTGGGTCGGGCAGATCCCCTGGAGGAGGAAAATGGCAACTCACTCCAGTATGCTTGCCTGGAAAATCCTGTGGGCAGAGATGCCTGGTGGGCTGAAGTTCATGGGGCTGCAGAGAGTTGGACACGACTCAGCGATTAAGCATATACACACAACAGAACCCTAATCGCTGCAATAAGTTCTATAAAGAGTCAAAATACAGCAAAATATGCTAGTCATGGATTCTCAGCTTAAGAGCAACTGTCCAGGAAAGCCTGGTCTCTTTCCTGATTGGACCCATCACTGACACCTTCTCCATTTTTGTCCTCAAATCTTGTGAAGATCCAAGGCTGCATAGGTGAGCCTCATTCATTAAAGAAAGACACCATTTCCTCCACCTCCTGCATTTACTAAGCAAGGGAGAAGTGGGCATTTTGGACGATGTTCAACAACAAGGGTGATTGTACTCAATTTCACCCTCAATCAGTTATAATCTGAAAATTTTCGTACAGTCCAGAAAATGAAACTACTCTTGTTTCTGACAAGCATTCAGCAAAATTGAAAAGTTAGTAAGACTTGCTTATATTTCCTGTGTTTCACCTACCCTGTATGTTTCTGAATCCTGGATATGCATTAGCATCCCCCGGGGAACTTCAGAAGCTCCAAACCTGCTGGCCCCAATCCCGGAAATTCTAATTCAGTTGTTCTGTGATGGGGCCTGAGCATCAGCCAGGTCAAAGATCCCTAGGCGATGTCTCTGTGTCTCCAGGATTGAGAAACACAGCTGAACTATTTTCATGGATGTCATTTCTTGCTGAAAATTTTTTTAACCTGCTTGTTCTGGAACTGATTTTTATAGGGCCATGCTCTTAATAGTCACAGAGCCGATAAGGTTTAATATGTCCCAGGGGTCTTTGCATTTAGCAGGGACTCCAGAAAACCAGGAATCCAAGTAATGATGTGAAAACTGTGGAATGATGGGGCAGCAATGCTTTCATTTCCCGAATTCCCCTTCCCTTCCTTCCTCTTTCTGTTCCTTCTTTTCTTTCCCCGACTTTTGAAAGTAGTTCTTAAGAGATTCACAGTCAAATTCCTGCCATGTGTTTGATCATCTACCCTAGAAAGGCATCTTCCTGCTTATTTCAAATATTGATGGTTTTGGTTTTCACATTTAGTCTAGAGTGTTTGATTAGCCATCTACAATAAGGCTTTTCAAATCAGTAGAAGCTTGGTTAAGGACCTGAAAGACTTAAAAACAAAAATTAAATTCTTTTTCATCTATTTTTTATTGCAGCAATAATACCTGTTCATTGCAAAAACGTTAGAAACGACAGATAGGTTAGAACAAACTTGAAATCACCTGTAATCATTCCACGTGGCCATATGCTTTGAGTTATCTCTGGCTTTCCTTCTGTCTCTGCTCTCTGTTTTCAAATAACTTCCTATACTTAAAATGCCTTTTAATGATCTGTCTCCTGGTACATTTTAAAATAGAGCCTCTGACTACGGCAGGAACATTTAAGATTTTTAACCAACTTTGTACCTTTGAGTTCAAAATTCATAAAATTTCTTGGAGCTTCAGACATTAGAATGACTATACAGTTTATCAAGTGATGGATAACGTCTCAGAGAGATTAAGGAGCTTAACATCAGACAACTCAGTGACAATCCTAGATGTGAAATCTAGGACCACTCAGTTCTAGGGGTCCTGTGTCCTGCTTTATGCCACACCATGACTTAGGGGAAGAATCCAGGTCTCTAAATGAAAAATGATGCTTCTAAAAGTGGTTTTGGTTATGTTTGCACATGTTAAGAGAAATTAGAGTTAAGTATGTTATTGGCCTTAGCTAAGAAATAAAGCACCTATGGTTGACTTTCCTGAGCATTTCAGGAAAACAGATTCATTGTTCAGGGCATGCATTATGTATGTGTCTTGTCTTCTCCTAATACAGAACCATGATGTTAGAAACCTCTAGAAACAGCCATATTTAAGCCAATGCAACAGAAACCTTGATTGAAGAATGTTATTTCTTTAGAGGTTAACAGATATTTCCTGGAAAATGATTGAACCAATGTAAACAAACAGATTCCGTGATTGAAGGAGTTCTCCAGGTCTTTAACATTCTTATGGTCACTGTAAATCTCTGAGACATAATATACAGGTTTCCCAGTTACAGCAAGAACACTGTTGTTTTCCTTTTAAGGGGACATTTATTAATTTCTTGATAAACTAATATTATGACCACAGTTAAAAACATACTGATTTAATGTTAGATTTTGTGTACTCAGAATAAGGGAACAGCAAGGGAGTATCTAGGTTGTTAGTTACCATGTCCTGGCTACTGTAAACAGTGCCACAGTGAATGTTTGGATGCATGTATCTTTTTGAATTATGGTTTTCTCAGGGTATATGCCCAATGGTGAGATTGCTGGTCATATGACAGTTCTATTTTTAGTTTTTAAAGGAATGTCCACGGGCAGATGAATGGATAAAGATGTTGACACAATGAAACTGATGAACCTATTTGTAAGGCAGGAATAGAGATGCAGACATTAGAGAGCAGACTTAAGGCCACAGCAGGGGCAGGAAAGGGTGGGATGAACTGAAAGAGTAACACTGAAATATATACATTACCATATGCAAAGTAGATAGCTAATAGTTCATTGTATAACACAACAAACTCACTCTAGTGCTCTGTGACAACCTAGAGGGGTGGAATGGTGTGGGCAGTGGGAGGGAGGATCAAGAGGGAGGGGACATGTGTATACTTAACAGTTGATTCATGTTGTTGTATAGCAAAAATCAATAAAACATTGTAAAGTGATTGTCCGCCAATTAAAAATAAAATAAAAAGAATATGTGGTACATATATACAATGGAATATTACTCAGCCATAAAAAGGAACCAAGTTGGGTCATTTATAGTGATGTGGATGAACCTTGAGTCTGCTATACAGAGCAAAGTAAGTCAGAAAGAAAAAAAACGATTATCAATAATATATTAATGCATATATATGGAATCTAAAAAATTGGTACTGATTGACATATTTGTAGAACAAGAATAAAGATATAGACATAGAGAATGGACTTCAGGACATAGAAGGGGAAAGGGGAGGATGGGATGAACTGAGAAACTAGCACTGATATATACCATGTGTAAAACAGATAGCTAGTGGGAAGCTGCTGTATAGCTCAGGGAGCTCAACTTGATGTTATGTGATGACCTAGAGGGGTGTGATGGGGTAGGAGGGGTTGGGAGGGAAGATCAAGAGGGAGGGGGATATATGTATATATATACACGTATAACTGGTTCACTTTGTTGCGGAGCAGAAGCTAACACAATATTGTAAAGCCATTATACTCCAATGAAAAAAGAGAGACTATCTAAAGTATTAAGATGTGCTGAGACCATAGGGTTAATCTGTTGTAATTTAGCACATGAAATGCTAATTATCATTTCTTCTCAAGGGTTTCTTTTTATGGTAATTATCTTGTTTGGAATCCCTCCTCTTAACCCTCCAACCACATCTTTTTTTCTTTTGTTCATGTATTTTCTGAAGTTCCTAACTTTGAAAAAGCAGAGTGTCATACATAGTTTTTGCAAACCCAACAAAAGAGACATTTTTCAGATGTTTCCTTGTATCTCTATATTTCCAGGCAAGACAGTCTTAAAAAAATTTTCAGAGGTGTCCCAAGTAATCAAAGTCCTTCTGCTAAGGGCACTTGTTGGTGGCAGATCTGTATTAGTCTATGGTTTATGGTGATTAAAATTTGATATAGCGCAGGTAAATCAATAGAATCACAGGGCTGGATGGTAATTTTTGGCAATGGAACTTGAGAGGAGCTTTTCTATATCTTTTTTATAGTCTTTTTGTCTGTTTGTCTTACCCAAGTCTTCATTAATAGCCTCCTGACCATTAAGGTGCCAGTGTTATTAAAAAAAAAACAAAAAACAATTTTTCCCCTTCCCACTTTGCAAGAAATATTTACATCCTATTTATTAGTCTCTCAAAACATGTGAGTCTTTGACCTTTGTATGGCCTTCTCACCCTCTTGTGTGATTAGGTGCCACTGTGAGTATGTGGACAGAGGCCCATCTTATGCTGCAGACCCTTAAGCCCCTCTCCATGCTACCTCACTCTTACTACTATGTTCTTATTGGACTGGACTTCAGTCAAGAGACTGAGTTCTGTGAGTCACCGCACTGGAACTCACACCTAACATAGACTCCAAGCCTTTAGTTGGAACCCCTGCTCTGTTGGAGTGAATAATAACTCAGATTTGATTTGAGCAAAATATTTGATATAATTTTAGGAGGTGGGAACATTTTTAGGATTTTCTTTGTGAAATAAGGAAACTCTAGCCAAAATCAAAAGATTTCACAATCCAAACTCAGGATTATATATTCTTCCATCCTGCTGTTAGTTTCTCAGTCCAATAATTACTCTTGGAAAAAAAATCATTTTTATGTATATTTAAATCAACATGTACCAGCTTAGATTATAATTAGGCATAAAGAGGATGGCAATGGAATTTGGTCATGGACAAAATTTCACACTCCAGAATATGAGGGCAGTTATATATATATATATATCAGAGACTTTTGAATCCATTACTAATTTTAACATTTAAACTGTATTTGGTACTTATGTGCCAGGTACTATATTAGGACTACAATAGCCATCTCATTAGATATTGCAAACACTTGTATTAGCTTGTCAGGACTGCTGTCCTGGCAGCAGTTACGACAGAATGGATGGCATAAACAAAGGGGAGCCTAGAAGTCTAAGAACAAGGGGTCATCAGGCCTGGTTTCATTCTGAGGCCTCGCTCCTTGGCTTGAGGGTGGCCATTTTCTCCCTTTGTCTTTGCGTAGTCTTTCTTCAGTGTATGTCTGAATCTCCTTTTCTTATAAGGAATCCAGTCAAATCAGATTAAGTCCATTTTTACCTTAATTATCTCTTAAAAGGTTCTGAGTATAGTCCCATTCTGAGGTACTGGGGTTTAGGACTTTAACATACAAAATTTGGGAGATAGTCTTCTCGTTATAACAAAAATGCTTTTGTGTCCATTTTATAGTTGAGACAACGGAACTTTAGTTACATTCTTTGCCTATGATTGTGCAGTTAGTCTATAATATAAGCAGGAGTGAGAACTAGGTTTATCTAATTCCAGAGTCTGCTCACAGATCTTATATACTGTGGACCTCAGCTCATCCATCCATTCATTTAATCAACAAGTGTTCATCAAGCAGCTCCTGCTTGCCAGGCATTGTGCTAGGTGCTATAAGTAAACATCGGTGAGTAAAACAAACATGATTCCTGCTTTTGAGGCTATAATCCAGTTATCTACACTCTAAATGGCTTTAAAACCAACGGTCCATAAAATTCCATCTGTTTCCCAAATCATTCAGGTGTCATGGGGCTGATTGCCAAAATGGGTGCAGTTCTCTGGGCAGCTCTTCGCATTTTAACATCTCAGCAAAACTGATGTAAAGCCTGAGTCACACATTGTACCCCGTTTGGGGTTAGTTCTCTCACAAAGGCATGGAGCTCACTTCAGAGGAGAGGCGNAGTGTTCATCAAGCAGCTCCTGCTTGCCAGGCATTGTGCTAGGTGCTATAAGTAAACATCGGTGAGTAAAATAAACATGATTCCTGCTTTTGAGGCTATAATCCATTTATCTACACTCTAAATGGCTTTAAAACCAATGGTCCATTAAATTCCATCTGTTTCCCAAATCATTCAGGTGTCATGGGGCTGATTGCCAAAATGGATGCAGTTCTCTGGGCAGCTCTTCGCATTTTAACATCTCGGCAAAACTGATGTAAAGCCTGAGTCACACATTGTACCCCATTTGGGGTTAGTTCTCTCACAAAGGCATGGAGCTCACTTCAGAGGAGAGGCGGATGCTCTTTGCAGAGTGGGCTGGGGAAAACCAACTCAGACAATACATTCTGGAGACAGCCAAATGTTCAGACCGTCAAGTTTGACCAGAACAGGTTTGGGCTTGCATATGATGCGAATCTGTCTTTTAGATCAGGGAGATTTGTGCTTGGGATAGAGCGAGCACCTCTGATCTCTTGGGAAAGTGTCAGCCAGAATGAGGCAAAAGCTCCAGAGTCTTCCACCCAGGTCATGGTGGGAGAGGGTAGGGTGAAGACATGTGGGGTTGGTTCTGTCTCTGGTAGAGCTGGAGTTGAAACTGAAAGCCTTTCTGGAGGTCAAGGAGGCAGACTTGATCAATGGATATTAGTTAGAGATTATTGACTAATGTTCCTGTGGGCATTCGTAGCTACATTTACAGCATTTAGCATGCATGGGGACATCAAATGGATTTCCCATTCCAAATGTGGTGAGTTGAATCTCCTAACATACCAGCTGCCCAGCTTTTTCTGGCTCACGGGCTTTTTAAGATTGAGGAGGCTGGGGGTAGGTCACTACTAGTCTTGGCTAGATATGGTCCAGGCTGGTAGGGCTTGACAGTAGCCTCCCACCCACACCCCAGCTCCTTATGGACTTATGAAGGGGTGATGTCAGGAATGTCAGTCTGAGAGCAGCGTGCTGACTTGCTCTATTGGTGCCAGTCTTCACCATGGAGGCAGACAGTGGGTGGATGCTCATATGGTTCATTCAGAACAAGCATTCTCTGCTGGCTTCAGTAATGGCTTCGTGATTAGTGAGTTTCCCATGTGTGAGCTGTGCTCAGTTAATTCTGTTTAGGTTCACAGAGGCTGTTAAAAAAAAAAAAATGCAGAGAAACAAGCCAGAGAAGAGAAAACCATCACAGGGCTAGGAACTTGCTTAAATAAGAAGCATTCCAGAACTCTGTTTGGGAGGATCACAAGGTCTCATAAAGCAAGAGTTGTGTGGGAGAATGTGAGGATGGATGGGGTAACAACATCGTGTAATTTTGATCAGAGGGAGTCGACCCTCTGACCTGAATGTAAATCAAAAGTTATGTTTCTATTCTCTACCCCCGTATTTTCCTGGAGGGTGATTTCCACTGAATGTCAGGCTTTTGTGTAATGAAATAATACCCATTCTATGGGCACTGTTAGCAGCTGTCCTGGCTCCTATAGAAACTTTCCTTGACTGGAATAATAATAAATTATTTCAATCATTTAGAAATTAGCTGCACAATTGTCAAAGTTCTGGCTTCTGTTAATGTGCTGCTGGAGAAAAATGAAAGGGTAAGGAGGAGGAGAGGAAAACATATTGAGCTGCTTCAAACTGGCAACAGAGAATGTATCAGAACAAAGGCACAGTCGCACAACCATGTTTTCTGGTCTAATTGCCCTTTATCTTAAAAATATTACAATTGATTGGATGGGCTGTCTTTATCAATGTTAGGAGATGATCAAATACAAGCAAAGTCAGGGCTTAGGGGGCTGTTATAAGAAGATATATTGTGTCAGTATAAGAAAGAGGTTTCCTTTAAAGGGAACATGAGCTGTTCTGGAAGGTCCTAAGAGGCAACATGGTGCAGAGTTCTCCTCACTGAGCTCTGGGGTCAGGCTGTCAGGATGTGTTTTAGCATCTCCCAAACCACTTCACACCTCCCACATGTTCAGAACAGGGAACCCAAAGCCCAACCAGAAGTGTTGTTTGGCAGATTAAAGGAGACAGTACGTGCCTGGCACTTGGCAATAATCATCTACTTAATATCGTTATTCACAAATCCCTTACCGTTGGAGATGTTCAAATGTGTGGGGTTCTTTTAAGCCCTATTTAACTCAGAGATTGGGTCCTTTGATTCTGCCTGGGAAATTAAGGAGCAGATGAGGAGAATCCACTGAGGCTGACTGAGGGCCAGCACCCTGGGCCCTGGGCCCTGCTTATTAGCTCTTCTGGGCAGTGCATAGCATCCTCCATCTCCCCGGTCTCCATCTGCAGCCCCTAAGACAGTGTGATGAGCTGACATGTGGCTCAGGGCCAGCCTTGGGCATTTGATCAGCATCAGCCTCCCTCAGTGCCTCTGCCCAGAGCACAGATTGGTCAGTGGGCAGGCGGGCAGTTGTGCTGCCCTCTCTGATGATGGGTTAGCTATGGGAAGGTCTGGAGCCAGAAGTCAAAAGGAAAAGAGGAGAACTGTGAACTCTAATCAAAGGATGTTCATGCTGGAAGGGGGCCTGGAGTCCATTGGAGCTCTGCTCCCTCTTTTCACAAATGAGGGCCCAGAGGCTTAGGAAAGGGAGCATGAGCAGAGGCCACATCCCTTATGAACAGCAGAACTTGGTCAAAAGATACATCCTTTTCTTCCAGATCAGTGAGTGCTCTGTTTCAGCTCACTGGCTGCCAGACCTGGCAAATGGATGGCAAAATGGTTAGGTGGAGCGATGAGGTGTCTGGGGTTTATGAAGCAGGCTTCTTGCCCTTATACATGAAATCAGAAAACCACAACCATGTAATCAATATTCTTAATGTCCATCTAGAGTCGGGCCACTGGTGTAGAGGCAGCAATGAAGATGTAAAGGGGAACTATATCCCAGTTAGTAATTACAAGGTAGAATGGACTGCACAAAAAAGGCCATCTCTCTCTCTCTCTCTCTCTCTCTTTTATTTTTTTTGGCTGCTTTCCTGCAACATGTGGGATCTTAGTTTCCCAACCAGGGATTAAAGCCCATGTTCCCTGGATTGGAAGTGCAGAGTCTTAAACTCTGGACTACCAGGGAAGTCCCCTAGGGCCATCTTTTCATGTGGATGATTAGGAAGGACACTGTGGAACCAATAGCACAGGAAGCAGATTTAGCAAAAACCATTTTGTTTGAAAGGGCTTCCCCTGTGGCTCTGATGGCAAACAATCCACCTGCCAATGCAGGAGACAAGACTTCGATGCCTGGGTTGGGAAGCCTCCCATGGAGAAGGACATGGCAACGCATTCCAATATTCTTGCCTGGAGAATTCCATGGACAGAGGAGCCTGGTGAGCTACAGTCCATGGGGTCTCAAAGAATTGGACACAACTGAGCAACTAGTACTACTACTATTACTATTTTGTTGGAAAGATCAGGACAGAGAGATGTGAAGCCAGCCTCTGAATCTTACGGGCATTAGGTCTCTACAGTACTGAAGATGAGTGGAACTGTGGGTTTCATCTCTTCAGCCCACTTTACCTTTTGTATCTGTAGCTCCTCTTCCCTGTCTTCCATGTGTGGGGCAAAGTATACCCTGACTGATGCTTTCTGCCTTAAAGCGAAGGAAACAATATGAGAGACTCATTCACACTGAAGTGATGGTGGCCAGTGCATACTGTCCATGTGATCTTTGGATTGCAAATGGGGACTGAAGGAGACAACTGGTATTTTACACTGAGCGCACGATCTCTGATAGCAAAATGTTAGACAAGCAGGGGAGGAACTGCTTGGTCTCATGATTACTGTGTGCCAGGTCTAGTCCTAAGGACACTGATGCGTTTAATCAATAAAATAAACTTTTCTTTATCTGAGGCCCAGAGTCCTGTGTGGAAGGTCACCTGGCTATAAAGAGAACTTCAGAAGTGAACTTAAACAAGCTAGCTCAATAATTTCTTGCAGCTGTTTCTACTATGCAATACTTATTATGTAAGCAGTCAATTTTTTGTATTTATAATATAATTTTCCTGAAGGCTATGAAGATTTCAATTGGAAAGATGTTTAGTGATGTGAGCACTGACTGAGTTTCTAGTCTCTAGGCAGGAAGCTGAACACCTGGGCCAGTGGAGACATTCTGCCCTGCTCTGGGTTGTAGACTGAGGTTCTACGTGTAATAATAAATTATTTGGTGTTTTATTGGGGGTTGGGGCTCTCACTTTAGAATCCGCTGGACTTCGGATTATCCAGGATGGCTGTAGGTTCTGTGAGCTCTGCAGGGAATACCATCCAGGAGTCACCAGCAATACTCAGACTTATGTGACCTCAGTCATGTGGGCAGAGGTGGGGGCACTGGAGGGAGCCCACCAGTGCTTTAGAACCCAGAGCAAGGACACTTTGTATGATGTTCAACTGGAATGTACATCGTATAATTTAGCAAAGCTGTTTACATTGCCACTGTAAAATTATCTCTTGGTTCTCAATATCTTAAAAACAATTAAAAACAGTTACGTGATTAACAAAATCAGTAGTCCTAAAGGAAATCAACCTTGAATATTCACTGGAAGGACTGATGCTGAAGCTGAAGCTCCAATACTTTAACTCCCTGATACCAAGAGCCAACTCATTGGAAAAGACCCTGATGCTGGGAAAGATTGAGGGCAAAAGAAGAGGGTAACAGAGGATTTGATGGTTAGATAATAATCTAATAGATTCAGTGGACAGGAGTTTGAGCAAACTCCAGGAGACAGTTAAGGAGAGGGAAGCCTGGTGTGCTACAGTCCATGGGATTGCAAAGAGTTGGACATGACTTAGTGACTGAACAACAAACAACACAGTGTTTAGGACTATATTTAGAGTTTAGAGCTTTGGAAACTCAGGCAAGTAATTGTAGCTGGATGGCTTCAGACAAGGTACTTAAAGACTTTGAGCCTAAGTGGCTCAGACGGTAAGGCGTCTGTCTACAATGCGGGAGACCTGAGTTCAATCCCTGGGTTGGGAAGATCCCCTGGAGAAGAAAATGGCAATCCACTCCAGTACTATTGCCTGGAAAATCCCATGGACGGAGGAGCTTGGTAGGCTACAGTCCATGGGGTCACAAAGAGTCGGACACGACTGAGCTACTGGACTGAACTGAACTGAAGGAAGAAATTCTAAATAGGTGGTCTGTTTTGAAAACATGAAAAGGGACCTTCTTAACTTTCCAGCTCAGTGAAGCTCTCCTCTCTTGCCTCCCTCACCCTGTATTTCCTTCTAGAATCAACATTGGGCTGCATGTGATGAGAGTAAGAAGGAAACTCTTTCTATCTCTGTGTAAGTGCCAAGGGACTCAGGAATAGCAGCTGTAAAAATTGATTATATATTTTGTCTAACTTCATTCTAAGTCTTGAGAGACATAAATAAGCTTTCATTTTATTTTCTTAGAAATATTTAGGGTAATTCTATTTAGGCCAGTTGATGAGTGGCTTCTGGTTAGCACTGAGGGTTTGTTTGGAAAACTTGGATGCTTCAATTATTCAGAGTGATATAGTTAATATGACTCAGAGTCTGTTAATTACATGTGGACTATTGGAACCTAATTTACTCACAGTTGGAGGAGTTAAGGAAAGTTTAAAAAGTAGATTGTATCAAATTATAGAGTTGATTTTCTGGACTCTTGAGACTAATAAAGAATACACATGTAAAAAAATTAAGGTTCTCCAAAATATTAAACTATTGATGTAACTACAAAATACATATTTATATTTATGTTTGGTTGGTTGGAATTGCCCAGATAGAAGGCTCAGTTTTTTTTTTATTCATTTTGCAAAAGTCTTTCTTTTTAACCTTGAAGAAGCCTTTCCACTGCTATTTATGAAAAATCATTTCTGTAGCCAACTGCTTTCTGAAAAATCAGTGACCCTTCTCCTGTTTTTAAAGAACCTTGAAGTTCACCTCTCACATGCTGGGAAGCTCTCATCTTCCCCGTGGCAACTTAGATAACAGCTGGTTCAGTTGTCTATCTTGGGTTTATATTAGACTCTTCTGAAAGCTTAAAAGAATTGCAAATGACCAGGCCTTCTCCCCTACCCTCTTCATCCCTTTTCCCAACAATTCTGATGGACTTGGTCCAAGGTGGGGTCTTGGATTGGCATTAAAAAAAGATGCTTCTAACATTCTACCAGGCTGAGAACTACTGAAGTACCTACCATGTTGTGTGCTATTGTGGGAAGGCTAATAGGCCAAAAAGGCCATAGACCTTTCTCACGTTTGATTAAGTTAGAAGTCATGGATGAGAAATTAAAACCTGGGCTGTTAAAGAATTAATGTACATTTTAAAAATTTCAGTAAGAAAGGGACAGTAACTGCTAATCCTAAGAGGATTTCAGAGAATGTGGCCTCAGACAGAAGCCAGGGGAGAAATGTCCTGCAAAAACTGGAAGAGTTCAGGAAGATTGTTGATAAGTGGGAGCTTCCCCTCACTTCCTCGCTAAGTGCTAGGGCTCCTAATCTAGTATGTACCCCTTCTCTGCCAGGACACCCCACACAGACCTATACTTGATCTTGCTTTCTTTTCCTTCCCCTTTCCTTTTTTAACGTATAATTTTTTAAATTTATTTTTGGTTGTGCTGGGTCTTCATTGCTGCACTGTCTTTGCTTTAGTTGTGGAGAGCAGGGGCTACTTTCTGCCTGCAGGGAACGGGCTTTTCATTGTGGTGGCTTCTCTTGCTGTGGAGCAGGGTCTCTAGGGTGTGCGGGCTTCAGCAGTTGCAGCATGTGGGCTCAGTAGTTGTGGATCCTGGGCTCTAGAGCATAGGCTTAGTTGCTCCAAGGCAACTAAGGGGATCTTTGCAGATCAGGGATCTAGCCGGTGTCTCCTGCATTGTTAGGAGAATTCTTTACCACTGAGCCATCAGGGAAGCCCTCCTCCTGCTTTTCAATGCTTTTAACAATCACCTTCTTTTTTACAGGAACAGAATCTGCTTTAGGTATGCTTTGCTGACTTCCCTTTGTCGCCTTGTTCTGATTCCCATAAGAGACACCTCTCAGTTCCTACAGAAGCATAGTTAAATCTTTGTAGACCTGAATGAACACCCAGACTCAATGTGTGAGAGCTGGTTGAGCAGGCAGAGACCTGGGGCATCCATTTAGTGCCAGTGTGCTGGAGGACTGGATGATCCTATGTGCTGCTCCAAGACTCACAGGGATTTTCTCTGCCCAAACTTAACTTCAGAAATGCTCAAACTTCCCTGGGAACTATAACATCAAAGCTTTGAATGCAAATTACTTCTTCACAACTTAACTTAGTTAAGACTTTATGGATAAGTCAGGTCTGACTCCATTAAGGAGGCTAATTTGAGCTCAGTTAGGTTCTTTATATTTTGCCCATAGAAGAAAAAAAAAAATTCTTTGTGAAATGGATCCTCCTGGCAAACTGCTGTCAACCTATGGCCTGCCTTTCTTTGGAGATGCAGAAACCAGCACATATTATCCTTAATCTTGATTGACAGTCACTTAGTGAGCAGACCTTTCCATGGTCTTTGGAGAATTATAACACGTATTAAGTACACCTATATCTTGTTCATTTTTATGCACACACTCACAGGCAGTGCTTTTGAGATCTTAGCATGAGGCTTCTGGAAGAAAAATAAACTGTTAGGACTCACAAGAGTAAAGGATTCAAAAGGAATGCAAGTTTGGCTTTAGGTAAAACCAGAGTATGAGAAAGCAGTTAGTAAGCCTATCCTTCGATATATACTGTGTACGAGATATATATCTATATTCCTCTCTCTCTGTTTCTCTCTTTCTCTCCATACTCTCCCCCTTCCTCCCTCTATCTTTCTCTATCTCTCTCCCCTGACCCTAATACCCTTTATCCATCTGTCTTCATGCCACCACTGTAATTTTTATTTATTTTAAGAGTTTGACAAATAATCTACCACATCTTTTATTCTGCACACACACACACACACACACACACACACACACACACACGTTTTGTTTACTATAAATGTTACTTATTGGCTTGCAACTTGCTTCTCTTACTTTACAGATCTAGAACATTCATATTCTAGGTAATTTAAGGTCATCTCCCTAACCTGGTAGTTCTCAAACTTTAGCAAGCATCAGAATGACCTGGAGGATTTACTAAAATACAGATGGATTGGGCCTCATCCTACAGAATTTCTGATTCAGTAGATCTGGAGGGGGGCCCAAGAATTTGCATTTCTAACAAGTTCTTAGGACATACTTTAAGAAAGACTTTTCTAACTCATTCTGTTTGGTAGCTACATAATCTGTAATGGTAGAGTTATAACATGAGTTTTTCAGCCATTCTTTTGTTGGCACACAAGCAATAATTTTTGCCTCTCCATTCAGTGGTGAGATAAATGTTCTTGTAACACTATCTTCATGTTCTGATGCTTTTATTTTGATAGATCCAAAACCTTTAGAAAATGTCTTCTGAACTAGATTATGAGTCACAGGATAAAATCAGTCTCACTGCTTTGTAGTTACACTTCAGTTAGATCTTAGTCATCAGACTTGGATCCAAATGATGCTGACTTTTTCCAGAAGTCAACCCCCCTACCCACCTCAGAAGAAGGATATTTTCCACTTTTGTGGATAATCAAAGAAATGTCCCCTGTGCTCTTACAGCTGTTCCGGAAGAGGGACTTGATCTGAGACTATTGTCAGTATGGTTGGTTAAGTTTTGTGCATAGCCTTCCTGGGGATCTGCTTTGTAAGAACACCATCCACTGTTCCATAAAAAGGTTTGGTGGTGTTGCCATTGTTGTTTAAAAATCAGTCAACTTATTTTGTATTTGCAACTCACATAGGTGCCTTAGGAAAGCAAGCCTGGTAGATGGGAATCTTTGCAAATTCATTTTGTCTTATTATTGAGGAAAATGTGTCTCAGGCTGGCACAGATAGTTTTCTAAGCCTGTACCTGATAGTATGGACTTCCCAGATGGTGCTAGTGGTAAAGAACCTGCCTGCCAATGCAGGAGACGTAAGAGAGACAGGTTCAATCTCTGGGTTGGGAAGATCCCCTGCAGGAGGGCATGGCAACCCTCTTGCCTGGAGAATCCCATGGACAGAGGAGCCTGGCTGGCCGCAGTTCATAGGATTGCAAAGAGCTGGATATTACTGAAGTGACTTAGCACACACATACCTGCTGGTATATGGCCAAGCTGAGATTTGAACTCAGCACTTTCTGGCTTTGAATATGTTTTATCTTGAAGCATTGTGTGGCTTCATTTGAGGGAGTCTGAAAGTTGCAAATAGAGTGTCTACTCAGGCTACAATGATTGATTTTGAAATTGTACAGGTATTTATATGTGTTTAAGCCTCTATTTCTTGAGTTATGCCTGTTATGGGAAACATCAATTTCTCATTCGATTTTGGGGAATAATCAAGACTGGATTAGTCATTTGATTTTTCAATTGATGTCAGTTTCATCTAGGTACAGTTGTCTGTCTCTCTCATTTTTATTTTCTTTTACTTTTATATTTTATTTTTGAATGAATGAAGAGCTGCCAGGTTGTCAGCCTAAAAAGTCACTACTAATCTTGAGAGCAATTTTCCTAGTTGAAGACGCGAGTGGCAGGTGTCCAGGAACTAAAGTACGTACATTCTTTGGATTTTATCCTCAACAGCGTGTTTTCTGTGTTCAGTCTAATTTCTTGTCCTGGAGTCACAATTTCACCCTTTTATAATATTTCCATCCTACCTTCTTCACCCTAGTTTTTCTTTGATCTTTTATAGCTTATTTCTGGGAGGAGTGTTCGACCTCTCTCCTGAAATCACCATTCCATTTTTCCTTCCCACTTAGCTGGTGCACTAATTATTCCAGATTCTATGGCTCCTGTTCCAGATTCTCTCAGACCCTGCAAAGCGATGCTTTCGTGGTTGTTTAGTTGCTATATTGTTTCCCACTCTTTGCTATCCCCATGGACTGTAGCCTGCCGGGCTCCTCTGTCCATGGTATTTTCCAGGCAGGAAGACTGGAGTGGGTGGCCATTTCCTTCTCCAGGGAACCTTCCTGATTCAGGGATCAAACTTGAGTCTCTTGCTTGGCAGGCAGATTCTTTACCACTGAGCCACCTGGGAAGTGATGCTTATCTGATGGTTTATGCCTCCATCTCTGACCTCTTTTCCAATACTTTTTCATACCACTGTTTACTAAATACCCTCCAACAAATGTACTGTTCAGTTCATCATCTCTCTAATGGTCCCTTCAGCTGTTGCTTTATCTTATGTTCCTTTTAAGTTCATGATTTCTTCACTTCTTTATTCAATAACATGGAGGTGTAAATAGGGGAAAATAAAAATAAACCCACCCACTTAATAGTCACCAGAACCATCTCTTAAATCCTTTGTCTATTATTACAAGAACTTTGTGCATCTGAGGTGTAAGTAATTTTTCAAGCAGTTTATAAAAAAAGTCCTAGATTAGTTGAAGTGAGAGTGAAATAGCTCTTAGATGGGTTATAGAGACCAGGGAGGAAGCCATTTGGCTTGTGTTCAATCTAATTTTTTTCATCCTAGAGATATTATGTCTAATCTCCTTAGAACTTTTAGGGGTTTTTCATGTTCAGACAACCCTCATGAGCAACAGTGCCTGCAGATGGATAATCCAGACTTGGGTAACAAGAGAAATGAATTCTGATTTCACTCTATGATGTTTGTGATGGAAATTTTCAGTGGCATTGAATTTAATTGCAGTAATAATACCATGAAATAGAGCTTAGTATTCCTGTTTTTCAATGAACTAAGCTCCAAAAGAAGAAAATAAACATTTATTGAGTATGTATTTATATACATCCAGTATGTATTTTCTAGGCATTATTGTTATTATTTTTTGGCTTACCACATGATATGTGGGATCTTAGTTCCCCGACCAGGGACTGAATCCATGCCCAATGCATTGGAAAACAGAGTCTTAACCACTGGACTGTCAGGGAAATCCTCATGTATTTTTTAGACATTTTGCCTAAAGGATAAATGATTTTCCCCAAGACACATTGCTCATAGTGGAGAAGCTGGAAGCCATTGTTTTCCCCACTGTCTCAAAATACAAATGACTGTTAAGTTATCATTTTAGGGACTGGTTGCTCAAATGCCCAGGAGTTTAGCAATCAAG
This sequence comes from Neotragus moschatus, assembly GCA_006410615.1. NCBI lineage: Eukaryota > Metazoa > Chordata > Mammalia > Artiodactyla > Bovidae > Neotragus > Neotragus moschatus. The sequence continues at coordinate 1,236,291 of SJYA01001703.1, read as the reverse complement.
CCAAATTCCCATTTCCCCTTCAGCCTCCTCATTCCTCTCTCCTCCCTCTGCCCCTCCCTTTCACGATTCTCAGAACTTCCTTCATATTTTTTCATCTTTCAACCCAAGAGGCTTACTTTTGTTCTGTTCTTGAACTAACATCAATGCCTTTTCTCTCCCTGCTGAATCATGAGGCATCAGTATAGCCCTCCCAGAATCCTCCCTGATCTCACTCCAGCAGCTCCAGCCTGAACCATGATGAAAGTAGCTTCTATCTGTCCTATATGAACTATAAGTAGGAACCTTCTTCAACATACTGGGGCCCAACCTTGGGTTTTGACAATGATGTTAAAGCTAAAGTACTTACCAATTCTCAAATTTTTCATCATAGCAACAGATTGTCCATGGGAGATCAGATGGTGGGTTAAAAGTGATTCAAGGAATGGAGAGGATAAATTCTAGTTGTGGTCAGATATTTCAAGTAATTCTCTTTTTCTAGGAGTTTCTCTTGTCCTGTTGATTAAATCCCCTCTTTTAAGCTCTCTGGACTTATTTCCTCACTATCAAATGAGGACAGACAGATCTGGACTTAAAAAAAAAAGGTAAAATAAGTAGTGTCTTCAATGTTTTCTGACATTTCAATATTTGCTAGAAACTTATCCTTTATAATTTTTTGCTCTTTATTATTTTTATAAAGATTAATTAAAAAAAAATAATGTATTTAGCTGTTCCAGGTCTTAATTGCAGCCTGTGGGCTCTAGTTCCTTGACCAGGGGTTGAACCCTGGCACCCTGCACTGGGAGTGTGGTGTCTTAGCCACTGAACCACCAGAGAAGTCCCTACTTATGCCTTTAGTCCCTCTTATGCCACCTTGGCATGCACAATGCTCTTATATTACCTTAGTATGTCACCTTATTTACATGCCAAATATTTACATAGTATTTCCTACATTCCTGATTCTGTTTAAGAACTTTACTAACTTTAATTCATTTAAGCATATGAAGAAGGTACTAGCATAAATTCTGCATCACAGATGAAGAGACAGAAGCACAGACAAGTTGATTGATTTAGCCATTGTTCGGTTAGCAGAGCTAGGGTTGGTGACCAGGCATTCTGGTTCCAGAGTCTTCACTGTTAACTACTTTGTTTTATTCCCCACCACCCCCAGATCCATAGCACAGTTCAGTTCAGTTCAGTCACTCAGTTGTTTCTGACTCTCTGCCACTCCATGAATCGCAGCACGCCAGGCCTCCCTGTCCATCACCAACTCCCAGGGTTCACTCAGACTCATGTCCATTGAGTCAGTGAGGCTGGATCCTCCTAAATACTCATTTCACTCCATTTTAATTATTAGTCAAAAAGTCTATGCCTTCCTCCATCTTAATCCCTTGGGATGCTGCTGCTGCTAAGTCACTTCAGTCATGTCAGACTCTGTGTGACCCCAGAGACGGCAGCCCACCAGGCTCCCCCATCCCTGGGATTCTCCAAGTAAGAACACTGGGGTGGGTTGCCATTTCCTTCTCCAGTGCATGAAAGGAAAAGTGAAAGTGAAGTTGCTCAGTCATGTCCGACTCCTAGTGACCCCATGGACTGCAGCCTACCAGCCTACCAGGCTCCTCTGGGATTTTCCAGGCAAGAGTACTGGAGTGGATTGCCGTTGCCTTCTCCTAATCCTTTGGGATGAGAGCTATTTAAATCAGCATTTTGAGTTATTGTTTCTTAAGCAACCTTGTTGGAAACTGTTTACTGTTGAACCCTGGTGCCTAAAATCAAATTTGCTCTCAACAAATATTGGTTGGATGGGTGAATTCTTCTCAGTCATAGCACCAATCACAGTGACCCACGTATGATATGATAAGCCATATAGATATTATGTAAATATATGTGTTTTGTGATGGAGGGGTATGGTCTTAACACATATACTTTTGAATAATACCCAAGTATGAATTATAGTCATATGTATTGCGTTGTTCAAATTTAATGATGTTGTAGTCAGTGTTTATTGGTGTGATGATTCCCTCTTATGGTATTGTCAATTTCAGGGATCTCTAACCTCCAGGATTTAATTCCCGAGATCTGATATGGAGCTGATATAGTAATAATAGAAATAAAGTGCACAATAAATGTAATTCACTTGAATCATCCCACCCCCTCCCAACAGTCCATGGAAAAATTGTCTTCCATGGTCCCTGGTGCCAAAACGTTGTGGACCACTGAATTATAGAATCACTACAAATTGGGAACTGGAAAAAAAAACACAGATGTTAATTACTGTAGATTAAAGAAATTTGGCAGCTTCCCAAGTGGTGCTAGTGGTAAAGAAGCTGCCTGCCAATGCAGGAGGCGTAAGAGACAGGTTCAATCCTTGGGTTGGGAAGATCTCCTGGAAGAGAGCATGGCAACCCACTCTAGTATTCTTGTCTGGAGAATCCCTATGGACAAAGGAGCCTGCAGGCTACAATCCATGGAGTTGCAAAGAGTTAGACATGACTGAAATGACTTAGCACACATGCATGCAAAGAAATGTAGCACTTATTGCCAGGAGCAGGTATCTCTTTGGGTACTTTGGGAAGCTCAAAGAAGGCTGACAGAAAGGATCTTTTACTCCCTACAGATACTGTTCTCAAACTTTCAGATTAGCTGCTGTACTTGGTCCACGCAGCCCTATGGCCCTACATAGAGAGCTGAGAATCTGAGAAGAAAAAAGTCATTTTCTCCTTCCTCTTTCTCTCCCCCAAGGTCTCCCTCTCATTTGCCGAATTTCTTTATTTCTTTTAAATAGGGGATTTAGAAAAGATATTAAACCACAAAATTTCATTTTTGTGATTTAATTTTCATTTTACGATACCATTATAAGGAGCTCTTCATTTGTTTAATAAGCCCAAACCTTCACTAATGTGTTCCTGAATGTTATGTTCTTTTCCAGTATGGTTTGATGGTTTTTATTTTCTTTATCTGAAAATGAAGTAGGCACTTTCCTTCTAATATGAAATATTAATAATGTATTTTATGTAGTTATTTAGAGCTGTGTTTTCATCATTAGCTTGGAAGACCCCAAGTCACCTGCAGCTCTTCTGCCAAATCTGTGTGTGTTTTATTTCCACTGTTACTCCTGCCTGCCCTTTCCTCCAAAAATAGAATAAGAAAGCAACTTCTTATGTGTTCTTCCTCTGTACCTTATATTGTAATTGCCACATTTCTGTTGTAATATTGATTTGGAAAACTCATCGGTGTTCCAGTGTATAAAGTAATAGAAATCTGAGTCCTGCTAGAAGGAGTTATTTAGTCTTTATTGAAGTGATTTACAGAGAGCTTTCCATTCAAATAAAATGCCCAGAGGAAAGGGAGAGATGTACTGAAAATAAATTATGCCTCTCTCCCAAGCAACACCAAGAATACAGATTTTGTCATTCTATTTTTTTTTCATTTTTTTTCTTCCTTAATTTTATAAATGAATAATGTTAATGAATTAAGTAAGTGTGTATTATGTCTGCGTTTCTGGAAAGTTATGGATAATGGGTAACTGGCAAAGTCTTTTTTTTTTTTTTAACAAATTAAGTAATTTAAAATGTACTTCAGTTCTGTTCCGTTCAGTCGCTCAGTTGTGTCCGACTCTGCGACCCCATGAATTGCAGCACGCCAGGCCTTCCTGTCCATCACCAACTCCTGGAATTTACTCAAACTCATGTCCATTGAGTCAGTGATGCCATCCAGCCANGAAGGGGACGACTGAGGATGAGATGGCTGGATGGCATCACTGACTCGATGGGCATGAGTCTGAGTGAACTCCGGGAGTTCGTGATGGACAGGGAGGCCTGGCATGCTGCGATTCATGGGGTCGCAAAGAGTCAGACATGACTGAGCGACTGAACTGAACTGAACTGAAAATAAAGATAGAGATTTTCTGTCAATGAACATTTAGCTAATGACACAGACGGACTCTGGCAAGATTTCAAATTAGAGTTGCATTTTACTTTCTGCTCCAATTCCAGTGCTTTGTGATTTTCTTATTTGAGTCAGATTTTAGGAGAGTTCATGTTGCCTGACATCAGCATTAAGAATAAATAACACAGCTTCTTAGCCATTAAAAAGAATGAAATGATGCCACTTGCAGCAATATGGATAAACCTAGAGAGTGTCATGGGTTTTCCTGGTGGCTCAGTGGTAAAGAATCTGCCCGTAATGCAGGAGCTGCAGATGTGGATTTGATCCCTGGATTGGGAAGGTCCCCTGAAGGAGTGCATGGCAACCCACTCCAGTATTCTTGCCTGGAGAATCCCAGGGACAGAAGAGCCTGGTGGGCTACAGTTTACAGGGTCACAAAGAGTCAGATATGACTGAAGCGACTTAGCATGCACACACACAGAGAGTGTCATATTGAGTGAAGTCAAGTCAGATAGAGAAGGAGAAATATTGTGACATAACATATATATGGAATCTAAAATGAGATGATACAAGTGAATTTAAAAACAGACTCACAGACTTCAAGAATGAACTTGTAGTTGCTGGGGGAAACAATGGGGGAAGAGATAGCTAGGGAGTTTGGAATGGACATACAGACATTACTATATTTAAAATGGATAACCAAAAAGGACCTACTATATAACACACGAACTCTGCTCAATGTTATGTGGTCGCCTAGATAGCAGGGAGTTTGGGGAGAATGGATACATGTTTCTGTATGACTGAGTCCCTTTGCTGTTCACCTGAAACTATCACAACATTATTAATCACCTATACCTTAGCACAAAATAACAACAATTTTTAAAAAGAATAAAAACCACATATTTAGTGAGAAGTTGAAGAAAAATGCATTTATTCAGGAATAATGGTTAGTATATTATATCAATTCAGTTCAGTTCAGTTCACTCAGTTGTGTCCAACTCTCTGTGACCCCATGGACTGCAACATGCCAGGCTTCACTATCACGAAGTCCCAGAGCTTGCTCAAACTCATGTCCATCGAGACGGTGATGCCATCCAACCATCTCATCCTCTGCCATCCCCTTCTCCTCCTGCCTTCAATCTTTCCCAGCATCAGGGTTTTTTTCTAAGGAGTCAGTTTTTCGCATCAGGTGGCCAAAGTATTGGAACTTCAGCTTCAGTATATTATACAATTTCTCATTTAACACACCAGGCTAAAAAAGTAGATGTTATTTTAATTTTATTAAAATTAAACTGAGGTGAGGAAACTGAGTTCAAAGAAGTGTTTCCANTTTTTTTCTAAGGAGTCAGTTTTTCGCATCAGGTGGCCAAAGTATTGGAACTTCAGCTTCAGTATATTATACAATTTCTCATTTAACACACCAGGCTAAAAAAGTAGATGTTATTTTAATTTTATTAAAATTAAACTGAGGTGAGGAAACTGAGTTCAAAGAAGTGTTTCCAAAATGTCCATTAATTGAATTGAAGAAAATATAAGCATTTCATGACAAAAAAAAAAAGTCCTTTAAAAATATCCCTCCCAAATGGGTTGCATTTTGCAATTACAGAGAAGTAATAAATGTTACCTTTCATTCTAGTGTAAATGATGCTTTTTGTACCTAAACTCTTCTAACACACTAAAAACAGATTATGTGAGTGGCTCTTAGCCATATTTCAATTTTTCCCCGGAGTTCATGTTCAAGGACAAAAAGAGCAAACAGGCTGCATATTTGCCCATCTGTTCAATTTCTTGTGAAAGACCTTTGAAGGTTTCTGTTTTTTTTTTTTTTTTTTTAAATATATCACTTTCCCTTCTGTTTTTTAAAGGATTATTTTTATTGGCACTCAATAATTTCTTCTAAAATTTTATAATTTTCTGCAACAAACTGTAAGCTGCATTTGATAAATCTAGGTTTGTGTTCTCTTTATCTTTAGATTTTTAAAAAGAGGCTTGCAAAGGGAAACAAGAGAAAGATTAAATCAATTAAACCAGCCCTAAATAAAGGCCCTGAATTTTTTCTAGTTACTTTCAAATTGGAAGGAAGGAATTTGTTTTGATACAGTCATAAGAACAAAAGGCAAATGTTCTAAAAAATTTGGTTTAAATAAAGATTTTTCTATTTTTGCAAAAACTTTATGACTTATTGCTTGATACCACAGAATGTATAATCTCTTTGGTTTATTGAACATAAATGTCTTTATGAAGCCTTTATCATATATTGGTCCAGCATCTAGATGCCCTCTATTTGGGTTTCAAATTTTTGCATGTGAAAAGTGAAAGTTAGTTGCTCAGTCATTTCCATCTCTTTGCAACTCCATAGACTATATAGCCCACCAGGCTCCTCTGTTCATGGAATTCTCCAGGCAAGAATACTGGAGTGGGTTGCCATTGCCTTTTCCAAGGGGTCTTCCTGACCCAAGGATCGAACTCAGGTATCCCACATTGCAGTCAGATTCTTTACTATCTGAACCACGATTTTTCTTTAAAGTCATTTCAAATAATTTTTTTTTCAGTGCTGTAAGACAGGGGTCCATTTTCATCCTTTTGCATGTAGAAAATCATTTTTTCCAGGATCATTTATTGAAGCGACTATCCTTTCCATACTGACTCGTGTTGGCACCCTTGTCAAAGATCGTTTGACCATATATATGAGGGTTTATATCTAGGCTCTGTTCCATTGGCCTATGTGCCTTATTTTTGTGCCAATATTGTATTATTTTGATTACTATAGTTTTGACATTTAGTCTGAAATAAGGAGGAGTGATGCCTCAGATATTTTTTTTTGTCTTTCTCAAGATTTTCCTCAGATATTCAAGGTATATGGTGATATCATATGAATTTTAAGATTGCTTTATTTATGTGAAAAAATGCCATTGGGATTTTGACAGATATTGCATTGAACCTGTAGATCACTTTTGGTGATATGTACATTTTAATAATGTTAATCCTTCCAACCCAAGAACATATAATATCTTTCTACTTGTTTATGTCTTCTACAGTGTCTTTCCTCAGTGTTTTACAGTTTTCAGCCAACAGATCTTTCACTCCCTTGACTAATTATTTTTAAGTATTTTATTATTTTTGGTGCTGTGGAAAACGGGATTGCTTTCTTAATTTCTCTGATGGGTTGTTGTTATAATGATTTTTTTCATGTTGATCTTGTATCCTGCAAATTTACTGAATTTATTAATTCTAACAGATATCTTTCTAGAGTATTTAAGAATTTCCATATATAATATCTTATCATCTAAAAACAGAGACAATTTTACTTCTTCCTTTCCAATTTGAATGCCTTTTATGTCTCTGTCTTGCCTAATGTGTTCCTATACTGCTTTGAATAGAAATGGTGAGAATGGACATCCTTGTGAGGTTCCTGATTTTAAAGAAAAAACTCTCAGACTTTCACATTTGAGTATGATGTTATCTGTGGGCTTGTCATGCATGATTTTTATTATGTTGAGCTTGTTGTTTAGTTGTTGTGTTCAACTCTTTCATGACCCTGGACTGTAGCCCACCAGGCACTTCTGTCCATGAGCATTGTCAGCAGAACTTTGGAGTGGGTTGCTATTTCCTTCTGGAAGGGATACTATTGATTGACCCTTCATCTCCAGCATTGGTAGGTGGATTCTTTACCAAAGAGCCATCAAGGAAGCCCTATGTTGAGTTACATCCCTTCTATGCTTCATTCGTTGAGAGGATATTGAATTTTGTCAAATACACACATCTCATGCCTTGCTCTTTTGCAAATATTGCACTTCTTAAAAATTGAAGGTCTATGAGCAAGTTTATAAGTATCAATTTTTCAACACCATGTGCTCATTTTGTGTCTCTCTGATACATTTTGGCAATTCTCACCATATTTCAAACCTTTTCATTATATTTATTATAATGATCTGTGATCAGTGATCTTTCGTGATATTACTTCAAAAAGATTATAATTCACTGATGGCTCAGATGAGAGCCTCTTTTAGTAATAAGGTATTAATATTTTTAATTAAGGTAAGTATATTTTTAAAGGTATAATTCTATTGCATACCTAACAGACTACAGAATAAAGATAACTTTTATATGTACAGGGAAACAAAAGAATTTGTATGAATTGCTTTAAGATATTCACATCATTATAGTGATCTGGTACTGAGCTTATAATATTTTTATTGAGATCCTGTGATATTTATGACCTGAGAACTCAGGATAATTTGGAATTAATTAAATTTGGGAAAAATGAGAAAGAAGTTGAGAGGTACATGTCTATTCCAAGGCATTACCCTTAAGAAGTTTCTACTTTTCAAAAATTGACATATTTTTCTTTCCTCTTTCATTATCTCAATTTATTTTACAAATAGTTACCCTCTTAGCTCAGTTGGTAAAGAATCTGCCTGCAATGCAGGAGACCCTAGTTTGATTTCTGGGTTGGGAAGATCTGCTGGAGAAGGGATAGGCTTCCCACTCCAGGATTCTTGGGCTTCCTTTGTGGCTCAGCTGGTAAAGAATCTGCTTTCAATGTGGGAGACCTGGGTTTGATCCCTAAGTTGGGAAGATCCCCTGGAGAAGACAGAGACTCCAGTATTCTGGCCTAGAGAATTCCATGGACTATACAGTCCATGGGTCGCAAAAATCTGGACATGACTGAGGGACTTTCACTTTCACAGAATACTAGTTATAGCACTTAAGTCAAACTACAAACTTCCAGGCTGAAAACTACTAAATTTTTAAAACATTTTGTATAATTTCCCAACCCCTTATGATAACCTATAGAAATACACATTAGCTAGTATGAACCCAGCTCTCCAGCCTCAGTTTTGCTCTTTCTTTGCCAGTACCACACCTTCAGTCATGCTGGCTTTTTTTCATTTTCTTGAATATGACATGTTATTTTTTTCGGCCAATTTTTCACTGTGGAGACATTTTTGAATGTTTGCCCCCACTTTTCTCCAAATGCTCTTAACCCAGGTTTTAGCTCAGGTGGCTCCTGTTCTTTATGAAGTGAAGTGAAAGTCACTCAGTCGTGTCCAACTCTTGATGACCTATGGACTGTACACTCCAGGGAATTTTTTAGGCCAGAATACTGGAGTCTGTATAGTCCATGGAATTCTCCAGGCCAGAATATTGGAGTGGGTAGCCTTTCCCTTCTCCATGGGATCTACCCAACCCAGAGATTGAACCCAGGTCTCCCACATTGCAGGCAAATTCTCTACCAGCTGAGCCACAGGGAAGCCTTGTTCTTTTTTTTTTTTTTTTTTTCTTGTAGACTTTATTTTATTTTATTTTTTTTTAATTTTAATTTTTATTTTTTCATCTCAGGTGTACATGAGTTCCCAATCTTGAACCCCCCCCCCACCTCCCACTCCACATCAACTCTCTGGATCATCCCCGTGCACCAGTCCCAAGCATCCTGTATCCTGAACCGAATATAGACCGATGCTTCGTTTCCCACACGACAGCACACATGTTTCAGTGCCATTCTCCCAAACCTTCCCCACCCTCCCTCTCGCTCAAAGTCCAAAAGTCCATTCCATGCATCTGTGTCTCTTTTGCTGTCTTGTATGGAAATCCTTTTTTAATCTCATCTATGCTTTTATTGTTGTAAATTTCCCCTTAGTTTCTGCATTAGCTACATCCCATGACTTTTATGTTGTATTTTTTTATAAGTTCAAACTGTTTTCTAATTTCCTTTGAAATCCCACTGGGAAACCTGGTTTAAGTGGCTAGTATAATCATGAAGAGACTGAAATATTAGCATTTTGAGGAAATTTTAAAACTTCATCCTGTGGAAAACTATTTCTTCCTCTGGATTGAAAAATGTAAAGCTGCCACTAGTGTAGCTGTGTAATATTTTTAAATAATTCTATTTAAACATTTTGTTCTACTGTGTTGACATCTTAACCTTGGGCTTATTTAATATAAATAAAAGAAAGCTATTGTGAAAGAGTTTACTTTACATTTCTGTGGAGTGTTGTATATGAGAATATAAAATAATTGACCAGTAGTATGCTTTTTAATAAATCAGTGAATGATTATATTACATTGTTCTGAGTGAGCTAAGAGAGTTAAGACTACTTGTATTTTTACAAAAGTGTCATTTAGGCACTGGGGTGAATAAGGCTAATAAATTATATTAAGACCTACTCATTTAGGTTTGTATAAAGAAGATATTATTTTTCTACAAAGGCATTAAGTTTCATTTTCTGGAATTTGCACATAGGGATAATTTTACACAGATTTTGAAGGAGTCCACTTAATGTTTTATAACTTGATTCATGTTCAAATCACACACATATCATATTCTAACTATATTTTTGGTTATCTTTTTAAAAGAAAAAATTCTGTGCTTCTGAGTTATAATAATAATTTACATATTGAACAGTTATTCCCCATTTGTTCTCTTTTTCAAAAAGAAAATTAATGGTTTATTGAAGTAAAAATCTTCAGTTGTGAAACTTCAGAAATGAAAATACTACAGTTTTAATTAGATGACACAGATTTTATTATAATATCCCATTTTGTGTGTGTGTATACACACACCCACCCCCCCACAATTTTTTATCTGTTTACTTCTTGATGGACACTTGATAGTCAAGATATGGAAGTAACCTGATGAACACTTAGGTTACTTCCATATCTTGGCTATAGTAAATATGCTGCTATAAAGTTGGGGTGCATGTATCTTTTTTAATTAGTGTTCTTGTATCCAGGAATGGAATTGCTGGATCATATAGTAGTTTTATTTTCAGTTTTTTGAGAAACCTCCACACTTTTTTCTGCAGTAACTGCATCAATATACATTTTTAGCAGCATTGCTCTGAGGGTTCTCTTTAATCTACATCTTTGCTAACTTGTATTATTTATGAACTTTTTGATGATAGTCATTCTGACAGATGAGAGGTAGAACTTTATTGTGGTTTTGATTTGCATTTGTCTGATGATTAGCAACATTGAGCATCTTTTCATGTATCTGTTGGCCATGGGTATGTCTTCTTTGGAAAAACATCTGTTGAGGTCTGTGAGAGTTGGCTATAAAGAAGGCTGCATGCTGAAGAACTGCTGCTCTCAAATTGTGGTGCTGGAGATATTGAGAGTCCCTTGTACTGCAAGGAGATTAAACCCATCAATCCTAAAGGAAATCAACCCTGAATATTCATTGGAAGGACTGATGCTGAAGCTGAAGCTCCAATACTTTGGCCACCTGATGCAAAGAAGTGACTCATTGGAAAAGACCCTGACGCTGGGAAAGATTGAAGGGAGGAGGAGAAGGGAACAAGAGAGGATGAGATGGTTGAATGGCTTCACTGATGCAATGGACATGAACTTGGGCAGACTCCAGGAGATAATGAAGGACAGAGTAGTCTGGTGTGCTGTAGAGTGATTGCAGAGTCAGATGTGACCTAGTGACTGATCAACAACAGTGTTGTGTAAGGAAGGGAGAAAGCATTATCGTCAGTAAACTAGTCCCAAAGTGATGTAGAAAACTGTAGTGTGTCACATATGACTGAGCTTACTCTAGCTGTGTGTGTTGAGTAGCACCAGGCCCTGCATTCAGCCCTTTGGGCCTAGTGTGCACTGGGATGACTGCAAGGTTTATATTCTGAACCTTCACGTTTCATTTACTACCTCAACCAAGATTTTCACTGCCCACCTGTTGCTCCCCCTCATTGCTCCATTTCTGCCCTCACACATTATAAAAATCATAGTCACTTGCTGGCAGTGAATGCCTCCTTGTCTTGTTCATACTTCCTTAAAACTTACCGGATGCTGAGATGTCTCACCTACTCTTCTAACAGATGGGAACCTCACAATATCAACTTCCATGTGCCCAGAAATGGGGCAATAGCTGGAATACTTTCTCTGGCTCTGCACAACTAATTGTGATTGCCGTCACTTGAACTTTCTTTTACAAAGTAATATTTTGAAGTTAATTTTTAATTTTAGAAGCAATATAACAATGTTAGAGAAAGTACATTTACAAACATCAACTGAGCGGCCGCCTAAGAGAGAGGGAGAATGCCGTCAAGCACGACGAGGGGGCTCCAGCTGTTTTTCTTCTTAAGCTGGGTGGTGTTACCACAGATGTTTATTCCATTTTATATGCTTTAATATTTTATGATACATTGAAAAATCGACTATAAATTGTACTCCCCTAATAATGCCATACCCTTTTTGTTCAGACCCTTTTAATTCACTATTTCTGTTGCAAAATCTTAGCTTATTTACCTTTGTTCTCCCTGTAAAGCTAGAGGCTTCAACACATAACATAGGAAAGTATATTTTTACCTAAGAAGTTCATTTGTTGATGATGCTTTTATAATGCTCCATTAGAATAAAGTTGAATATTTAACAATCCATTACAAAAACTTTCCACTAAAAAAATAATTGTATATCTGTGTTGCACTAGGATATGCTATTCAGCTTTAAAATTCTGTGCTTTTAAAATGACCCACACTGGAGTTTGTAAAGGTGACATTGGTCATATTTTTCAACACAAGAGGGCGCCAAATTTCCTCTTGCAACAGAAATGTTAAAATTATTCCTTTCCATCAAAGAATCTCATATACTGGGGTAGAATATGGAATGGTACATCTTTAATTTTTTGACATATTAAAAATAAGAGGATGTGTGCTTTGTGAGAAAGAGTTTGCAGATGATGGTAAAGCTTTCTCTTGTTGCCATCAAGCAGCAATCTGTTAGTGCTTTAACACAGCTGCTTTTCAGAAGTATTGTATATTTGTTAGAGGGAATAAAGCTGCTATTCTGGGGTAATGCTTGGGATAAATTATTTTGAAGGAGTGATAGATAATCCACCTATTCTGTCTGTGAGTTTCAGGTGGCATGTGCAGTTTTCTGGAAATGGGTATGACCCCTTAAATCAGGACAAAATCAATGGCAAGTGTTGTGCTTCCCTGGTTGCTCAGATTGTAAAGAGTCTGTCTGCAATGTGGGAGACCCAGATTCGATCCCTGGGTCAGGAAGATTCCCTGGAGAAGAAAATGGCACTTCAGTATTCTTGCCTGGAAAATCTCATGGAGAGGAGCCACGGGTCACAGAGTTGTATATGACTGAACTGACTTAGCACATATGGAGTATGATACTGGCAGAGGGGCATTAAATGATGCAAGCCAGTAAATCACAGTGAACCAGTCACACTTCGATGTTTAATAGTTTTGTTTCCTTGGTTCAGTAAGCCATCTGCTCCCATGCTTGAATAAAAGAGTCCTGGGAACAAAGCCACACAAGCCAGTGCTCCTTTTTATTAATTGTACTCTTTTTGTCCAGTTTAACATATAAAGATATTTTTACAGTATGTGTGTATGTTAAATTATTTCTAGTCATTAGACCTTCCCCCTCCTTTTTTTTCTCCAGTCATGCTGCTGCTGCTGCTAAGTCGCTTCAGTCGTGGCCGACTCTGTGCAACCCCAGAGACGGCAGCCCACCAGGCTCCCCCGTCCCTGGGATTCTCCAGGCAAGAACACTGGAGTGGGTTGCCATTTCCTTCTCAAATGCATGAAAGTGGAAAATCACTCAGTCGTGTCCGACTCCTAGCAACCCCATGGACTGCAGCCCACCAGGCTCCTCCGTCCATGGGATTTTCCAGGCAAGAGTACTGGAGTGGGGTACTATTGCCTTCTCTGTTCTCCAGTCGTAAGAATTGATTATCTGTTTTGATTTTCTAATCACAAGCAAATACAAGTGAACAACTTTTATAAAGCAGCAACATAATCCTGTACAGAAAATACCAGCAAGTATTTTAAGGAAATTAAGATGCTAGCTCCCTCTGTCTACTTTGCTGGTATGTTATAAATTACCATATATTTAGTTGCTTTCTACAATACAAATATATTACAGTTCTGGAGATCAGACATTTGAAATGGTTCTCACTGGGCTAAAATCAAGGTTTGTCAGGGATGTATTCCGTTCCAGAGGTCTTGGGGACAATTCACATTCTTACCTTTTATAGCTTCTAAACTCTGTTTGCTTTAGTTGGCTCATGGCCATCTTCCAACTACGATGCCAATGATGGCTAGTCAAGTCTTTCTTGTATGTTCTCTCTCTGGTTCTGACTCTTCTGTCTTTCTTCTTCCTATTTAACAACCCTTGTGTTTACATTGGGCCTAGCCCACTTAATCCAGTATAATTTCCTTATTTTAAGATCAGCTAATTAGCAATTGTGCTGAAGAATTGATGTTTTTGAACTGTGGTGTTGGAAAAGACTCTTGAGAGTCCCTTGGACTGCAAGGAGATCCAGCCAGTCCATTCTAAAGGAGATCAGTCCTGGGTGTTCTTTGGAAAGACTGATGCTAAAGCTGAAACTCTAATACTTGGCCACCTCATGCGAAGAGTTGACTCATTGGAAAAGACTCTGATGCTGGGAGGGATTGGGGGCAGGTGGAGAAGGGGACGACAGAGGATGAGATGGCTGGATGGCATCACTGACTCGATGGACGTGAGTCTGAGTGAACTTCGGGAGTTGGTGATGGACAGGGAGGCCTGGCGTGCTGCAGTTCATGGGGTTGCAAAGAGTTGGACATGACTGAGTGACTGAACTGAATTAGCAATTCCATCTGTAGTCTTTCCCTTGCCATTTAAATGTAACATATTCCCAGTTTCCAGGATTAAGATGTGGGCATTTTTGGAGGAGGAGGGATTGTTTTGCCTATCAGAGATGGTTTAATTGGAACTTATGGGTCAGGCCAACCTTGAGAGAGCTTTTTCCCTGGAATTTCTACATTACTTACTTCTGTAGTTTTTCTTGGAGTTCTGAAAATGAATATTTGTTCTGAAGACATAATAATTCTGTGTTAGACATTAGCATAATAATTCGACAGAAATGATTAGACTAGTCGACCAGGGTCTTTCCTAAATACAGCTCTGTCGTGTCCTACTCTTTGTGACCCCATGGATTGTCACCCACCAGGGATTGCCATTTCCTTCTCTGGGGATCTTCTTGACCCAGGGTTGAACACGTGACTCCTGCATTGGCAGGCAGATTCTTTACCTGCTGAGCCACCTGGGAAACTCCTTCCTAAGTACAGTAAAGGGCAGTTAGATTTCCCAGGTGGCCCTCGTGGTAAAGAATCTGCCTGCCAATTCAGTAGATTCAAGAGATGACACAGATTTGATCCCTGGGTCGGAAGATCCTCTGGAGGAGGCAGCAGCAACCAACTCCAGTATTACTGTCTGGACAATTTCATGGACAGAGGAAACTGGCAGACTACAGTCCATGGGGTTACAAAGAGTTGGACATGACTGAGCTTTATTTGGAAAGACCTGGGTAGGGAGCATGATCAGAAAAGTTAAGAGATACAAGGCATTGTTTGAAAAGGGTCAGTGAGCTCAGGCAGAGAAGGCAATGGCACCCCACTGCAGTACTCTTGCCTGGAAAATCCCATGGACGGAGGAGCTTGGTAGGCTGCAGTCCATGGGGTCGCTAAGAGTCAGACACGATTGAGCAACTTCCCTTTCACTTTTCACTTTCATGCGTTGGAGAAGGAAAAGCCCACTCCAGTGTTCTTGCCTGGAGAATCCCAAGGACAGGGGAGCCTATGGGGTCACACAGAGTCAGACACAACTGAAGCAACTTAGCAGCAGCAGCAGCAGCAGCAGCAGCAGTGAGCTCAGGACAGATAAAACAACTTGAGGGCAAAGGGCTGCTTGGGTAGAAAGTGTTATACTGAAGATGATATTGACCCCCTAACAATGTTGCCTGGAGCCAGGACTCTGAGTAAAGGAACATTAAACAAGAAACCACATCTTCTTGGTGCATAAATAACTTCTAAGTAGCACAAGTCTATACCGAGATCTATTAGGGCTCATTTCATTTTATAGAAATAACAGTCATAGACCACAAGCGTATTACTGTTAAAAATGACAGCTTTCATTTATAGTGCCCATGTCAGTTTTTGTGTCTAATAATGAACTGTGTACCCTAAAAGCCCAGTTTTCATAATGTTTATTTTTTATTTTGAGTCAACTAAGTGCTATATGTGGAGAAGGGAATGGCAACCCACTCCAGTATTCTTGCCTAGAGAATCCCGTGGACAGAGGAGCCTGGTGGGCTGCTGTCCATGGGGTTGCACAGAGTCAGACACAACTGAGGTGTCTTAGCATGCATGGATGCATTGGAGAAAGAAATGGAAACCCACTCCAGTATTCTTGCTTGGAGAATCCCAGGGACAGAGGAGCCTGGTGGGCTGCCATCTATGAGGTCTCACAGAGTTGGACACGACTAAGCAACTTAGCAGCAGCAGAGCAAACGCTATATGAGGGCTTCCCTGATGTCTCAGACTGTGAAGAATCCACCTGCAATGCAGGAGACCTGGGTCGATTCCTGGGTTGGGAAGATCCCCTGGAGGAGAAAATGGCAACTCACTCTGGTATTCCTTCCTGGAGAATCCCATAGCCAAAAGAGCCTGGTGGGCTACAATCCATGGGGTTGCAAAAAGTTGGACGTGATTGAGCAACTAACACTTTTCTTTAAGTGCTGTATGAAAGAAAGACACTCTTAATTTTTTTCTCATGTAAATTAAATGATAAATAGATTCCATAATAGATTCTAAAGGAAATAAACGCTGAATATTGATTGAATATTGAATATCCGTCATTGGAAGGACCGATGCTGAAGCTGAAGCTCCAATACTTTGGCCACCTGATGTGAAGAGCTGACTCATTGGAAAAGACCTTGATGCTGGGAAAGATTGAGGGCAGGAGGAGAAGGGGGTGAAGAGGATAAGATGGTTGAATGGCATCAATGGACATGAGTTTGAGCAAACTCTCTGGAAGATGGTGAAGGATAGGAAAACCTGGCATGCTGCAGTCCATGGGGTCCCAGAATCATACATAACTGAGCGACTGAACAACTGCAATAACAAGATACCTCAGACTACTGAGTTTGACAAGGAAGAGTAAGTTCTCTTTCTATGAACTCGTTAGTTACATAGGTTATGTATAGGTTACATCATTAGTTACATAGTTTACTCATTAGTTAAATAGGCTATGTATAGGTTACATCATTAGTTACATAGGTTACTCATTAGTTACATAGGTTATGTATAGGTTACATCATTAGTTATATAGGTTACTCATTAGTTACATAGGTTATGTATAGGTTACATCATTATGCTAACTATTGGAGCTACACCTTTGAGTTAGTTTAAAGAAAGAAGTTAGCTTAAATTTAGTTTAAAGAAACTAATCAATTGTTTGGAAAATAGTGTATGTTATGATAAAGAGTTTCTGTCTCCTCAGAAGTGAACTGCTGAATTCTGCTCTTCCAGCAGGCTTGGGAACTAATTTAGGGAAGAAATGGGGATTTTAATCCCTCTGGGTTGGTTTTCTCTACTCCTTAAAGAATTATGTAGTGCCATGGTTCTCAAGTGCTCATTTCTGTGCCAAATGCTTCAGAACCACCGGGGGAGCTTTGTAGAGTTCCACTAGAGATTCTAGTGCCATAAGTCTGGCCCCAGATAATTTTTGAAAGTTCCCTAGTTAATTCCAATATTTGGTAACTCTCAGATGGATATGCCAAAGTGAACTGAAAATAAAGCTTAGATCATTCTCTCCTTGATGTTACTGTAATACATCTTTCAAAAGTCAAAAGATCAATATTGATGAAAGAATACTAGTAAATGGTATGTCACCTTTGAAGGATTGATTTCAAAGGTAGTTCACTTCAGTTCAGTCACTCAGTCGTGTCCGACTCTGCGACCTCATGAATCGCGGCACGCCAGGCCTCCCTGTCACCAACTCCCGCAGTTGCAGTTCACTCAGACTCAAGCCCATTGAGTCAGTGATGCCATCCAGCCATCTCATCCTCTGTCATCCCCTTCTCCTGCCCTCAATCCCTCTCAGCATCAGAGTCTTTTCCAATGAGTCAGCTTTTCGCATGAGGTGGCCCAAGTACTGGAGTTTCAGCTTTAGCGTTATTCCTTCCAAAGAAATCCCAGGGTTGATTGCCTTCAGAATGGACTGGTTGGATCTCCTTGGAGTCCAAGGGACTCTCAAGAGTCTTCTCCAACACCACAGTTCAAAGCATCAATTCTTTGGCACTCAGCCTTCTTCACAGTCCAACTCTCACATCACATCCATACATGGCTACTGGAAAAACCATAGCCTTGACTAGACGGACCTTAGTCGGCAAAGTAATGTCTCTGCTTTTCAATATGCTATCTAGGTTGGTCATAACTTTTCTTCCAAGGAGTAAGCATCTTTTAATATCATGGCTGCAGTCACCATGTGCAATGATTTTAGAGCTCAAAAAATAAAGTCTGGCACTGTTTCCACTGTTTCTCCATCTATTTCCCATGAAGTGATGGGATCAGATGCCATGATCTTCGTTTTCTGAATGTTGAGCTTTAAGCCAACTTTTTCACTCTCCTCTTTTACTTTNGGTTGGATCTCCTTGCAGTCCAAGGGACTCGCAAGAGTCTTCACCAGCACCACAGTTCAAAAGCATCAATTCTTCGGCACTCAGCCTTCTTCACAGTCCAACTTTCACATCCATACATGACCACAGAAAAAACTGTAGCCTTGACTAGACAGACCTTAGTCAGCAAAGTAATATCTCTGCTTTTGAATATGCTATCTAGGTTGGTCATAACTTTTCTTCCAAGGAGTAAGCGTCTTTTAATTCCATGGCTGCAGTCACCATCTGCAGGGATTTTGGAGCCCAAAAAAATAAAGTCTGACACTGTTTCCACTGTTTCCCTGTCTATTTCCCATGAAGTGATGGGACTGGATGCCATGACCTTCGTTTTCTGAATGTTGAGCTTTAAGCCAACTTTTTCACTCTCCACTTTCACTTTCATCAAGAGGCTTTTTAGTGCCTCTTCACTTTCTGCCATAAAGGTGGTGTCATCTGCATATCTGAGGTTATTGATATTTCTCCTGGCAATCTTGATTCCAGCTTGTGTTTCTTCCAGTCCAGCGTTTCTCATGATGTACTCTGCATAGAAGTTAAATAAGCAGGGTGACAATACACAGCCTTGACGTACTCCTTTTCCTATTTGGAACCAGTCTGTTGTTCCATGTCCAGTTCTAACTGTTGCTTCCTGAAGGAGTTCCTAAAAGAAAAAAAAAAGAGTACTTTGTAATTATCTTTAAAAAATCAGCTCTGGCAAGCCTGAGCCACATTCCTATAGATTAGGGTGATAATATTAAGGCAGAGTTATGGCCACCCCAGGGAACATGTGCCAGGTGCTCTTCTCAAGTCACCAGCCCTATTGATATTAAGGCCATGTCTGTTGTCACTTTTCTGTTCATTGATTCCCTTTGATTCCCATTACCTGTGAAAACTGGGCCAAATGTCATTCATGAGCATAGCACCTGTGTTCTTTCAATTAGCTGAATGCATGACCACAGATGATGTCTGATTCATTCCCAATGATGCAGAAGCAAATGTGTTGAGAGAGCTGGGAAGTCAGGCTGAAATTTAGGAGCAGAACACTGTCTCTCATGTTCCCGTCAGTTAGATTATGTCTTGTCAGAAACATAATTCATATACTCTGTATGACCCAAATATTGGGTGAGCATTATGAAATTTCTTCTCTTCCTCAACTTATTTCTTTAAAAAAGTTAAAACAATGATTCAATACAGTAACCACAGGAAACTAGGTTTTGACTCAGTGTGATATTAAGTCAATTACAAGAAAACCAGAAGCCAAAGAAGTAATTCAGCATCAAGAAGTAAAAAGACTATTTTCCCCAAGTAATTATTTTATAACTAAATTATTTACATGTATTGAGAGTGCCCCGACCGGTAAGGAACAAGAGACTTTATTGACCTCTCTCCCCTTCCCTCTCTCTCTCCTCTCCTTAACCCTTCCTATCCTTCCCTGCTTTTCTAGTCCCCTGGTCCTGGACACAGAAATCTGGTCAAAGGGCCCTCAGCCTGAGCTGAGGATTGGAGACTGATCACCTTCTCTTGGCAGAAAACTTGAATTCTGGTTCTGGTCTGGTCTGATTTCTGGTAGGGCCAAGTTTCAGTCCTCCCTTCTCTGGAGGCCCAGGGAAAAGTCCCATTAACACCTGAGTATCTGTAGGTGGCAAGAGATGTCTGTAAGGCCACTCCTTTCGCCGCGTCCTCCCCCCCCGCCCCCCGCCTCCTCTCCCTTCTTCTTTCAACCTGGCTTCCTTTCCTCCCTTGAAATCTTTGATGTTAGTACTTGGATCTGAAGTTCTGTGTCTCTATAGGAGGTTTTCTGAGAGACTGTATTCTTGTACTTAAGGGCTTCCCTGGTGGTGCAGAGGTTAAAGCATCTGCCTGCAATGTGGGAGACCTGGGTTCGATCCCTGTGTCAGGAAGATCCCCTGGAGATGGAAATGGCTACCCACTCCAGTAATCTTGCCTGGAGAATCCCATGGACAGAGGAGCTTGGTGGGCTACAGTCCACGGGTCACAAAGAGTCGGACATGACTGAGCGACTTCACTTTCAGTTTATTGAGGGGGTTAAGAATTATTAAATGTATTTTCTGCCTTGGCTCAGTTTTGCACATTTCTCCCATTTTATAAGAAGTGAAACCCAGTTAGAGGCGCACCTGGTGGGTAAACACACAAATGGGTTTGTTGACAAAGCTGCAGCGCTCCTCTCTTCCCTCTTATTTTCTGGTCTCAGATGAAAGGGACAGAGCCTCTTCAGGAGTTAAGTGAGGGCACCCTGGAATGAAAAAAAAAATATGTCCTCCAAAAATGAAATTCAGCTAATTATATGTTATTCACCTGCTTAGATACAGAAGGTGGACTTGTGATTTGTGCTTGTTCAAGAAGAAAATTGCTTGATAGCAGTGGCCATGCTATCAGGATTCATAAAAGGAAGATGATTATCAGTTAATTTTGGAGTAAAGAGGCCTTTTACCACAAGGCAAAAAAAAAAAAAAAAGCAAAAGCCATGCATTGCTCAGAGACTCAAAAAAAAAAAAAAAGTATTTGTTTTTGATGGAATAATTATTATTTAGAGCAGATCAGGTTGGAATTGTAAAATAACTAGTCTAGAGTTTGTAGATATCATTATCAGTCTGGAGAATTCAGTAAGAAATATGCAGATGTCATGATACTGATAAGGAATAGAATGTATTTATATCTATGTAGCATACGTACACAGAGAAGGCAATGGCACCCCACTCCAGTACTCTTGCCTGGAAAATCCCATGGATGGAGGAGCCTGGTAGGCTGCAGTCCATGGGGTCGCTGAGGGTCAGACACGACTGAGTGACTTCACTTTCACTTTTCACTTTCATGCATTGGAGAAGGAAATGGCAACCCACTCCAGTGTTCTTGCCTGGAGGATCCCAGGGACGGGGGAGCCTGGTGGGCTGCCATCTATGGGGTCGCACAGAGTCGGATACGACTGAAGTGACTTAGTAGCAGCAGCAGCATATGTACATGTGCATACATGCATACATACATACATGCATATATACACAGGCATAGTTTTTCCATGCATTGACATGAATCAGCCATGGGTATACATGTGTTCTCCATCCTAAACCCCTTCCTATTTCCCTCCCCATCCCATCCCTCAGGGTCATCCCAGTGCACCAGCTCTGAGTGCCCTGTCTCATGCATCGAATCTGGACTGGCAATCTGTTTCACATATGGTAATATACACGTTTCAATGCTATTTTCTCAAATCATCCCACCCTCACCTTCATCCACAGAGTCCAAAAGTCTGTTCTTTACATCTGTGTCTCTTTTTCTGTCACGCATATAGGGTCATCGTTACCATCTTTCTAAATTCCATATATATGCGTTAATATACTGTATTGGTGTTTTTCTTTCTGATATTTCACTCTGTATAATAGGCTCCAGTTTCTTTCACCTCATTAGAACTGATTCAAATGCATTCTTTTTAATAGCTGAGTAGTATTCTGTTCTGTATATGTACCACAGCTTTCCTATCCATTTGTCTGTCTGCCTATGGACATCTAGGTTGCTTCCATGTCCTAGCTATTGTAAACAGTGCTGTGATGAACATAGGGATACATATGTCTCTTTCAGTTCTGGTTTCCTTGGTGTGTATAGTGGTTCTATTTCCAGTTTTTTAAGGAATCTCCACACTGTTCTCCACTGTGGCTGTACCCACCAACAATGCAACAGTGTATGAGAGTTCCCTTTTCTCTGAATCCTCTCCAGCATTTATTGTTTGTAGACTTTTTGATAGCAGCCATTCTGACTGGTGTAAGATGGCACCTCATTGTGGTTTTGATTTGCATATCTCTGATAATGAGTGATATTGAGCATGTGTTTGTTAGCCATGTGTATGCCTTCTTTGGAGAAATGTCTATTTAGTTCTTTGGCCCATTTTTTGATCAGGTGGCTTATTTTTCTGGAATTTAGCTGCAGGAGTTGCTTGTATAGTTTTGAGATTGTCAGTTGCTTCATTTGCTATTATTTTCTCCCATTCTGAAGGCTGTCTTTTCACCTTGCTTGTAGTTTCCTTCATTGTGCAAAAGCTTTTAAGTTTAATTAGGTCCCATTTGTTTATTTTTGCTTTTATTTTCATTACTCTGGGAGGTGGGTCATAGAGAATCCTTTTGTGATTTATGTCAGAGAATGTTATGCCTATGTTTTCCTCTAGGAGTTTTATAGTTTCTGGTGTTACATTTAGATCTTTAATCCATATTGAGCTTTAAATCCATTTTGTGTATGGTGTTAGAAAGTGTTCTAGTTTGATTCTTTTACAAGTGGTTGACCAGTTTTCCCAGCACCACTTGTTAAGGAGGTGGCCTTTTCTCCATTGTATATTCTTGCTTCCTTTGTCAAAGATAAGATGGATTTATCTCTGGGCTTTCCATTTTGTTCCATTGATCTATATTTCTGTCTTTATGCCAGTACCATACTGTCTTAATGACTGTAGTTTTGTAGTATAGTCTGAAGTCAGGCAGGTTGATTCCTCTAGTTCCATTCTTCTTTCTCAAGATTGCTTTGGATTTTTGAGATTTTTTTTTTCTTTCTGTATTTCCATACAAATTGTAGAACTCTTTGTTCTAGTTCTCTGAAAAATGCCATTGGTAGCTTGATAGAGATTGCGTTGAATCTATAGATTGCTTTGGGTAGTATCCTCATTTTCACTATATTGATTCTTCCAATCCATGAATATGGTATATTTCTTCATCTATTTGTGTCATCTTTGATTTCTTTCATCAGTGTTTTATAATTTTCTATATATAAGTCTTTTGTTTCTTTAGGTAGATTTATTAAGTATTTTATTCTTTTCATTGCAGTTGTGGATGGAACTGTTTCTTTAATTTCTCTCTGTTTTCTCATTGTTAGTGTATAGGAATGCAAGGGATTTCTGTGTGTTAGTTTTATATTCTGTAACTTTACTATATTCATTGATTAGCTCTAGTAATTTTCTGGTGGTGTCTTTAGGGTTTTCTATGCAGAGGATCATGTCATCTGCAAACAGTGAGAATTTTACTTCTTCTTATCCAACCTGGATTTCTTTTATTTCTTTTTCTTCTCTGATTACTGTGGTTAAAAATTCCAAAACTATGTTGAATAATAGTGGTGAGAATGGGCACCCTTTTCTTGTTCCTGACTTTAGGGAAAATGCTTTCAATTTTTCACTGTTGAGGATAATGTTTGCTATGGGTTTATCATATGTCACTTTTATTATGTTGAGGTGTGTTCCATACAGCACAGATGATAGAACATCTAGGTTAATGGTGAAAAGATTCTCCACAGTGAGGGACACCCAGATACCCAAAGAGGTTCACAGAGTTACATGGAGAAGAGAAGAGGGAGGAGGGAGATAGAGGTGACCAGGAGGAGAAGAGGGGGAATCAAAAACAGTTCCCTAAGTGTTCTACACAGCCCAGAACACCTGGAGAAATTCACAAAGTAGAGAAGAGAAGGGGGAGGGAGGAGATAGAGGTGACCTGGGGGAGAAAGTGAAGTGAAATGAAGTGAAGTGAAGTCGCTCAGTCATGTCCAACTCTTTGTGACCCCATGGACAGTAGCCTACCAGGCTCCACTGTCCATAGGATTTTCCAGGCAAGAATACTGGAGTGGGCTGCCATTTCCTTGTCCAGGAGATCTTCCCAACCCAGGAATTGAACCTGTGTCTCCTGCATTGCAGACAGACACTTTACTGTTTGAGCCACCAGGGAGAGAGAACAAAAGCCAGTAATCACACCCCTAGGTAAAAATGGGTACTGAAGATTAGATTCCTAAGAATATATAATTGATAACAAATACCAAAAATCAAAGATTAAAAATCTAGAGTAGAGGTTAGACTCTCAAAAATACAATATTAAAAATACAAAACAAAATCAATCACAAAAATTGTAAAAAATATATAAATCAAATTTGCTTTAAAAATAGGGTCTTTTTTTTGCAAGGTAATAGTAGGCTATAAAAATGAAAATTAAAGGAGTAATAAAGAACTTAAAAATGAAAAAAAAATCAAAAATTTAAAAATGATAATACTAAAAATATGTCTAGGAATTTTTCTGGAGCTGTTGAGGACAGTGTGGGGTCAGGTCAATTTCAGATAGTTCCTTGTTCCAACTTATACTTCTTCTCAAGGTCTATAGGCCCCTTCCAGTGCTTAGTCAATGTTAACTACAGGACCCTTCCAAGGCTTAGTCAATGCAAACTACAGGATTTTAATCTGTTGCACCTGTCACTTCCAGAGTGGTTCCCTCTTCTTTGTTTATTTTGGCTTCCTCTGTTTGCAAGTCTCTTCAGCATCTAATTTCCACCCTGACACAAGGGGGCGAAAGTGGTCACTTATTTAGGCTCACTTGTTCAGTTGTGCTGTGGGGAGGGAGGAACACTGCAAACAAATATCACTGGTGTGTGTGGGGAGTGCTCACAGTGTATGGACCACACTGGGTTTGCCCCAGCTCACAGCGTGTATGACTTTCCAGTCTACACTGCTCAGGCTCTAGGTTGCTCTGCAGGCAAACTGTCCAAAACGGGCCCTTTGTTTTATGTACTTCCCAGGTCTAAGCCGCTCAGGTTCAGGTTCTCGGGTACTCGACAAAGGCACAGACTTGGTTGGGATGCGTTTTGTGCCCTTCTTAGGTCTGAGCAGCTTAGGTGACCAGCTGCTTGGTGCACATACTGTCCCAGGTGGGCTGCGCATCTTAATCACCTCCCCAGTCTCAGCCACTCAGTTTCCTCTGTGCGCTGCAAGAGCACTATCTCAGGTGTGCTGTGTGTCTCCTCTGGAGAGTTGATCTTTGGCTGTGACCCTCCTGGCAGATGTCAACCATCCAGGATCCCAGGAAGACTTGGTTAGACACTAGGAGCCTGCTCACAGTTTGGTGGAGGATGCTGTCTCTGGGGCTGAGATTGCTCCTTGCCTTCCAGCTCTGGCTGTTGCCTGCCTGGCTCTGTGGCAGGGGGTGGGCTGGTCTGCAGCCAGCTAGCTCTCCTTTGGTATTTGCTCAATCCTTTGTTCTATGAGCAGGCTAGGCTGCACCTTAGGTTAGAGCTTTTTGTGGGAAAGTTCTCTCTCTCTGGCTATCCCACTCTTTGGGTTGCTGTCTCACGTTAGCTCCCTCAGATTGTCCTCAGGGCGTTCAGGCCTGGTACTTACCCTAAGCATGCAACCCATGCCTCCCTGTTCAGTCCCCTGTCACTGGTGGTGGATGCGAGCATCTGGACTATTTCTCCACTAGGAGTTGTGGTTAGGTGCACATTCTGTGGGATATTTTCTTCCCCCTCCTGGTTATGTTGCTCTATGAGATTCCAAAGCTCCCCACAGACCTGCTGGTGAGAGGGTTTCCTTGTGTTTGGGAACTCCTTTGTGACTCCCTCTCTGGGACGGGTCTCTGTCCCTAACTCTTTTGTCTCTCTTTTTGTCTTTTATATTTTGTTCTACCTCCTTTTAAAGAGGATGGGTTCCCTTTCTGGGTGCCTGGTGACCTCCGGCAGCATTCAGAAGTTGTTTTGTGGAAGTTGCTCAGCATTCAAATGATCTTTTGATGAGTTTGAGGGGGAGAAAGTGGTCTCCCAGTCCTATTCCTCTGTTGTCTTAGGACTGCCCCCCCATTTTAAAAATTAGATTATTGTTGTTGTTCAGTCACTCAGTTGTGTCTGACTCTTTGTGACCCCATGGACTTATGCACACCAGGCTTCCCTGTCCATCACCATCTCCCAGAGCTTGCTCAAACTCATGTCCATTGAGTTGGTGATGCCATCCAACCATTAAAAGACATCAAATTATTCCCATAAAAGTTTCTGTATACTTACACTGAATTTATGTATTTATCTCATCATGAATTGGTATTTGTGGACTGTAATCTGCAGTCCACTGTGAGTGCACTTCTGAAAACATTCATGAGAAGTTAATGTTCCCCATAGAAAAACCGAGGTGAGAACTAAGAAATATGAACCTACTGATGGAAAATTCCATAATCTTTGAGTGGTGTCTTGACTTTTCAATCTAATGCTTACATGTGATGTCTTTAATAATTCAGACCTCTTCCTATCTAAAAATAGGGTGCTTGATTGGAAATTAGAAGTCTAAGCTTCCAATGCCAGTTTTTACCCTAACTGTCTCATGACAACAAGCAGTTCACTTATCCCTTCTGTATCTTTTGTTATCTGCCAAATGGACATAAAAGCATTCCGTCTGTCACTTACAAGACTGATACCTAGAAACAGTCTAGTTTGCTAGGGTGAAAGTCACTTTGGTAGCTAAGTTAGACCAAGGTCATAATTTAGATGTGAGAATAATATCTATCCTTTTATGCTTCCTTCTAGTCAAATCATGTTTAAGTATCTGGTGGAGGAAAAGCTATGGAACAAGTCAATCTCTTCTTATTTCTTTGGGACATTAGTTACTTTTACTTAACATTCTGTTCCAAAGAAGCTTGTTTGTAAAATAGAGATAATAAATAGTACCTGTTTCATAGGATTGCTGCTGATGAATAAATTAAATAATTCAGTTAGGCACTTAGAAGTGCATGGCACATCATTTATTGAGGAGGGCTCAATAAATGGTAGGCATTATTATTCTTAATAGTGTCCATTTTTATAGAAGTGCTTGATTATTCAGGATATTACAGCACTTCATATTAAGTGGTCCCATCACTTAGTAAAGACAGACTGGATGGGAACTAGAGAGATGTTAGACGTGACCTTTTCGGCCCCACCAACAAAAGGCTCTCAGAATGTTCACTCTTGTTCTACTTCCTGGTATAGAGGACCTCAGCTTGCAGATGAACAAAAAGCAGTAGCCTATCATTAATTACAACATATTTGTTGAGCTTTTGCTTCATGGCTTTCATGGTCAAGGAAAATAATTACGGACCTTGGTTGAAAAGCCTCCTGTTAAGTCTGTAGCTGTTTGAGAGGAAAAATATGAGTAAGG
The DNA here is from genome assembly GCA_006410615.1 of Neotragus moschatus. NCBI lineage: Eukaryota > Metazoa > Chordata > Mammalia > Artiodactyla > Bovidae > Neotragus > Neotragus moschatus. The sequence continues at coordinate 1,209,073 of SJYA01001703.1, read as the reverse complement.
AAAAAAAAAAAGTGGCACTATCAAAAACCGTCATGCCTTCCATCAAACCTCAGATGTCGACAGGTATTTATTTGTTGGAAAAAACAGGTATAAATTCTAAAGTAATATGTCTGACAGAGAGCCAAACTTGGATAGCAATGTTAGGAATATTATCCCAAAATAGATCTTCTTAGGTATGAAACATGGTCATTTAATGGGGCTTCCCAGGTGTTGCTAGTGGTAAAGAGTATGCTTGACAATGCAGGAGATGCAAGAGATGCAGTTTCTATCTCTGGGTCGGAAAGATCCCCTGGAGGAGGAAATGGCAACATGGGCTCCAGTATTCTTGCTTGTAAAAGTCTCATAGACAGAGGATCCTGGTGGGCTATAGTCCATGAGGTCACAAAGAACTGAGTACAACTGAACGACTGAGCACACACACAAAACAGTGTTCATTTAATAGCAACATACACAAAGTATTAATTATATTTGCCAAGATCTTATTGTTAATTTAATCCACTAAAATAATATTATTTAGAAATAAAGTTAATAGTCTTTATCATTCTGATAGATCAGGTCCTGTGTTTCTCACACAGGCCTGTGGGACTTCTGTCCTGACCAGAATTATTTGGGACCATCTTGAAATCTGAGTGTCTGGGTGTGAGCTTCATGTAATCCCTCCAGTGAGGAAGCTCTATCTCTCAGAGCCTTTTTGCCATGTAAGGTGGTTATGAGAACCGCTTCTGGCACTGGTAGGTGGTGACTGGACAAGGAATATTTAAAGCAGGGGTTAGCTAACTCTCTGTAAAGGGTCATATCATATTTTAGGCTCCATGAGCCAGACAGTCTCTGTCACAACCGTTCAGCTTTGCCATTGTCAGACAAAAGTAACTGTAGGTAAAATGTAAAAGAGTAAGAATGGCTGTATTCCAAGAGAATAGTATGCATACACGCACATACACAAAAGGCAGAGGGCTGGCTTGTATATACCCTAGTGGTTTGCTGACACCTCATTTAGAGGGATGCTTGCTGGTTCAGGGGCCATCAGCTGGCAGCTATTGGCCAAATTCAGCTAAAAGATTCTTTTTTTTGACTCCACAGCATTTGCCTGCATGATTTTTTCCCCATTAACTGCCAATATTTAAAAATCAAGAGATTTTTATATACAAATATGGAATCTGACCTCTGAAAAGCAAAGATTTGGTAACATTCATTGGTTTCCCTCTGTGGCTGCAGCAGTGGCAGCTTTTTGAGAACAAGCCTTTGCTTGCTGGTTTATTCACTTTTCTCAGGTGCTTTCCCGAAATTCAGGCTCCCTTCCATCATTTGCATGACCTATCTTGCCCTTCCTCTGCTCCTGGAAGAGCTTGATTCTGTGAACACTTGATAGTAGATTCTATCTTTCTTCCTTCTGTAGACTCAGTTCCTGAAGGCTGTCTCATTTTGGCTTACTGAGGCTGAGGGTCAAGGGTACCATCGCAGACTGATACATGACCAGAAAGCAGCATCAGTGTTTCTGAGAGAGCTGAGGAGCTGAGCTTTGAAAGGAGTGAGACTTCAGCTCATTTCCTACATCCATCCTAAAATAGTATCTCAGATCTCAAGTTCCTCCTTTCCTCTTTTTCTCGCTGTCATGCAATAACCCTGAAAGAGGGGCATGTCCCTATTCATGCCATGGTGTATTTTACATATGGTTGCCTGTGAGTGTTTAGTCTCCTTGTCCATCTAAAGAATTCTGTTTATTGTACTACATTTTTTTCAATACGAGTAGTTTATTCACTGTTCATCAACAATGCTCAGGTCTGCACTGGAGGTAGGGTTGTTACTTGTATATTTAATTAATTTCATTTCATTCCTTTAATACTTAGTATGTATCAGACACTGTGCCCAACACTGAAATGTAGTCAGAGTGCCTGTCATGGAGAGGAGAGCAAGTAATCATGAGACTTCCAAATGGAGAGTCTTATCTCATAGACATCTTTGAATGGATAAGTAAACAAAGGCTTCCCAGGTGGCACCAATGGTAAAGAATCTGCCGGCCAGTGAAGGAGACACAAGGCACCTGGGTGCAGTCTCTGGGTTGCAATGATCCCTTGGAGTAGGAAATGACAACCCACTCCACTATTCTTGCTTGGAAAATCCCATGGACAGAGGAATCTGGTGGGCTACATACAGTCCATGGGGTCGCAGAGTCAGACATGACTGATGGACTGAGCACACATATACACACACACAGAGCCAAGGAGAACAGTGAAAACACAAATGTTAATAAAAAAAAAATTGTTTTTAATTTAGTCCAGGAAACAAAGTTTTGGGGTCAGTGTTAAAATTTGTGCTTTGACAAACGAAATCAGTAGTGTTTTATTTAACATCTACAAAACTAATCTTTGCTTGAGAATACATAGTGAGACTTCAGTATCTTTTAAAGACCTACACAGGATTATAGGATCTCTTGGTGCCAAGTAGATAAAAATAGACTAAAAGAATTACTTACAGGGATGTGTAAGGCAAGAAACAAACTTCACTACATGTCAGTGCAAGGTAGTTACCTGAAGGAAAAATAATACAAACTTATGAGATGATGTTCATTGAGCTATCAGTTATGGCATATAAAAAGAGTCATTGAAGAATGTCTGTTAAATGACATTGTACTATTATGTGTTGCAAATAAAATGCCATTAAAGTATTGGGGATCACCAAGAAATATATAGAAAACTAAATAATTGCTTAATTTTTTTTCTAATTAAAATTAGACTCACTGAAGTCGGAATTCTAATATATCTCAATCAAGATTTGTGATGCCGCTTTGTAACTAGCACCTGTGATAATCCAGACATGTAGCAGACAAATAAGTAGGTGGACATTATTCCTGACACATGGTTCCTGCCACACGGTGGATGTGCATTAGAGAGCCTTTAAATAAGTGAATACAGGCAGAATTAAACTGAAAATAATAAGGGATGAGTAAGAACAAAAATAAAGAGACATTGCTATTAAAATAGTTCCTTAAAAATATTCACAAAAATGGCTTAAGATAGTTAGATAAAGGGATATAATTAAAATATCTGAAACCCTGATGCGTGGGGATCAGAAGACACCCTTTGTCTAGTCCATTGTGATGGAAGGAAGGGGGGAGAAGAATGAAAATCTGGGAAATTGCTATAGGAAAGATATAAGGAAGAACTATTTTGATATGGTATAATAAACATGAAACTCATTGTTCTGTGAGAATCTACATACTTATAAAAATAGAATATTTTAAGCAAAACAAATAGAAGAGCAGATAAGTGAATGATCCTTAAAAATGCTTTACTCATTTATTTGCACAGTATTTTATAATTGTGTAAGTTTGTGTTTCCTCAAGGCCTTAAACTACAGAAGGAAAATGTGTATAGATTCAATTCTTATTTTCATCCACTGACAGCAAAGTTTCTGTGAAATCCCCTGGGAACCTTGTATCAGCATGCATGTTTTTGGAAGGTAGATGACTGCATTCCTCTTTTTGAACCAGCTACAATCATCCTTCCTTACCAGGAAGGAAAAAAACAATACCTTGACTCTTGCATTGATCCTTCCAAGAACTATCCTTCTGATAATACCATGCAGGATTTCTCTGAATCTCTCTGTTCATTTACATGCCTAACGATTGATTTGAAATTCTATTTAGTGGCTGGATTTTATTCACCCTGGAACCTAGAACCAAGACCTCCAGCCTGACAGCCGCGTTAAACATCTTGTGAATGAGGATAATCAATGAAAAGGTCAGACGGTCCGTTTAAGCAATAACATTTTTCAGATTTCAAGGTGCCATATAATATTGTGACACAATCCATGTGTGTTTCAGGAGAGCAAGAATGAAAGCAAGTTTTTAACCTTTAGTTTTAATAACTATTTTCCAGTTAAAAAATTGAAACATTTTGGTACTTTAATAAGTGAACTGAAAACAACAACTTAAAATAAATAAAAACAGCTAGGGCATTTTCTAGTTTCACTAAATTGGATAAAAGCAATTTAAACATATATCAGCCAAGGTACATTCAATCACTATCTATTATTTAGAGCATTAGGTTTGGGTTTTGTTCATAGTGTTTCATCTTGAGTTGCATGAGGGGATTTGCAAAGGAAGTTAAGTTTTAGGAGTTTAAAATTTGATTTTAGTATTTTTTGTGCATTTGTGTGGAATTATTCATCTTGAATTCAGCTCTATTCTTTTTCTAGCTCCTAATTGCACCCTCTGACTTTGTAAAGATGCATTTGTTCCTAAGTGCAATCAAGAAACATATTAGAAATCAGCTGTGCATAGTTAAGCTCTTATAAATGGAAAGTCTATTACATTTGTGTTAGAAACAGAATGTTCATACTGGAATTCAGTTGTAGCTGATAGACACATATCGATTGCTTGGGACATGCTAAGTGCAGCACTAGACATTGTGGGGAAGACAGCCATAAATAAAATGCCATCCTCCCCTAGGAGCTCAGAGTCCAGAAGGCAGTATCATGTAGTGTTTAGACTCTGCAATTAGGGCTTTGTTCAAATCTTGTTTTGTTTTACTACCTACAAGCCCTGTAATTTCTCTAAGATATAGTGTTCTTCTTTACTAAGTGGAAGCAATAATAGCCATGGAAAACACATTTATTATACTGTATATTTTAGATTATAAAAGTAATACATGTCCTTTATTAAAAATTAAATTATGACAGGAGTCATAAATAAAATAAAATAAGAGAAGATTCACTGCTATCTTATCTCCAGTCCTGAAATAACCACTATGAAGAGTCTGATGTATATATTTCAAGAAAGTTTTCCTATGCATACACATGGAAGTGAAAGTGTTAGTCACTCTTTTGTGTCCGACTCTTTGTGACCTCACAGACTTTAGCCCGCCAGTCTCCTCTGTCCATGGAATTCTTTAGGCAAAAATACTGGAGTGGATTGCCATGCCCTTCTTCAGGGGATCCTCTCAACCCAAGGACTGAAGCTGGTCTCCTGCATTGCAGGCAGATTCTTTACCATCTGAGCCACCAGGAAGCTCCATGTATATATATATACATAATACTAATTTTTGTATAAACTTTATTTTCTTATCATACTATTTAGAAATTTACTTGGCTTTTAAAATATATTTTAATTTGGGAGATGATTTTAATTTATAAAAGGTTTCGAAAATAGATTCCCATTTATACTTTGTCCAGTTTCCTCTAATATTTATATCACATATAACAAGACATTTACCAAGACAAATAAGTTAGCATTAGTACAGTACTCTTAAGTAAGTGCTGCACTTTATTTGGATTTCCCCCAGTTCTTCCACTAAAGTCTTTCTCCTGATCCAGGATCCAATGTGGGACCTCACATTGCATTTAGTGCTTGTTTTGCTTTATCTAACAGAGTGTTCTGGACATCTTCTCATCTCTTTACATACAGTTCCGCCATGTTGTTTTCAATGAGTGCATACTTTTAGTCAATTTAGTTCACATAGTATAATTTACTTAACCTTCCACTGAGTGTTGATAGTTTTTCATATGAATCCGAAATGGCATTAACATGTGTGAGGACTTTCCATGTATTCCATGCTTCACCTTCACCACAGCTTGTAACTTTGGGATGCCAAACCAAGGCTTTTTCGTCTATCCTACAGTGGTTCCATGTATAATATACGCCATTTTGTTACTTTTGATGTATTTTTTCTTTGACAATTGATCTCTTCAAACTTTAGTTGTGCTAATTTTCATTCCATAGAAGTTTTTACTTTTTGAATGATCAAGTTTGTAGATGTTTTCATTTGTGATGTCTCTCATTGCTTTAAAGCTGAGGGAATTATTGGAATAACCGTTTTAATAGCTAAGATGGGGGCTTCCCAGGTGACTCTTTACCCAGTGGTAAAGAATTTAGCTGCCACTGCAGGGGACATCAGAGACATGGGTTCATTCCCTGAGTCTGGAAGATCTCCTAGAGGAAGAAATGGCAACCTGCTCCAGTACTCTTGCCTGGAAAATTCCATGGACAGATGAGCCTGATGGGCTACAGTCCATGGGGTCCCAAAGAGTGAGACACAACTGAGTGACTGAACACAAACAAGTATTTGGAATTCTATGCCTTATTTGTGGTTTCCCAGGCATTGAGTAAAACTAGCAGTGATCCTGAACTGACCAGTAAATTAGTTCTGAGACAGTGGTGAAAAAAGGAGTCCCCTGGCTTCATGAGCACAGGATTATAAGTTGAGGTTCTGTTCCCCCAAATTTATTTTATTCCATAAATCCATAAATTAACAAAAAGTGATAATTTTTGTTTGTTTGTTTGTCTTATTTTTTTCCATCTGGCCTGGTAATAGGGTCTGTCTGTGGTTGTTAGCACCATATTTGGATAGATAAGATTCATTGCATCCCTCAATTTACTGCAATCTGTACAGTCTTTCAGGAATCACTTCATGACAGGTACTGTCAAAATGATGAAATAGATGAGAACCAAAGAGAAAGAAAACATACTCCCATTAACTGTGACTATGTGTCTAATGTCCACTGTCAAGTTGAGAGAAGGCAAGGGCTTAAAATCAGCCCAATCTCCCATCTAGACAAATATAACCAGGCAAGAGCCTGAGAGAGCCACCTCTGAGTTCAGCTTATTGTCATTCAGCTTCCATTCTTATGCAGCTTCCTCCCTACTCAGTATCAGTTTAGAAAAGCATGTTGCATGCCCACTGACCCCAGATAACTAACTAAATCCCAGTTTGTAGTCATAGAATGAAGTCCCAGTTTGTGTATATACAAATGCCTGCTGAAGATGGATACAAGGAATTCAAAATAAATCAACCGTTAAATCCAAATCTCTTAGTGGAATAAAACTAGGAAAGAGCAGTTCAGTTCACATACTGTCTGCCCGTCCATCACCCGTTGTGGTTCATTACTTATTCTCTTTGCTGGATGTGTGTTTTGGGAGGACATTTGTGCAGAGTTGGTTAAGGAGTCTTGGACCCCAGAAAACCGCCTATACCTTTGTGATACATACTGATAATTTTATGCTAGTCAGATCTCCCATTTGCATGAGGTGGCAATATCCAGCAACTTATAAGTCCCTGAGATAAATAGTTCTGCAATTCTTTTTCATACATTTCCCACAGAAATCTTTAAAATCATGTTCACAATGAGACTTAAAATTACTTCTTTCTCAAAAAAGGGGATATAATCCAAAAGGTTTATAATGTGCATTTGATAGAAACTTTTGGCCTGAAAATAAAAATCAGTTCATTTTCAATGATTGGCAATGAAAAAATATAAACCTTATTAAATTCTAAGGAGATCTGATGTATTAAGTTTGGGGGAAAAGTATACATAAACCACTTTGTAGATGCAGAGCTGACTAGTATATTCTAGTTCTTTCTTTTTTAGTCCATCATCTTGAACATATTAGCCCCCATTTCCTGGTAATCAAAATAATGGCATGGTGATTGTAAAGGGACCGTGTTGTATAAGGCTGTTCTGCCATTTAAATGAATATTTCACATCTTGTTTCTGAAAATCAATGCTGTTGGTTGGCTTTGAATGTGTTTTGAATGTTTTAATAGAACTGAATTTTCTGGAGAAAAAAATAAAAGTATATCTGTGGCAGGACCACAATTCCACTTCTTGGTTGTAAACCTTCCTAGTAGCATCAGTTCAAAATGTATTCCCATTGAAATAAATTTTATTTTAATGTCCTAACATGCTGATTGTAGAAAGACAGTGTAGGAATTCAACCTCAGGGCTCAGCCTGGCAGGGGGAGAAATGTAGCTTGTGTTTTATGTTAAAAACTAAAAATGATAATCTGTTTTGGAAGAGATGTGTGTGCTCAGTCACTCAGTCATGTCCAACTCTTTGTGACACCGTGGACTGCAGCCTGCCAGACTTCTCTGTCCATGGGATTTCCCAGGCAAGAATACTGGAGTGTGCTCCCATTTCTTCCTCTAAGCAGTCTTCCTACCCAGGGATTGAACCCGAGTCTCCTGCACTGACAGGCAGATTCTTTACCACTGAACTACCTGGGAAGACATATTAGTACTAACTGAGTATAGCATAGAAGAGGAGACCAAATGCGTGACCAATCCAGGTCCTGATAGCTTTTTAGAAGTCACTCATGACTCATTTCAAGTAACAAGGAATAGGTTCGCGGAGCTTGGCCAGGGAATGTGAATGAAGCCTGGCTTAAAGTTAATCTTTTTGATATCTATGAGAAATTACACAACAAAATAACATGTGGATAACAGGGCATAAAATGCTCTCTTAAGTAAAACAACTTGCTTTCAGACCCTGTGCAGTCACCATATTTGGAGATATAAATTAAGATGTCAATTGTAAATCATTCCTATTTTTTCATCAAATCAATCTAGGGAGGAATTGTGTAAGTTTTTTGAATGTTATAAAATTTTTAATCTAAAACTTTACATTTGGGCTTGGAAAATGTTATCTAGAAAGATCCAAAGAGGAAATATTTTAAGCTTTGTAGGTCATACAGTCTATGCCATGTTAGAGCAAAAACAGCCATATGTAAAGAGTGTGACTGTGTTCAATATAATTTTATTTGTGGACATTGATTACATTTCATATAATTTTCATTTGTCACAAAACATTCTTATTTTGATTTTCTTTCAAATGTTTAAAAATATGGTGAATTTCCCTTGTGGTCCAGAGGCTAAGACTCTGTGCTGTCAATGCAAGGAACCCAGACTGGATCCCTAACATCTATTTTTGCTTTATTGACTGTGCTAAAAACCTGTGACTGTGTAGATCACAATAAACTGTGGAAAATTCTGAAAGAGATGAGAATACCAGACCACGTGACCTGCCTCTTGAGAAACCTATAGGTAGGTCAGGAAGCAACAGTTAGAACTGGACTTGGAACAATGGACTGGTTCTAAATAGGAAAAGAAGTACGTCAAGGCTGTATATTGTCACCCTGCTTATTTAAATTATATGCAGAGTACATCATGAGAGACTCTGGGCTGGAAGAAGCACAAGCTGGAATCAAGATTGCCAGGAGAAATATCAATAACCTCAGATATACAGATGACACCACCCTTATGGCAGAAAGTGAAGAGGAACTAAAAAGCCTCTTGATGAAAGTGAAAGAGGAGAGTGAAAAAGTTGGCTTAAAGCTCAGCATTCAGAAAGTGAAGATCATGGCATCCAGTCCCATCACTCCATGGGAAATAGATGGAGAAACAGTGGAAACAGTGTCAGACTTTATTTTTGGGGGCTCCCAAATCACTGCAGATGGTGATTTCAGTCATGAAATTAAAAGACGCTTACTCCTTGGAAGAAAAGTTATGACCAACCTAGATAGCATATTCAAAAGCAGAGATATTACTTTGCCAACAAAGGTCCATCTAGTCAAGGTTATGGTTTTTCCAGTAGTCATGTATGGATGTGAGAGTTGGACTGTGAAGAAAGCTGAGTGCCAGAGAATTGATGTTTTTGAACTGTGGTGTTGGAGAAGACTCTTGAGAGTTCCTTGGACTGCAAGGAGATCCAACCAGTCCATTCTGAAGGAGATCAGCCCTGGGATTTCTTTGGAAGGAATGACGCTAAAGCTGAAACTTCAGTACTTTGGCCACCTCATGCGAAGAGTTGACTCACTGGAAAAGACTCTGATGCTGGGAGGGATTGGAGGCAGGAGGAGAAGGGGATGACCGAGGATGAGATGGCTGGATGGTATCACTGACTCGATGGGCATGAGTCTGAGTGAACTCCAGGAGTTGGTGATGGACAGGGAGGCCTGGCATGCTGTGATTCATGGGGTCTCAAAGAGTCGGACACGACCAAGTGACTGAACTGAACTGAAATAGGGAACTAGATTCCAGATACTGCAACGAGTTTGTATGTTGCAATTAAAACCTGGTGTAGCCAAACAAATATATAAATAAACTTTAAAGTGTGAAACTGCTCTTCCTTTGCTGGACCACAAAAACAGACTGCGTGTTGGATTTAACTAGCCAGTTGATTTTGCTGACGGTTGGTTAGATAATTCAAGGTCATCCTGAATTCAAGCTGTTTTCTGCATTGGTGTGAAGATTCACCTATAGGTCCTTTCTTTTACTGTATGATTCTAGGGGGAAAGTGCATAGTATTTTTTTTTTAAGGGGCATCATGTTATCTTCCAAAAAATAATTGGCTCCCAACAATTCTTTCTTTCCTTACCACCAGCCTGATTTGTCGGGAGCGTAAGGGCTACTTCTTTGTGCTGCCTTCTCTTCCCAGATTCCAGTCCTAGAAATACATTTATGTGGTTTCATGTTAAAATGGAGATATCTTTTCCAGTGAACTGTACCACTGAAGGGAGAGTAGGGAAAAAAAAAAAGTATACCCTCAGAGTATAGAGTATAGGGGCATAGCCTCAAGCTGGTAGCTGAGAGATAAATTGCCTCTGAAAATCAGTTTTAAAACGTTGTTATTTTTGCCTTTTATTTCACCATATGTCTATTTTTTTTTTTAATGTACACAGACTATTACATTCTTGCCGAGTTTACTTCCACTATCCTAAACCTTTGACTCAGCATGCAGTGATTCCATGACCATCATTCCATGAGCATATCCAAGATGACTGGCCACATCTTGGGATGGGAAATGAACACTGAGTCCAACTGTCTGTCTGTCATTCCACATGTGATGGCACTCTGAGCACACTCCTAGTGGTGAGAGGAGAAGTGCATGTCAGAACATCTGCTAGTCTTGTATAGTGACCAGAATGGTCCCCATGTGCCCATCTGCGTGGCTTCTTCCTGGAGATCTGTTTGCTGCAGGCTGTAGGAGGGCATGATCACCATCTTTGAAGACAGACACAGGATTTCAAATTCTGATCAATGTATAGCTGGGCTTTGTTGTTGTTTAGTTGCATAAGTCATGTCCAGCTCTTTGCACTCCTGTGGACTGTAGCCTGCCAGGATCCTTTGTCCATGGGATTTCCCAGCAAGAATACTGGAGTGGGGATCCTTCTCCAGGGCATCTTCCCAACCAGGAGTCCAGTCCACATCACCTGCATTGGCAGGCAGATTCTTTACCACTGAGTCACCAAGGAAGCCCTATTGGAGTTAGTTACTGAACTAAGTTTCCTTGTCTTAAACATGAGGGCAGATCACTTATGGTTATCAGTAGAGACACTTCAGTTACAAGTAGAGACACTGAGAAATATAATTCAAAAGGAATATTTTGGAAAGCTTATGGAAGACATATGGAAACAAAGGAAGCATTAAATTATTTGGTTGAGGGAAGCAGAAACCAGAGAAACAGACAGGCCATCAGCTTCCGCGGACCACCAATCTGTTTGCCTGGAGGAGTGCTGGTTTACACCAGCTGTGTTGGCATAGTTATTCAAAGCTCATGTTTTCATTCCAGAATGTTTACAAATTACATTGTCACCTTAAAATACTCAATAGTTTACTATCACTTCTGACTGACAGCTGGTTTTGCCCTTCCTTAGATTTGGAAACCTAGTTTCGTTCACTGTGTCCAAGGCTAAGCATTGTACTGCAGCATCAATTTTAGATTGTTCTAGAATCACCTCCTACTTTCTGGTTGAACCATCCACTAGGAATGAGAAAGAGAGGAGAAATGGGCGAACCTAACACCAAGATAATCAAATCTCAGGTGCTCTGCTTGCCTGGAAGGGGATTAGCTGAGAATGCTGTGTTGAATTTTGACATCTGGCACTGTCCCCAACACTCCAAGTCTCTCACTCTCCAGAGTTAACCTTCCTCATTCGAATCTCCATGCTATCAATGGGAATGGCTTTATCAAACATCATTCTCTTTAAAAGCCCTTTTGACTCCTCAGTGGCTTAGAGGAAAATTAAAACTTGGCTGTATGTACAAAGGCCCTGATGATCTAGCTCCTGTCTTTTTATCTTTCATTATCTTTCCTCACATCCCAGTATGCACCCTATCCTGTAGATTCACCTAATATCAGATTCCTTGCAGTCCCTCTGCTATACTGAGCCCTCACCTTTTTGTGTGTGGGTGAACCCATTTCCCCTGCCTGCAGTGCTTTGCTGCACGAGAATTACACTGATCTGTCTTCCAAAATCACAGCAGAGGTTGGATTCCTTTGTTAGCCCTCCTTTCTCTTCCAGGTTAGTTATCCCTTCATTTTGCTCCCATAACTCCTTCAGTTCAGTTCAGTTGCTCAGTCGTGTCCAGCTCTTTGCAACCCCATGAGTCGCAGCATGCCAGGCCTCCCTGTCCATCACCAACTCCCAGAGTTCCCTCAGACTCACACCGATCGAGTCAGTGATGCTATCCAGCCATCTCATCCTCTGTCATCCCTCACTCCTGCCCCCAATCCCTCCCAGCATCAGAGTCTTTTCCAGTGAGTCAACTCTTCACATGAGGTGGCCAAAGTACTGAAGTTTCAGCTTTGGCATCATTCCTTCCAAAAAAAATCCCAAGGCTGATCTCCTTCAGAATGGACTGGTTGGATCTCCTTGCAGTCCAAGGAACTCTCAAGAGTCTTCTCCAACACCACAATTCAAAAGCATCAATTCTTCGGCGCTCAGCTTTCTTCAGATTCCAACTCTCACATCCATACATGACCACAGGAAAAACCATAGCCTTGACTAGATGGACCTTAGTCGGCAAAGTAATGTCTCTGCTTTTGAATATGCTATCTAGGTTGGTCATAACTTTTCTTCCAAGGAGTAAGCGTCTTTTGATTTCATGGCTGCAGTCTCCATCTGCAGTGATTTTTGAGCCCCCCAAAATAAAGTCTGATACTGTTTCCACTGTTTTCCCATCTATTTTCCATGAAGTGATGGGACTGGATGCCATGATCTTCGTTTACTGAATGTTGAGCTTCAAGCCAACTTTTTCACTCTCCTCTTTCACTTTCATCAAGAGGCTTTTTAGTTCTTCTTCACTTTCTGCCATAAGGGTGGTGTCATCTGCATATCTAAGGTTATTGATATTTCTCCCAGCAATCTTGATTCCAGCTTGTGTGTCATCCAGCCCAGCATTTCTCATGATGTACTCTGCATATAAGTTAAATAAGCAGGGTGACAATACACAGCCTTGACGTACTCCTTTTCCTATTTGGAACCAGTCTGTTGTTCCATGATCAGTTCTAACTGTTGCTTCCTGTCCATAACTCCTTAGGTGCACTTTAATCCTAAAATTTAGGGCCCTGAGTTTCCTTTGGTCATTTTCTGACCTTTCTTTCTCCTCCTCTTGGTTATTGGCTTCTTGGAGGCAGGTACCATAATTTTTACCTCTGCAAAAGTGGAATAATCCATAAGTTGAATGAAAGTTGGACAAATGAAAGAATAAGTCATCTCCATGAGAAAAGAGTGTTATTTCTGGGAGGAAAAACATGGACATGCAGATGAGGGTGTCCAGATTTTATTAAGATACAAGAAAACTATGTAGAAGGCATTCTAACTTTATTTAAATTTGTGTTAGTCCCTCAGTCATTCCCAACTATTTGCCACCCACCCTCACAGGGTGTAGCCCACCGGGCTCCTCTGTCCATGTGATTTTCCAGGCAGGAATACTGGAATGGCTTGTCACTTCATTCTCCAGGGATCTTCCTGACCCAGGAATAGAACCTGGGTGTCCTGCATTGCAGGCAGACTCTATACCATCCGAGCTACCACAAAAGCCCTGTTTAAACTTAAATGGAGCCAAATCAGTGTAAGTCTTGTGTTCCAACAGCTGCTCATTCCAGCATGCTAAGAAGGAAATAGAATTTTCTGTGCTGTGCTCTGCTAAGTTGCTTCAGTTGTGTTCAACTCTTGACGTACTCCTGTGTGTGACACCATGGACTGCAGCCCACCAGGCTCCTCTGTCCATAGACATCCCCAGGCAAGAGTATTGGAGTGGGTTTTCATGCCCTCTCCAGAGGATCCCCTGGTGGCTCATAGGTTAAAGCATCTGCCTGCAATGTGGGAGACCTGGGTTCGATCGCTGAGTTGGGAGGATTCCCCTGGAGAAGGAAATGGCAACCCACTCCAGTATTCTTGCCTGGAGAATCCCATGAACAGAGGAACCTACAGTCCACGGGGTCGCAAAGAGTCGGACATGACTGAGCGACTTCACTTTCACTTTCCAGAGGATCTTCCTGACCTAGGGATAAAACCCACATCACTTAGATCTCCTGCATTGGCAGGAGGGCTCTTTACTACTGGCACCACCTTCTAGGGCCACCCAAGGAAGATTTTTACCATGTTGTGAGGATGTGACTTTTGAGGAAATAGGATTGTTGCCATTGTAATTAGTCACATGAGGTTATGTCGGAGTAGGGTGCACCCCTAATCCAATACGACTGTTATCCCTGTAAGAAGATGGCCGTGTGAAGATAGAGATACAGAGGTAGAAGATAAAGGGAGAGATGAGGCAAGGCAAGGATCAACAAAAATTGTGGGAAAACCACTGAAAGCACTGAAGGATTCGCCCATGGGACAGCGTGGCCATGCCAACACCTTGATGTTCTGGCCTCCAGAATTGTGAGACAATACATTTGTTTTAAGCCATCTAATTTGTGATGCTCTGTTACAGCCACCCTGGGAAACTAACATAGGAACATAAATAAACTTCTGTGCCATGGGCTGGTTCTGTGCATTGTACTAAATGTGAAGAGCCAGAAATGATGTTAAACATATAGACTACATGCAAAATATAAGGCATCTAATAAATATCAGTTGCCCTCACCATCTTTTCTTTTAAAATATGAGTACCTTTAATCCATACATAATGAAGTGAATACAGTACCATTATAGTAATATAGTAAGTTATAAATTATAGTAATGTAGTAATTATAGTAATGCAAGGAACATGAGCTGGAACCACATGTGAGCTTAAACTTCCCAGGTGGTGCCCTTTGTAAACAACCTGCATGCCAATGCGGGACACATAAGAGACACAGGTTCAATCCCTGGGTTGGAAGATCCCCTGGAGGAGGACATGGCAACCCACTCAAGTATTCTTGCCTGGGGAATCCCCATGGACAGAGGAGCCTGGTAGGCTACAGTCTATGGGATCGAAAAGAGTCAAACATGACTGAAACAACTTAGCATGCACCACCAGTAGTGAGTTTTTTCTCTGAATTTTAGTCTTCACACGTGTAGAATGTGGATGATAAAACATCTTTTTGCTCTGAGTGAAGATGAGAAAGCATGGATGCTGATCACTTGTTACAAGGTAGGTACCCAATACTTAGTGACTCATAATTTTATTATTCTTGTGTGATTATTCTTTTTATGTTAGTTTCTAATGACTTGCATTGCTGCTTGAGAGTTTTTAATTGTTATATTTGCTCAAACAGTTGAATTCATAATCATTGCGTATCAATGATAAAGAAAAAAATCTCTTTATATTTTAGACATTTTGAGGTTTGAAAAATTAGGGCTTTCCACTTTTATTTTTGAACTGTTACTAATTTTAGAGGACTATTAATCTCCCATGTTTATGACTCACCAATTCATCATCAACATGATGCCTTTTAAAGCATAGTGTGACTCAGGAGACGCATGGACCGAGTACCTTCGAGCACTTGGGGGTGGAGATGGCTGTGTTGGGGATGGAGGAGGACTGTTTCGACTTAATCTTCCTAAGAAAATTGAGAGTTGAAAAGTTTTACTGAACATAAAGATATTTAATCATGTGTTTGGAGTTTGATTCATTAATTTTCAATGGATTTTAAACTTGGTTTTCAGGCTCTCCTTGTTTTACTAGCACACGATCTGCCAGCAGGGATGCCAAACTGCCCCTGCCTTAATTGTTTTTGATCTACCTTTTATCCCTACCTTCCATCATTATCTAGACAGTCAAGCTGTGTATATATCAATAAGAGACAGTGGAAACAATCCCTGGGAATGAGTTTAATTGAGAACTTGACCAGAGTACTGATGAATCCAGGGCAAAAGTCTCTGAACCAATGACAGGAGTTATAAAAAGGATTATTTTTAAAATATTATTTGAAAAAAAACTGACTGTAACCGTGTAGAGCATTTACCTCAATCTTAACTGAATATATCCACTTAATTGGATGATCCAAACTCACCCAGAAAATGATACATTATATTGACCCTGTATAAGAAGGAAGGAAAATATATAAAGCAGTTTAAAGGTTATTTTAATAATGTGTTATTTTCCTTTTCAAAGGCAAACATTGAAAATAGCTGATTTGAATTATCAGAAACGTCCACTGGAATGAAATCCATATTCCCTATAATCCTGTTCTGTGTTCAGTCACTCAGTCATGTCTGACTCTTT
This sequence comes from Neotragus moschatus, assembly GCA_006410615.1. Classification (NCBI taxonomy): domain Eukaryota; kingdom Metazoa; phylum Chordata; class Mammalia; order Artiodactyla; family Bovidae; genus Neotragus; species Neotragus moschatus. The sequence continues at coordinate 1,192,864 of SJYA01001703.1, read as the reverse complement.
GCAGCCCCATGGACTGTAGCCCACCAGGCTCCTCTGTCCATGGGGTTTTCCAGGCAAGAATACTGCAGTGGGTTGCTATTTCCTTCTCCAGGGGATCTTCCCGACCTAGGGATCAAACCTGCATCTCTTATGTCTCCTGAATTTGCAGGGGGATTCTTTACCTCTAGCGCCACCTGGGAAGCCTTGTATAAATAATATGCCTAGGAATTAGGGACTAACCACACGAATGTAATCTCTTACCTCCTTTCTATCACCTTTTGTTGTTATTGTTGTTGTTAAGTTGCTTAAGTTGTGTCTAACTCTTTTGTGACCCCATGGACTGTAATCCCATCAGGCATCTCTGCCCATGGGGCTTCCCAGGCAAGATGATTGGAGTGGGTTGCTATTTCTTTCTCCAGGGGTTCTTTACAACCCAGGAACTATACCCACATCTTCTGCATTGTCAGGCATATTCTTCACCGCTGAGAACCTTCTATTACCTTATTTCCTCTTAAGGCAGACATGGGCTAAAACTTGATCCTTGCCCTTAGATAGCATTTTCCAGAACTTGGCCAGCCTAAAGAATCGGGATTAAATGATGAGTTCTGGAGGCACTTTCTCTTATTAAGCACTTAAAGAGTGGGGTTAGATGGCAGAAGGCCATGGGAAATGGCTCACCACTAAACTGAAGCGTGTAGAGAGGGCAACGTGAAGCCATCCATAGGGAGGATGTGACCATTTGTATGAACCTGTTTGGGTATTGTTTTGTGCCCATATTTACATATGCAGGGCCGGGGACTATGGTGTGTGACTTTTTCATTCAATAGATGGTTACTGAACAGCTAAACTGTGTAAGCAGAGAAGAGTTGAGAAAGTATGGAAATTCTCCTTTGACACTGATTTCATAAAATAACAAAGAGGCTGAGTGACTCATTCAAGGGAGAGAAATCTACTTGTGCCTGGGCTAGAAAGACAAGAATTAATTCTCTTCATGGCTTCAAGAATCTCAAAGAGACTCTTTCACATGATCATGATCAACATTCCCTTTTCCTAAGCTCTATACCAAACACTGTGGCTATGGAAATGGGTATACATCACACAGAGATCCCTGTGGCAGGAGATGAAGTCTTCTTTTTACTCCAAATTGGCTGAAACTGCTGGTGGTAGGCAGATTTCTAAGATGGCACCCAAGACTCTGTCTCCTGGTGTGTATATATATATATATATATATATATATATATATATACTGAATAATGCTTTCCCATTGAGCGTGGGCAGGAGTTATGAACATGAGGTCCTGTCACTCTCTTGATTATGTTAAGTTATATTATTTTGTATTATGTTAAACTCCATCTTAGATGACTGAGAGAGAGAGAAAGAGAGAGGCTTGCTGGTTTTGAAGGAGCACACTGCCACATGGGGAGAGGGACACAGGACAGGGAACAGTGGGAGGATTTTAAGAACAAATGGTCCCTGATTGACAGCCAGCAAAAACTTGGTCCATTGCTGCTGCTGCTGCTGCTAAGTCGCCTCAGTCATGTCCGACTCTGTGCGACCCCATAGATGGAAGCCCACCACGCTCCCCTGTCCCTGGGATTTTCAAGGCAAGAACACTGGAATGGGTTGCCATTTCCTTCTCCAATGCATGAAAGGCAAAAGTGAAAGTGACGTCACTCAGTCATGTCCAACTCTTAATGACTCCATGGACTGCAGCCTACCAGACTCCTCCATCCAAGGGATTTTCTGGGCTACAACCACAAAAACAGAATTCTGCCAACAACTGGTGAGCTTGGAAGAGATCTCAGATGGAATCAGACCACAACAGACACTTTAATTCCAGTCTAGTGAAACTCTGAGCAGAGAGACCACCTACTGTGTTCTGAGCTCCTAATCCACAGAAACTGAGACAATCAGTATGTCTTGTCTTAAACCACCATGTTTGTGGTTATTGTTATGCAGCAACAGAAAAGAGATATAGTTTTAATTTTCAGATACAAGGTATCAGTCTCTGAGTAAATTAATAAGCAAGAAAAATACTCTTTGTGTAGCCACGTCACCAAGATATCTTTGTTCAAGTAATTCATGACACATTTTCCCTCTTCCCATTAGTATAGTGTGTTCAGTTGCTCAATCATATCCGACTCTTTGTGATCCCACAGACTGTAGCCTGCCAGGCTCCTCTACATGGAATTGTTCAGGCAAGAATATTGGAGCAGATTGCCATTTCCTCCTCCAGGGGATCTTCCCTACCCGGGACTGCACCAGCACCTCCTGTGTCTCCTGCATTGGCTGGCAGATTTGGCCATTCACAAAACCGTGGCACTCTTTATACTTTGGACACTGCTATGGTCTACATGACTTTAAGATCAGTCTACCTGAGTTTTTCTGGCTTAGCAGAACAATCATTTTGTGTGATAACTTGTGACTGACATAATACCAATTGTTCTACACTTTTTTGTTATATGTCCTTATAAATGATTTTCTTAAGGCAAATTTCAATCTCATATTTGTTCCCTCACCAAAAAAAAAAAAAAAAAAA
>SJYA01001703.1:990834-1190256 GCA_006410615.1 Neotragus moschatus | reverse complement strand
TAATTCATTACAAATTTTTTTTTAAAGCAAAATTTAATCCCCTTTTTTTTCCCCCCAAAAAAAAAAAAAAAAAAAAAAGCCTCGATCTTGAAGCTTCCTCTTCTTCATGTTGCCCCCACCTTTCTTCCAAATGTGTATTGTAAAGGGCCCTTTCAACATGTCTCTAATTGGGAGTGAATATATAAAGATGCACTTTTACCTGCATGGGGAGAAGAGAAGACCATCTAGTCAAACTTTTATATTGATTTCCCATCCAGAAACAAGTGGATCTCACTCAGACAAATGGACATCAACAATCCATGCCTCATCTCTTTCTAAATTGGGAAAATGTTTTCACTGATTTCTCAATATATTTGAATTACTATTTTCCACAGCATTCCAAGTATATCTGATATGTTTGTGGGTGTGAATTTGAATATAAAACACTTTTCTTATTTAATAGCAAAGTTTTGCGTGTGTTTGTGTATACGATTTGTCTTCTGACTTATGGATCTACTTATGGACCAATTTTTATACCTTACTGTTCTGTGAGGTATATAAATTCACAGCTTAAAAGAACAGTGCCCCTATCTTTCAGGCTAGTCAATTTGCATTCAGACAAAAGCTAAATGCTCTTAAAATAAGGGTGTCCATCAAGCATTAAGTTATGTGATTTATCAATTGCCCTTTCTTTAGACTGTGACATGTCTATGTGGGGACATTTTTCAAGAGTGCCGGGAGGGACTGTCTCTATAATATTCACTGACATTGCCAATATTCCATAATTATGTAATGATTCCTCTGGCCCCTGTAAAGATGGAAGTGAGCCTGGGAAAGGTGTTGCCCAGTGTAAACTCAGTTTGAGAAACTATAAACCAAATCATCATATTTTGCACCTTTTGGGGCATAGTTCTCACATTTTTCTATGTATATAGTGCCCCCTGGTGCTGTGCAACATCCAAGCTGTAATGTACTTAGTGGATGCATTCTTACGATTCAACAGTTGTTTTTTAAGTAGCTAGTGCATTCCTCAAGTTTAAAAAATAAAACATTTGTGTAATTCACTGAAGTTCTGTCAATTTTGTGTTTTCTTGGAAATGAGTTTATTAGATCCTCTCTTGAATGCATGTTTGGTCAGAAAGAGGGCAAAGATCTAAATTGTGGAAAACATTTGGGAATGGACTCCAGGAGAAGGTACAGAAAGAAGAGAAAGGTTTATTTTCTTCACCTTTTGGTTGGGAACTTTCCCTCCTACTACTTCATTCAGCATCTCTCCACTACACTTCATCCATCCTTCCTTCCATCCATCCACCTGTCCACCCACTCAGTCATCCATTCACCCTTTCATCTACATATCCATCCAACAAATGCTGGTTAAGTGCCTGTCAGTTGCTGAACATTATGGCCAATAGCCAATGAGAATTTCCTTACATAATAATCTCAATGGTGCAGAGAGAGGGAGAACTATTAAAACTTGATCATTATCTGTAATTAAGAAAGTGGAGGGTGATGTGCAGCTGCTGTTACTGCTGCTAAGTCGCTTCAGTCGTGTCCGACTCTGTGAGACCCCATAGATGGCAGCCCACCAGGCTCCGCCATCCCTGGGATTCTCCAGGCAAGAACACTGGAGTGGGTTGCCATTTCCTTCTCCAATGCATGAAAGTGAAAGTGAAGTCACTGAGTTGTGTCCAACTCTCAGCGACCCCATGGACTGCAGCCCACCAGGCTCCTCCATCCATGGGATTTTCCAGGCAAGAGTACTGGAGTGGGGTGCCATGTGCAGCTGAATATGTTTGAAAATAGCTGTTGTGATTGTGCCCCTTCTTCTTTCCTCATAGCAGTGAGTTTCCCCGGGTGCTCAGAGGTAAAGAATCAGCCTGCAGTGCAGAAGAATTGCAGGAAACACAATTTGGTCCCTGGGTTGGACAGATTCCCCTGGGGAAGGAAATGGCAACCCACTCCAGTATTCTTGCTTGTGAAATCCTGTGAACAGAGGAGTCTGGTTGGCTACAGTTCATGGGATCGCAGAGTTAGACACAACTAAGCAACTAAACAACAGCAACGACATACTCAAATGTTCTAAGACAGTAGTGCTGGGTACCAGAACACAGGCTATAGACTCAAGGAATGCAGTGTGGCTCTACAGACTTCTGAAACTTTGTCTCAGAGTATAGATTTTTGTTTGTTTGTTTTTAATCTTCATAAAGCACTTTCCATTAAAACCAAAAGTTCATTCTCTGCTCCTGGAGGCTCATTTTCTTAGAAGGCTAGATATTTTTCTGCTGTTTTCTTATTTATTTATTTATAGATAAAAGCAGTGAATGTCTATATTCTTAGATTCATTTGATTCCTTCTTTAAAAGATGCATTCAGATGTAATGAATCTCTTAAGTCAAATAGGGATTCTTGTTAAATATCATATCCTTTATTTCAGTTTAGTCTTCTACTTAATGGAAAACTGAATAGGTCCAATGATAGCAATTTCTGCTTTATTTGGAGTAACGCCAATACAAAGATCAATTACATCTTGATTATTATGTCTCTTATACATTTGATTGCTTAGACCAGCATCAGTTCCATTATTTGAAGCAATCAGAATGCTTTCACCATCTCAGAAAGAGAATGACTTGGTTCTGCACAATCAAAAATATATCATTGTAACTTTCCATTCTGAAAGACAGAGCTATATAGTCTTTTGACCAGATCACTGAAATGAGAAAAGCTGACACTGTGTTATTAACCAGGCCCCCAGACGTTTGCTATAGAATTAAGTGTGACACACTGAAAGACATTGTTAGAGAACTGCTTTAGTTCTCTACTAGCCGAGGACCATAACAATATGAACTAGGGCTAGAAACTCCCTAAAGTAATGATGGAACTGAAATTCATTAAATAAGGTAAAATGGAGAGAAAACTGAAATATCACTCATTTAAAATGCTCTCATAAATTTGTATGTTGGTGTCTTCAAGAAGCAGCTCTAAGTCAATGGATTGGATGTAAAGGATTCATTATGAAAATACTTTTAAAAGGAACACCCACAAGAATAGGGAAAGCAAAACAGGAAACCAGAACAGATCAAACAAGGGTGTGATTTTGTCCAAACTCAGCCTGACCCTGAAAAAAAGCTCTGGAGCATAAGTTACACCAGACCATCCTCAGAGGTTTGCAGACTCCAGGCATGCAGAAGGTGGGTGATAAACTCATCAAGCTTGTAAATGAACCCATAGCAATTTGGATGGGATAGCACTAACATCCCCTTCTCTCAAACGCTCATGTTGAGACTGGAGAGCTTTGTTAGAGGTTAGTATCTGGGAAACTGTCTAAGTTTTTCATTTTTTTCTGGGTGTCCTTCAGAACCCGATGTCTTGGGTCAGAGACAGCTAGGTTTGAATCCTAATCCCGTTGCATGCATGTGTGCTAAATTGCTTCAGTTGTGTCTCTTTGTGAACCCGTGGACTATAGCCCACCAAGCTCTTCAAGAATACTGGAGTGGGTTGCCATTTCCTCCTCCAGGGGATCTTCCCAATCCATGGATCAAACCTGTGTCCCTTGTATCTCCTGCATTGCAGGTGGATTTTTTACCTCTAGCGAGTTCCACTTGGGAAACTCCCACCCCAGTCCTGATACTTACTTGTAAAAAAGAAATGCCTGGCCTAGAGTAAATTACACTACCCCCAAAGCCACTTGATGTGAGGATGTGACTCATTGGAAAAGACCTCAAGGCTGGGAAAGACTGAGGGCAGGAGGAGAAGTGGGGAGCAGAGAATGAGATGGTTAGATATCATCAGTGACTCAATGGACGAGTTTGAGCAAACTCCGGAAGATAGTGAAGGACAGTGAAGCCAGGCGTGCTGCAGTCCATGGGGTTGGACACAACTTAGCAACTGAACAGCAACAAAATTGAGCAGTCCCTCTTCTCAGGTACATTTGCTTCGTGTAAAGCTTGCCGCTTGAAACTTTTCCGTCTTAAGTCATTTAAAACTTAATTTTGACTTCATTTTTCCAGAGATTTTTTTTTTTAATTTTCAAACTTACATCTCGTTGCAAAATGATGAAATTTAACCCAATTTAAAGGGATTCCTGACATCAGGGAAATGGTCCTACTTATGATATTAAAGCTTTGGTGGTTTAGTTGCTAAGTCATGTCCAACTCTTTGCGACCCCATGGATTGTAGTCCACCAGGCTCCTCTATACATAGGATTTCCCAGCCAATAATGCTGGATTGGATTGCCATTTCCTTCTCCAAGGAATCTTCCCAACTCAGGAATCGAACCCCAGTCTCCCGCACTGCAGGTGGACTCTTGCACTGCAGAAAGATTTTTTACCAACTGAGCTTCGAGGGAAGTCATAGAAATAATCACAGTATGCTTATTTGTGGAAACAGAAATTCCTTCATCCTATCAGGACCCTCTCTATAGCTGGACCTGCCCCTCTAGCCTGCCCACAATGCTGGCCCCTTTTCGTAACCCCTTGGAAGAAAACTCTCAGAGGGAGCCTAAAGTCAAAGTCAAATGACAAGAAGATGATGCATTTATTCTCTTTTTTTTTTTTCCTAATTAAGCTCTTGATCTACAATTATTATTTTGTTTATTTTCCTTCTTCCATGAAGCTGATTTGAGTTTTCCCACTGCATTCCCAGATCCCAGGGTATTTGGCAGTTGAATCCAGGAAACTCTGCCAATAGCCTGTCATTTGGGTCAGCATCCCAGTTACTCCTGGCCCTCTCTGCTGAAGCCCTCCATATGTACCCCGGTGGCTTTGGAAGGAAGGCAAATGGCCCTCTGGGAACCAGGCAGCCAGATGGAAGGATCTGGCTCTTGGTCTTGGATGGGTGAAACTTTTATTCCTGCGTCAGTCATTAGCTCAGCAGGTCAAGAGAGTCTGCCAACTGCAAAATGCTAGGCTTAACAATCTTTCAATCATGGGATATTATAGCTGGAAGGGGCTTTAGAGATCATCTTTTCCAATCTATTCATTTCAGAGAAAAATGGACTGAAATGCACGTAGCTTAAATGTTTTTCTCATGATCACACTGTATACAGAGCTAAGACCACTTCTGTAACACCAGTGATTGCTGAACTTTTACTTATTTTTTTAACATTGAAAGGTTATAATGCTAATGCATAAGGTTACAATGCTAATGTATAAACATATTTATTCTGTATTATAACACATTTATTATTTATTGTATATTTAACAAAATCATGCTGTTAAATGTTCTGGCTGAAGTTAATCTGTATGAAAGGTGGGAAGGGGAAATGAGAAACTTGATTATATCCCTTTTTCCTTTTTGCAGCTCTGTGCCCAGGCCCCCAAACAAACAAACAAACAAAATAAAACCCTTGGCTGGCCTGTAGAAACCTTAAATCTCTTTATACTACTACTTAGGAAGTCCTGCATTGAACATGTTTCCAGTTTAAAGGGAAGCCCTGGCCACACAGGTCAGTGCCAGGATTGGGTTCAGAGCTTGGAGAGATGATAAGAGAAGCAGGAGAAAGAACCAAGTAGTGGCCTGTTTGAGCCCAGCTCTTCCAGGCTGAGAATATGGAGTCCAGGAAGTCATCTGTAAGGCCAAGTGGGAGAGGCTGAACTGTAACCTGCCAGGTTTATTCATCCATGTGATTCTCCAGGCAAGAATACTGGAGTGGGTTCCCATGCCCTTCTCCAAGAGATCTTCCTGACTGAGAGAATGAACTAGTGTCTCTTATTTATGTCTTCTACATTGGCAGGCTGGTTCTTTCCCACTAGCACCCCCTGGGAAGCCCAGAATTAAGCCAGGACGTTGAAACAAGGCTCAGGAGCTGAGTGGGAGCTGGATGGAAGGAAAGGTAGGGGAATTGTATTAGATTTCTGTTGATGATTTTTGTTCAAATTATGGCAGTCACTCAAATTACTGCAAACTAGTAACAGTGGCTTAAAACAATACAAGTTTATCAACATCAATGTTTCTGTAGGTCAGTTGTTGAGCATCTCTTCTCAGGGCATCCCGAGGCTTAAGTCAAGGTGTTGGTCAGGCTGAGCTCCTTTCTGGAGCTCAGGGTCCTCTTCTGAGCCCATGAAGTTATTGGCAGAAGTCAGTACTTGGTGGTTGTAGAACTGATATTTCTGCTTTCCTGCTTGCCAGCAGCCAGGGGCCACTTTCAATAACTAGAGGCTGCCTGCTGTTCCCTGCCACATGGCCCTCTCTGTAACAAGGCAGTTTTCTTGAACTTCCTTAAACCATCAACAGTATGTCTTTATACTTTACCTTCTTTGAAAGGACTCAACTGGTTATATCAGGCTTATCCAGAAAAACCTCTTTTTTATTAACTCTAAGTCAACTGATTAGTAACCTAAAATTTAAAGTGACAGTCCCATCATATACTCTAATACTTCCCTCTCATACTCTAAAGGAGGGGAATATACAGAGTGTGTATATCAGGAAGTAGGAATCCAGAGTTATTTTGGAATTCTGCTACAACAAGAACAAAGCTAGGGAAAATAAGGCTACATCTTCTGGCTTCAAATCCATGCTATACCACATAGAACCTATAAGACTTTGATTAGGGAATTGTCTCTATGTCTCCTTTATTTCTTACCACTTAGCTGTAACTAGTAATTATACCTATGTTTGGGAGTTATTGGGCTTCACTAGTGACTTGGTAGTAAAGAATCTGCCTGCCAATACAAGAGGAACAAGAGACATGGGTTTAATCTTTGGGTTGGGAAGATCCCCTGGAGTATGAAAAGGCAACCCACTCCAGTATTTTTGCCTGGAAAATTTCATGGACAGAGGAGCCTGGTGAGCCATAGTCCACGGGGTCACAGAGAGCCAGACCTGACTGAACATGAGCATGAGGGAATGAGGGCTGGGGTTTATGGTGCAGATTCAAGAGAACTATGCACTAAAACCCATGGATCAGTGCCTGGTCTAGGACCATTGCTTAATGAGTACCCCTTTTTAAACAGGTGGCCCATGGCTGGCCTTCTGTAAACCATCAGTTCTCTCGTGGATGCATTGGCTTAAGGGTCCAGAATCAGGGCAGAAACAGAAGGTCATAACACAGCTCAGAACCTTGTTGAGAGCATATAACTTCCAGAGTTGGCATTCTTAATGCCTCACAAAACCCTCAAAAGGAAGCATTGAGTCCTTGGCTGATGGCTTGTCCTGGGTGGATGCCTTATGGAGCTTAACAGTAAAGCAAAATATGAAGCCTCAGCCCCAAGGCCAAGAGGGAATACCAGAGTTGGCCTGAGTTTCTCTGTGACAGGAAATTTGAGTTGAGAACTAGATTTTCAGAGAGGCAGGAAGAAAATGTTCTTGCTAATGAAAAACTCCAGTGTAGCACTTAATCTGTCTCATGAGAAGAATGGCTTATTTTTCTCTTCTCACCCCTGGGGAGCAAGTAAATAACATACACTGTGTCAAGATCATTTCAAAAATTAATTAAGGCCTAATTATCTCATTTAATATCCCTTAAGCTTATTCCAGCACTCTTGCCTGGAAAATCCCATGGATGGAGGAACCTGATAGGCTACAGTCCATGGGATCGCAAAGAGTCGGACATGACTAAGCGACTTCGCTTTCGCTTTCAAGCTTATCCATGGGCTTCCCAAGTGGCGCTAGTGGTAAAGAATGTGCCTGCTAATGCAGGAGACATAAGAAACATAAGAAACTCGGGTTCAATCCCTGAGTGGGGGATTTCTCCTGAAGGACATGGCCAGCCACTCCAGTACTCTTGCCTGGAGAATCTCATGGACAGAGGAGCCTGCGGGCTACAGTCCATAGAGTCGCAAAGAGTTGGACACTTAGCATGCATGCAAGCCTGTCTACGGTCTCTAAAGTATGTGCAACATAGTTAACAGAGTGTAAATGGGAGACCCAGCATATCAACAACTGTCACCTCCCTCAAAACTGAAAGTATATGGCTTTCTCACATTGATTCAAGGCTGTGTGTTAATTCAGTGAAGAGGAGGAAGGATAATCCTAATAGGTGTGATGCCTGAAGCCACTTAAGAGTGGACCTGTGTGCACTCCAAATGTAGAGGAAGGCAATTCAAGTGTTTGTAAAGTCCAGTAAGCTGTGTACGTTTCCATCTTGGGCATAAAATGCAACTGCACAATTTTGCAGGTATCTTTCTAACACTTTTCCCACCCCACAAATGGACCTGGATGTGAGAATTTCCAGGTGCTTGCTTTCTTTAGCTATTTGTGCTATTAAAGTTAGTTAAAAAGTTAACCGTAAGTGTGATGCCTTTTTTGAGAATGCTGCAGCTGTTTGAGCCAGTTATAAAAGATCTGTTAAGCAGTCTCAAGGGATATATGGAGAACTTTCATCATCAGCTGGGTAATTTATAGTCCTTTTTGGTTCCTCCTGGATGTCACATATTCACAAAAAAAGTGGCACCAGCATCAGCTTCAGCCTTATAATTAGCACAAGACTGAAAACATCTTGGAAACAAAGAGCCATCAGAAGATTCTCAGTGGGACTTTGTAGGTACATGAACCATTTCCCAAGGAAGAGTTAGCCTAAAAGCATCAGTCCTCAGTAGTGGGCTTTGTCTCCTCTGAGGGTCCAGTGGGGTCAATCAGACAGCTGTGAGCCACAGTTCCTGGTGAAAGGAGGCAGAGGGGGTGCTTCCTGGAGGAGACAATACTTAAGCTGAATCTTTAAAAGATAGGGAGAAGCCAGAAAAAAATCAAGGGTGATCCTGGAACCATTCATTCCATGCAGGAAGACCAGTGTGAACACAACTGCTCAGGCAAGAGCTGGAGTGTAAGAAGGGAATTTCTAATGGTTAAAGGTTGTTGGAGGCTGAATAATGGTGAAGTGAGAAAGGGGTACAGGAAGGTGAGGCCAAAAGACGAGAAAGTTCAGTTCAGTTCAGTTGCTCAGTCATGTCCGACTCTTTGAGACCTCATGAATTGCAGCATCCCAGGCCTCCCCGTCCATCACCAACTCCCAGAGTTCACTCAAACTCACGTCCATCGAGTCGGTGATGCCATCCAGCCNCTCCAAAATCACTACAGATGGTGATTGCAGCCATGAAATTAAAAGATACTTACTCCTTGGAAGGAAAGTTATGAATAACCTAGACAGCATATTAGAAGGCAGAGACATTACTTTGCCAACAAAGGTCCATCTAGTCAGGGCTGTGGTTTTTCCAGTGGTCATGTATGGACGTGAGAATTGGACTATAAAGAGAGCTGAGTGCCAAAGTATTGATGCTTTTGAGCTGTGGTGTTGGAGAAGACTCAAGAATCCCTTGGATTGCATGGAGATCCAACCAGTCTATCCTAAAGGAGATCAGTCCTGGGTGTTCATTGGAGGGCCTATGTTGAAGCTGAAACTCCAATACTTTGGCCACCTGATGCAAAGAGCTGACTCATCAGAAAAGACCCTAATGCTGGGAAAGATTGAGGGCAGGAGGAGAAGGGGATAACAGAGAATGAGATGGTTGCATGATATCACTGACTTGATGGGCATGGGTTTGGGTGGACTCTGGGAGTTGATGATGGACAGGAAGGCCTGGTGTGCTGTGGTTCATGGGTTCACAAAGAGTCGTACCTGACTCAGTGAATGAACTGAACTGAACTGAACTGAACGTAAATGTCTTCTGTTTAAGAGAATGCTTGGAGATGCCAGCTGCTTGGCACCTGAAAACTTTGGTGTCCCCAGGTTTTTGAAGCCATGTTTAGCGTAGCTTGGAGGATGCCAGGCCCCTGGGAGAGTGTGTTCACTCCTCATAGGAGAATAGATGTCATCAGGTGCATCTAGCTTATTGATGGGCAACATACTGTTATTGGATAGCCCTACTTGTCTCCACATACGGTAATAGGGTAATAGCAGCTGGATTGGAAGCCAGGCTTTCCTTCTGACCTCATATCAACTCTTCTCTGAATTTTTGTCATAGGGCTGAGATTGGACTGGCCTGAAGAGCAGTATCTATCCCACAAAGCTTCTCAGAACAGAAATAAAGGCTTCCTCATGTCTGCTCATTGCATTGTATCCTTTATTAGGTTTGTTGACTCACCTTTTTTCTTCCCCTTCCATCCCTGATGATTCTATTGTGAGTCTCTACAGGGCCATGTCTCTGTTTCATTAATTTTAGTAGCCTGCAGAGTTTAGTTTATGACACATGATAGACACTCAATAAAAAAATATTTAGCTTATGAATTAAATAACTCTCTGTTAACTTTGTAATGAATTCCTTGGTGTACTTAAAGGTTTTGTGTGTGTGTGTGTGTGTGTGTGTGTGTGTCCAGTTACACGTTGACTTTTATTACCAAAAGCCCCACAAAACTGGATCTATCTTGTTGATTTAAGACCTATCATGATACCCTTCCAATTATCCTTCTATTGCCTCCTACGTCATACCTCATCGTCTTTCATTTGAAATATTTTACTGTTATCTGAAGTTTTCTTATTTATCTGTCTCCTGTTCCAATAGTTTCTATCTTCCACCTTGTTTCCCATGCCTACTGACCTACCTCTCAGACTCAAAACATATCTGACTGGAGTTTTCCCAGTTCTCCTCTCAGGGCTCAACTCAACAACCAAGGTGCCTTCCCCTTCTATGTGTTAGTCATTCAGTTGTGTCTGACTCTTTGTGATCCCATGGACGGTAGCTTGCCAACCTCATCTGTCCATGGAATTCTTCAGGCAAGAATACTAGAGTGGTTTTCCATTTCCTTCTCCAGAGGATCTTCCTGATCCAGGGATTGAACCCAGGTCTCCTGCATTGCAGGCAAATTCTTAACTGACTGAGCCACCAGGGTAGCCCTCACCTTGTATACCATACCTGCTAATGGTTTTCTCAGTTATCTCCTAGGAGGGGGCATGGCTTTAGTTTTTGCTTCCATATGTCTGCTGTACAATTGGTCGTATCCTATGCAATTTATCAATGATCATTAGTTAAAAGGACATTTGGGTCATTGAAAATAAATTGACTTTCAAGCAAGAAACCTGAGAAAGAAAGACTTTTAGAGTTCAGGGCAAGAATATAGGGTATTTGTGGTATATGAGTTACAGAATGAAACAGTAGCATCTGTAATCCTGGAGCTAAGCCTGAAGTTTTGCTAAATGTTCAGCTGCAACTTCACCACCCTGCTCCCATTATGCTCTCTGAGTCCATAGCAGAGGATTGTGGACTGCATGTTCTTTATCAATTCCACTCACAGAAGTGAATCTGCTCATGGTTATTTATATCTTTGTTAGCAAAAGCCACTATGTTGTCTTTTCCAAGACACTTGTATTTTAGTCCCATCCCTCATCAAGAAAAGAAGAAAGGCTTTGGTGGCTACTCACAAAATAATTGCAAAGAATCATTGAATAAGTACAGAAGTTAATATGGAAAGCCACAGCTTTTGAGTATCCAGTCTTTCACTGAGAAGTAAACTAGTAAGCAGTTGTAATACTCATTCTTCCTCTTTTACATCTGCTAAACTGTACATGAATCCTCAGTGTGCATCAGGTTGTGTATGTGTTTGTGTGTGCTCAGTCATGTCTGACTCTTTGCAATCCCATGGACTGTAGCTTACCAGGCTCCTCTGTCCATGGAATTTTCCAGACAAGAATACTTGAGCAGGTTGCCCGTTTCCCACTCCAAGGGATCTTCCTGACTCAGGGATTGAACCTGCGTCTCTTGTGTCTCCTGAATTGGCAGGTGGATTTTCTACTACTGCCCATTAGGTTGGGCTAGTCTAAAAGCATAAATAAAGTATATATAATCACAGTTTCAGACATGGAGAATTATTAAAGATCTTTCTTCCAAGTTAAGCTTTACCTTGTCTAATAATATCGGTTGTGTGGTTCAAAAGGTTTTGTTTAAAATGATTGTGAAGACACATCCAGGCACAATGGGCAAGATGCTGGGGTTGTTAATTGTCTGCCATGGTTGTAGGTGAGTGCAGAGCATACCTCCTGTGTCTGGCACATATTCTTTCTGGTGCAAAGGTCACCTCTTCAAACAGTTGTATCCTTACCACTTCTTTTTAACACATCTATGGGCCAAGACTCTCTCCTTTATAACACAAGCTTTGTATATTTACAAAATGTATATTTTTACCAAAATTCTTAAACTTCTTTTGATTGAGGTTTTTTTTTTTTTTTTTTTTTTTTTGTGGAGCCATCTGAGACCTGTGTATGTTTTGGATATTAACCCTTTGTCAGTTGTATCTTTTGCAAATATTTTCTCACATTATGTAGATTGTCTTTTCTTTTTGTTGATGGCTTCCTTTGTTGTGCAAAAGCTTTTAAGTTTAATTAGGTTCCACTTTTATTTTTCTTTTATTTCTTTTGCCTTGAGAGACTGATCTAAGAAAATATTGCTACAATTTATGTCCAAAAAGTTTTGTCTATGTTCTCTTCTGGCAGAAGACCTAAATAGACATATCTCCAAAGAAGACACATGGATGGCCAATAGGCACAGAAAAAGTTTGCTCATCATCACTGATTATTACAGGAATGCAAATCAAAACCACAGTGAGGTATTACTTCACACCTCACATCAGTCAGAATGGCCATTGTCAAAAAACGTGTGAGGAAAAGGGAACCCTCCTACGCTGTTGGTGGGAATGTAAATTTGTGCATTCATTATCAAAAAAAGTATAGAGATTCCTTAGAAAATTAAAAATAAAGATACCATATGATCCAGCAATCTCAGTCCTGGGCTTATATCATGAAAGATGAAAACTATAGCTTGAAAAGATACATACACCCTGATATTCACAGTAGCACTATTTACGATAGCCAAGACATGGAGACAGCCCAAGTGTCCATTGACAGATGAATGGATAAAGAAGATGTGGTACACATATACAGTGGAATATTAGTCAGCCATAAAAGAGTGAAGTATTGCCTTTTGCTGAAACATAAATGGACCTAGAGGATATCATACTAAATGAAGTAAATCAGACAGAGAAAGACAAATGTCATGTATCATTTTTTTGTGGAATCTAAAAATGAATATAAATGAATCTATACACAGAACAGAAACAGAATCACAAACGTAGAAAACAAATTTATGGTTACCAAAGGAAAAAGGGAGGAGGGAGAGGATAAGTTAAGAGAATGGGATTGCAGATACAAACCACTATACATAAAATAGATGAGATTCAAGGATTTATTGCATAGCACAGGGAACTATATTCAATATCTTGTAATGATCTCTAATGGAAAAAAAATGTATATACATGTATCACTGAACCACTTTACTATACATCTGAAACTCTCATATTATTGTAAATCAACTATAGTTTACTTAAAAACTTCTTAAACCTCAAGATGGAAACATATTAGACAAAATCTGGGCAAGGATTAAAATAAGAGCTGTTCAGTTGTTTTCTGCAGTTTGCTAGTAGGGGATAAAGTACTAGATTCCTAGTACAAATTACAGAATTGTGACCATGATCAAATTTAATACTGATTGTATATTTTACCTTCTCCATTGCCAACTATATATCCATATCTTTTAGAAATAGAGTATCTAATGCAATGTAGAATGCTTTAACCAAAATGGCTGTGTTGAGAGTAGAAAAGAAGTCCTAATGGTGGCTTTTGCTCTGGATTTAATTCTCATCTGTTAGGTAATATCAGAATTAAAAATAAATAAAGGGGCTCAGAAAAAACTGACTACAACCTCTTGGAGTTCTTAATAATGAAGGAAAGAAAAATAGGACATATAACCATATGTACAGGACCATTTAAAAAAGCAAGTTTAAAAATAAAAGTTCAAAGAAAAAAATGGGCATAATTCCATGGCTGAGGCTGTGTAGGTTTGGAATATAAACTTTTGGATAACACTGCTGCAGAGTTTGAATGAGTGAAGATAGGGTAGGTATTCTCTGATGAGCTTCTGGGTCATATATAGAAGATGGGACATGGTTCTTTTTCAGTAAGACTCAGGGAAAATATTAAAGTTTCCTTTAAATCTTAATGCCATTTCAGGGTGACCTGGTTTATTATATACACATATTCTGCTTTGGCACATGAACATGACTATAAATACATGTCTTGATTCCTTTCCACGTGTGATTAGTTTTCCTCTAAAAATCATGTTTGTTCATCTGCACTAATGTTTCTTAACCTTTTTTAAAAAGTATTCTTCTTTATAGACCTCCTTAGAAACCTTTTTAAAATGTTTTTCCCTAATTACTTCCTACATATAATGTTGCCTTCCCTAGTAGCTCAACATTAACATATAATGTTAATACCACATATACTTGTATATCTGTTTATGCATAGCAGAGGGCCATGTACCCTTGTAATATCTGCCCTCACCCCACCAGGAAACGATTTTTGCCCCTTTAAGAATACATGACTTGTGATACAACTGTTTTCCTTTGGTGAGAATCAGTATAGTGAAAATGACTATTCTACTCAAAGCAATTTACAGATTCAATGCAATCTCTATCAAATTACTAATGGCATTTTCCACAGAACTAGAAGAAGAAATTTTACAGTTTATATGTAAACACAAAAGACTACAAATAGTGAAAGAAATCTTAAGAAAGAAAGGCAGGGCTTGAGGAATTAACCTTCCTGACTTCAGACGATACGACAAAGCTACTATAATCAGGACAGTATATAGTACTGGCAGAGAAACAGAAGTATAGATCAATGAAAAAAGACAGAAAGCCCAGGGATAGACCCTTGCACCTATGGGCACCTTATCTTTGACAAAAGAGGCAAAAACATGCAATGGAGAAAAGACACCCTCTTTGATAAGTGGTTCTGGGAAACCTGGACAGCTACATGTAAAAGAATGGAATTAGAACAGTTCCTAACAACATACACAAAAATAAACTCAAAATAGATCAACGACTTAAATGTAAAGTTAAAAACTACAAAGTTGTTAGAGGAAAACATAGTCAGTGTAGTCTTTGACATACATCACAGCGCGATTCTCTATAACCCATATCCTAGATTAGTGGAAATAAAACAAAAATAAACAAGTGGGATATAATTAAACTTAAAGGCTTTTGCACAGCAAAGGAAACTTAAACAAGCTGAAAAGATAACCCTCAGAATGGGAGAAAATTGTAAATGAAGCAATTGACAAAGGATTAATCTCCAGAATATATAGATAGCTCAGTTCAGTTCAGTTCAGTCGCTCAGTCGTGTCCGACTCTTTGTGACCCCGTGAATCGCAGCACGCGAGGCCTCCCTGTGCATCACCAACTCCCAGAGTTCACTCAGATTCACATCCATTGAGTCAGTGATTCCATCCAGCCATCTCATCCTCGGTCGTCCCCTTCTTCTCCTGCCCCTAATCCCTCCCAGCATCTAAGTCTTTTCCAATGAGTCAGCTCTTTGCTTGAGGTGGCCAGAGTACTGGAGTTTCAGTTTTAGCATCATTCCTTCCAAAGAAATCCCAGAGTTGATCTCCTTCAGAACGGACTGGTTGGACCTCCTTGCAGTCCAAGGGACTCTCAAGAGTCTTCTCCAACNCTCTATTAGTCTTTGCCCTGCTTCATTCCATATTCCAAGGCCAAATTTGCCTGTTACTCCAGGTGTTTCTTGACTTCCTACTTTTGCATTCCAGTCCCCTATAATGAAAAGGACATCTTTTTTGGGTGTTAGTTCTAAAACGTCTTGTAGGTCTTCATAGAACTGTTCAGCTTCTTCAGCATTATCAGAAAAACAGATAACCCAATCAAAAAATGGGCAGATCTAAACAGACATTTCTCCAAAGAATGCATGCAGATAGCCAATAAACACATGAAAAGAAGCTTAATATCACTCATTATTAGTGAAGTAAAGTTGCTCAGTCATGTCCAACTCTTTGTGACCTGTGGACTGTAGCCCACCAAGCCCCTCCATCCATGGGATTCTCCAGGCAACAATACTGGAGTGGGCTACCATTTCCTTCTCCAGGGGATCTCCCCAATCCAAGGATGGAACCCAGGTCTCCTGCATTGCAGGCAGATGCTTTAACCTCTGAGCCACCAGGTGCAAATCAAAGCTACAATGAGATATCACCTCACACTAATCAAAATGGCCCTCATCAAAAAGTCTACAAACAGTAAATGCTGGAGAGGATGTAGAGAAAAGGGAACTCTCCTGCACTAGAATGTAAATTGACACAGCCACTATGGAGAATAGTGTGGAACTTCCTTAAAAAACTAGGAATAAAACTACATATGACCCATCTATCCCACTACTGGGCATATACCCTGAGAAAACCACAATTCAAAAAGACACAAATACCCCATTTTTTTCTACAACACTATTTCCAATAGCTGGAACAGGGAAACAACCTAGATGTCCATAGACAGATGAATAGATGAAGTTGTGGTACACAAATGCAATGAAATATTACTCACCCATAGAAAGGAACAAATTTGAGTCAGTAGTGGAGCGTATGATCCTAGAGCCTATTATAAGGAGTGAAGTAAGTCAGAAAGAAAAAAAAAACAATTATTGTCATATTAATGCATGTATACAGAATCTAGAAAAATAATACTGACGAACGTATTTGCAGAGAGGGAATGGAGATGTAGACATAGAGAATGGACTTGTGGACACAGCGGGGGAAGGAGAGGGTAGGATGAATTGAGAAAGTAGCATTGACATATATACACTACCACATGTAAAAGAGATATCTACTGGGAAGCTGCTGTATAGTACTGGGTGCACAGCCTGGAACTCTGTGATGACCTAGAGGGAGGCTCAAGAGGGAAGGGATTTATGTATACTTATAGCTGATTCAGTGCTTCCCTGGTAGCTCAGCTTGTAAAGAATCTGCCTGCAATGTAGGAGAGATGAGTTCAATCCCTGGGTTGGGAAGATCCCCTGGAGGAAGGCGTGGCAACCTGATCCAGTATTCTTGCCTGGAGAATTCCTATAAACAGAGGAGCCTGGCAGACTACAATCCATGGGATCACAAAGAGTTGGATAGGACTGAGCAAATAAGTACAGCTATAGCTGATTCACCTTGTTGTATGACAGAAACCAACATTTTAAAACAGTTACCCTCCCATTAAAACAAAGAGGACAGTGTATAAATTTGAGCTCTTTGGGGGATATTTTTCTGTTTCCCTTATGTTTTGTATCTTGACTCCCTTGTTTACATAAGAGAGCATGCCCACTATGCTCCTTTTTGTTTGGTTGAAGATGCTCCCTTACAAGATGCTCTTGTGGTTATTACCATATGATCCCAGATGCATACCTATGGACACCCCCTTAGCTCCTCTCTCAGGAACATAAATGTAAAATAGAAAGAAAAATACCATCTGGCTTATTCTCTTCCTTCAGTTTTATTCCCAACACTTAATTCTAAGAGATACAGCCTAAGTTTCTTTCTTTACTTTTCTGAAGATAGTATTTGTTTAGCTGGGTTTTAGCAACTGTTGGTGAGCTCATTCTTGGCAGATTCTCTGCACCACCTCAGGTATATTCTCCATAGAGACAAGAATTCCTATTAAATACTATGTTAATTTTGTATATAATTTCTTCTATTTTCCTCAAGAGGTATTCTTTGGCCACTACATGGCTTTGTATTTCTTTTATCAAATCTATGGCTGCATGTCAGTCAGGATAAGTTAGACTATACTTCATTAACAAAACACCCTCCAAAATCTCAGTGCTGTCATGTCCAAAATTGCTACTCACATCCTAAAGGGAATTAAAGCCCTAGAGGATCTCACTTTTAGCACAGAAGAAACATTTAAAACTTCCATTCTCATTACTCAGAACTAGTCACATGGCCTCCTAACCACTAGAAAGGAGGTATTGTAAGCCTACTATGCTATGAGAGACAAGAAAAGTCAGATCTTGGTGAGGAAAGCTAATGATACCATAGGGTAGTGTTGCTGCTGCTGCTGCTGCTGCTAAGTCTCTTCAGTCATGTCTGACTCTGTGCGACCCCATAGATGGCAGCCTACCAGGCTCCTTCGTCCATGGGATTTTCCAGGCAAGAGTACTGGAGTGGGGTGCCATTGCCTTCTCTGAGGGTAGTGTTAGGACATCTCTACTCCCTGGAATTTTCCCTCCATACATAGATGGATATTTCTTCTTCAATATTTGTAATTAATTTGTAATTATTCTGTAATGAAATGGAGCAGGACCCTATGACCCTTGCCCCTGTATCCTCAGCCTGCCTTTTGTCTGTGGAAAAACTTTAGCCAAAGAATAAGTTTGATCAGAGAAGTGAGAAAATGCAGACACAAAGGAAAACAGCCAAAGGAGACCAAAGCATAGTAGTTTAGTCTTTAAGAATAGTCAAGGACCTTTAGTTTCTTCTCAAAGGCTATAGATAATATTCTGAGCCATATCCTGTGAGCTGTCTTATAGATACTGGAACTGCCACCAGATGGAAGATGTTAATTACATGGTAACCAGACTGTAGCCATGACATAAGCTGCCGCAGTTCTGAGAATTGGCCTCAAAGAAATGGGAACAAATTGACCTTGGAACTGAAGATTAACTGTACTTAAAACAATCAAATTCTATTCAGTGTTCTGTGGTGACCTAAGATGGGAAGGAAATCCAAAAAAGAGGGGATATGTGTATACATATGGTTGATTCACTTTGCTGTACAACAGAAAATAGCACAACATTGTAAAACCACTATACTCCAATAAAAATTAAAAGAACTAACCAAACAGTCAAGATGATACTGGTCAGGCCACCAATAACCAATTTCAGTAGGATTGTCAGAGCTGACTATGTTGTTTCTTATGTAGACCCCTCTCTCCACCTATAAAAGCTCTTGCCTATTGGTTTTGGAAAAGGGTGAGTCAGCCTTTGGACAAGACTCCCACCTCCTACCCCCTATTTCCAGCATTGAAAATAAAATAAGCTTTCCTTTCCACTAACCTTGGCTCTTTATTGACTTTTGAATAGCAAGCAGTCGGGCCCCATTTTGGATCCCACTCTCTCCTGAGTCACATTCTTTTTCTCATCAACTACTGGGCACTCAGTTTTAACTTCTCTCTACTTCTTCACAATCTTAATTTTTGATGTTTGTTTTTGAGAGTTTATATTTGATTTCCCAGCCAGACTGTGAATTTTTTAGCCCATTTCAGCACTCACTCTGTTAGGCAACTAGTTTTTAAAGAGAGAGGTTTCAAGTCTTTTGATTTCTACTTCTATGGAGAGATTTGTAGCACACATTCTTAGGGGAACTGAAAGCCTCGACGTATGAAATGAATCTCATGGTACCTATAATTTCTATGTGAACTGGCACCCTTTTTGCTATTTCCTCTTGGAAACTGCACATTTCCAGGCCCATCCTCATGAGTTTCAAATAAGATATTTCCCCCCAGAATTCTACAAATGCTTTTCTCATCACCAAGAGAATACCCAGCTCTGTTCCTCTCTGATAGAAATTTCTCTTCCTGTGTCTCTGTAATAAAAGAGATAAGATGATAAATTAATGGCTAATGGGAAAGAACAAAAGGAAGATTTTGACAGTCTCCTCTTTTATACTTTGGGATGGGTCAGAAAAACGTAATGGTACTTCTGCCTCAGAAGCTAAAGTTGAGATTCAAAAAGGAGCATCCAAAAAGGAGCACTTAGATAACTTTTTGATACCTCAGTAATACTATTGCCTCTGTATTTTTCTAGAAATTGATGATTTCAATTGGCAAGGGCTGACGTTGGAATCTTTTTCTCTTGAGCTGCATTAGGATGAGAAAGCATTTATCCTTCTCTTAACTCTGAAAAGACACTTTCATTATGTGTTCTTTACATTTGAAACGTGTTTTCCATTTTTCACCACATGAGCTCAGATTTCTAAAGAAACACAGAAACTGAAGTCCTAATTTACTCCTTGTTCTTCTTTGTGGAAAACAAAGCTGAAAAGGATAATAGCCAAGGTCTGGTGGCTTTAGCCAAAGTCAGTCGAAGCTTCGGACTCCATATGAATGGCAAAGCAATGCACCTCTTTTTATTTCATCTTTATAGTTAGGCACAAACACATTCCTAAGTCCAGATAAAAGGAACCAGATTTGACTTTTCTTTACTAAAATCGGAGTGTATTTTCTCTTTAATCACCTCATTTTGTACTTTTTTCCCCCTCTGTCTTCTCTCTCTTCCTCCTTCTCAGTTCAGTTCATTCTCTCAGTCATGTCCAACTCTTTGCAACCCCATGGACTACAACACCCCTGGCTTCCCTGTCCATTACCAACTCTCAGAGCCTGTTCAAGCACATGTCCATCAAATCGGTGATACTCTCCAACCATCTCATCCTCTGTCGTCCCCGTCTCCTGTCTTCAATCTTGCCCAGCATCAGGCTCTTTTCCAGCGAGTCAGTTCTTCACATCAGGTAGCCAAAGTATTGGAGTTTCAGCTCCAATATCACTCCGTCTTCTCACTGGGCTCCTTTTCTCCAGATCAGGTGTTTGAATGGTGTCCTTCTCATTAGAAACTGCCAATGGGGCTCATCACCCCAGAGTGCTGCTCGAGGTGGATGAGAGCTTCCTTGCCTTTCTGTCCTTGACACTGATGTGCTCAAGAAAGCTTTTTTTCCACACTGAGTTGATCAGCTTCTCTGCATCCTATTTTGGTTCCTTGAGACCATATCTGAGCAACAGTAGAGTGCTTTTCCAGAACAGGAGCAGATAAGGGAGGAAGACAACAGGAAGGGATTGGATGCCTGTTTAAAAGATGCCTTTTAGGTGACCAAGACACAGACGTGGTTCCCTTTACCATTTTGTCTCAGCTATGCCCCTGTACTGAGGGCAGGGAGCTCTCTGCAGTGAACTAACTTCCTGCTTGCCCCACCCCACACAGCTCTGCCCCCTCCCCTTAAAAGTTAGCCCTCTGGTTCTAACAGCGAACAGATATTTTTTCTTAAACATTATTCCAAACTGAATAAATGGCTGTATTTAATATCTTCAAGAAGCTTCTTCCAGGCTAAGTTGTTTCAATTGTGTCCAACTCTTTACAAAACTCTATGGACTGCAGTCTGCCAAACGTCATTGTCCATGGAATTCTCCAGGCAGGAATACTGGAGTGGGTTGCCATGCCTTCCTTCAGGGGATCTTCCCCACCCAGGAATCAAACCAGCGTTTCTTATGTCTCTTGCATTGGCAAGTGAGTTCTTTACCCCTAGGAGAAGACAATGGCAATCCACTCCAGTACTCTTGCCTGGAAAACCCCGTGGATGGAGGAGCCTGGTAGGCTGCAGTCCATGGAGTCGCTAAGAGTCAGACACGACTGAGCAACTTCACTTTCACTTTTCACTGTCATGCATTGGAGAAGGAAATGGCAACCCACTCCAGTGTTCTTGCCTGGAGGATCCCAGGGACGGGGTAGCCTGGTGGGCTGCCGTCTATGGGGCCGCACAGAGTCGGACATGACTGAAGAGACTTAGCAGCAGCAGCAGCAGCACCAGCGTCTCTTCCTTCTTCCGTAGGAGATATAGGTGTTGCACATACCTTTTGTGCCGTTCTGCATGAACATCTGGAAGGATAGCCTTCTGACCTGACATTTTGGCAGATGGTCATAAACCTCTGCATCCACTCCCAGCCCCACCTCCAGGGCTACCATCAGCAATACCAGTGCCTCCTGGGGAATCAGCCTTTTTATTCACTCAGCAAACTATTGAAGAAATGTGCCAGGACACCTTCACTGTTGGCTCAAGGTTTCATGTTTGGATTAATCTTTTTTTTGACCCAGCAGGGATAGGTGACATGCTGGCAACACAAGATGATACAGATCTACTTGGTGTTCAAGAAAGTGTCCTAGTTAAGGATGTCCATATTAACTCGGGCCCACAGGAATAGGTCATTTATCACAACAACTGAACTGAGTGAATATCAATTTTGCTTTCTCAGGGACATGTGAAAATTTTACCTGTTAACTAAAAGCTAGCCATTTTTTTTTAATGTATGTATTTAACTGGAGGAAAATTACAATGTTGTTTTGGTTTCTGCCCTACAACGTGAATCAGTCATAATTTATGTATATCCCCTTCCTCTTGAGCCTGCCTCCCCTCCCTCCCATCCCATCCCTCTAGGTCATCACAGAGCACGGAGCTGAGCTCCCTATGCTATTCAGCAGCTTCCCACTAGCTATCTGCATTACACATGGCAGTGTATACATGTCAGTGCTGCTTTCTCAATCCGTCCCACCCTCTCCTTGCTCCATTGTGTCCACAAATCTGTGCTCCATTCTGTCACTGTAAATAAGTTAGAATGAACCATGTTTAGTTCCGATCATGCATGTTTAGTTCCCTCTGCAGTCTTCAGACGGAGAAGGCAATGGCACCCCACTCCAGTACGCTTGCCTGGAAAATCCCATGGATGGAGGAGCCTGGTGGGCTGCAGTCCACGGGGTTGCGAAGAGTCGGACATGACTGAGCGACTTCATTTTCACTTTCATGCATTGGAGAAGGAAATGGCAACCCACTCCAGTATTCTTGCCTGAAGAATCCCAGGGATGGGGGAGCCTGGTGGGCTGCTATCTATGGGGTCACACAGAGTCGGACATGACTGAAGCGACTTAGCAGCAGCAGCAGCAGCAGCAGTCTTCAGAAATTATCTGCCAAAGACAGAATTTGGTCTCAAGTGAGCAAGAAATACAGACAAATTAGGTGCCAGATTCCACTTGTCTAAAAGTGGTAAATTAATAGTCCTTACCTAATGATGTTCCTTTTACTTGAGTTAAGGCATAACTGAAAATTTCTCTCCCATGGAAAAGCAGGAGAGGCTTTTGTTTCTTTGCTTCATTCCTCTCACGAGGGGCATGCTAAGTTCTGTTTTCAGTAGAAAACTCTGAAGTTCCAATTGCTGTCTTTCACCCCAGCTCCACTCTAGAAAGCGATCTTCCTTCAGTCTGAAATTAAAAAGGAAAACAGCTTGGTGTTGTTCAGAATGGTAAAGGGAGATGGATGGGAACATTTGTTTCTGACCTTCAGCAAAAGAGTTCAGTTAGTTAGGCACGATAAATTTGTTTTTTGTGAACGGGAGAGCATAAATGTTCTCCATCAGGACAGAGAAAGCATTTGCACCGGAAACATGAAACACAGAAAATAAATCGATCAAATTAATTTCTAGCTGTCAGCCCTGGAGGCTCATTTCCCATCAGCTACATCAGGAAGCAAAGGAGGAGCTCACGTGTAATGATCCGGGGAGGCTGGGGACCAGGGAAGATTTGCACACTAGAGCTGCAAAAGGGTGCCTTTCTGTCACCGTTCATGTCAAGGATTTGTTTTTCTGTAATCACAATCATCTACTGCTGCCATGGAGAGAATGGGGAAAATGTCCTGAGGCCCAGGTGGTCACGGGCCTGCTGCCCCAGTCCTTAAAGTTGCCAGCAGGAGTCATCCCTTTAAGTTAAAGAATGACAGGACTACTCACAGGCACCTGCTTATGCTCTAACTGGTCAGTCATTAGTCAAAGAAAAGACTCCTAGGGGATGGGTGATGTCGAGTAAGTTTTGTTGAGAAAATGTCTCTATCTGAGAGTAGCATGGGAGAATCCTGCCACAAAAGATTGATGAAGATGGGCTTTTTATGCTTTGCGTAAATACCAAGTCACTTTCTGGACAGTACTTGTTTCCTTAAACTGGTTCTGGATAGCTGCCTTACTTATCCAGGTAACTGAGTTATTTAATGATCAGAGGGTACTGTGAAATTTGGCTTGCCTGTATGAACTGCACTAGCAATATATTCTGGGCTTCCCTGGTGGCTCAGATGGTACCAAACCCACCTGCAATGCAGGAGACTGGGTTTGGTCCCTGGGTTGGGAAGATACCCTGATGTAGGAAATGGCAACCCATTCCAGTACTCTCGCCTGGAGAATCCCATGGACAGAGGAGCCTGGCAAGCTACAGTCCAGGCAGTCACAAAGAATTGGACACAACTAAGCGACTTGCACTTTCATTTTTCAACCATATATTTTCTAGGATTCATTTCCTAAAAGTGAGCTGCTTCTAGGGAGTACAAGTAAAATAGTTTCATGGGACAGATAGTAAATGAGTCAGTTGGTTCTAAGGCAAGATATGAGAGCATGGTTTAGACTGTGGAGCTAAAAATACTTTACTTAAGGAAATTCATATTGAAAACATTGACTATGACCTGTGGTTTGATAGTTTAAAACTTCAAATGACTAACAGACACATGAAAAGATGCCTAGTATCACTCAATATTAGAGAAATGCATATCAGAACCATAATGAGGTACCCTCTCATGCCCATCAGAATGGCCATCATCAAAAAGTCTACAAGCAATAAATGCTGGACAGGATGTGGAGAAAAGGGAACTTTCTTAAAAAAATGTTGATGTGAATGCAACTTGGTACAGCCACTATGGAGAACAGCATGGAGATTCCTTAAGAAGCTGGGAATAGAACTGCCATATGATCCAGCAATTCTACTGCTGAACATAAACCCCAAGGAAATGAGAATTGAAAGAAACACATGTACCTCAGTGTTCATTGCAGCACTATAGAGTCAGACATGACTGAAGCGACTTAGCAGCAGCAACAGCAGGAGACGGAAACAACCTTGATGTCCATTGACAGACGAATGGATAAGGAAGTTGCAGTATATATACACAATGGAGTATTAATCAGCTGTAAAAAGGAACACATTTGAGTCAGTTTTAATGAAGCAGATGAAACTGTAGCCTATTACACAGAGTGAAGTAAGTCAGAGAAACACAAATATATGTATGGAATTTAGAAAAACAGTAACAACGACTCTATGTGTAGGGCAGCAAAAGAGACACAGATGTAACGAACAGACTTTTGGACTCCTGGGAGAAGAGGAGGGTGGGATGATTTGAGAGAATAGCACTGAAACATGTATATTACCATATGTAAAATAGATGACAAGTGCAAGTTCGATGCTTGAAGCAGGACACCCAAGGCGTGTGCTCTGAGACAACCTTGAGGGATGGGGTGGGGAGGGAGGTGGGAGAGGGGTTCAGGATGGGGAGACACATGTGTATCCGTGGCTGATTCATGTCGATGTATGACAAATATCATCACAATGTTGTAAAGTAATTATCCTGGAATTAATTAATTAAAAAAACTACAGTGGATTATTTTGATGATTCTTGGAGAATGTCTTATATATTTAGTTTAATGATTATCATTTAGTTAAAGACATTGTGAGCTGGTGATTTCTGGGTAGGTGTGGAATGTTATCATGAAATAATTGGATCAGTCTGGTCTGTTGGTTTTGAAGCATCATTTTCCCAATCTGTCAAATTATTCCCCTCTTCCAACACCCACAGAAGCACAGATTTTGGTTATGATATTGGGAAGTTTCCAACTGTCCAAGAATATTCCATACTCTTTTCGTCTTCATGGATAGAGAATAATACTCCTGCCCTAACATACACTTTATGAATATCAAATATGTTGAAATGTATGGAAGCTATCCTTGATCATGTGTGTGTCCTCAGTCGCTCAGTTGTGTCCAGCTCTTTGCAACCCCATGGACTGTAGCCCACTAGGCTCCTCTGTCCTTAGGATTTTCCAGGCAAGAATATTGGAGTGGGTTGCCATTTCCTTCTCCAGGGGATCTTCCCAACCCAGGGATCAATTCTGTGTGTCTCCTGCATTGACAAATTCTTTATCACTGATCCACTTGGGAAGCCCATTCTTGATTGAGTTTCCACCTAAACCTTGAACTCAGTTATTCCTGGCTGTATTTAGTACTGTTTTTAGATGGTCTACAGTTTCAGGCCTTTCATTATCCCTGTTGAGATAATAATATCAATAATGAATACCCAGAGTGAAATGTTTTTATCTACATTAAACGTTAAAACATACCTAGTAGAGTTTTTCTGTTAGATTCTTAAATACCGTTGCCTTGAATATGTATGTGAGTAAATGCTATTTAATTTCAAGGTAATTTTGATTTTTAAAGTTAAATCAGCAAGGATCTTTTTATAAAAAGCAAGCAAACAAACATGCAATCCAGTATTTGCCTGTTTTGTCTTAGTTCTTAGGAAACTAAATCTGAATTCAGTATCCAGTTATAGGTGATAGACGTGAACTTATTCATCCTGGATTTTGTTCATTTCTGCTCCTAG
Organism: Neotragus moschatus; assembly: GCA_006410615.1. Classification (NCBI taxonomy): domain Eukaryota; kingdom Metazoa; phylum Chordata; class Mammalia; order Artiodactyla; family Bovidae; genus Neotragus; species Neotragus moschatus. The sequence goes on along the minus strand of SJYA01001703.1, from coordinate 1,164,305 downwards.
ATAATAATTTACTTACTAGTGTAAATAGGAATGAGTTTTCCTCTTGAATCCATCAGCATCATTTTTTGTCACTTAGAGAAAGGAATTCATGATTAATACATTCTAGTGGGGCAGTGGAAAATGAGAAAGAAATACTTGGAGCTTGATTTGAGGAGGGAATATACAAAATACACACAACAGTATGGTGTGTGTGTGTGTGTTTTACATTTATAAAATCAGAGGTCAGCTAAGCTGAGAAAGAAGATGTGACTGAGAAGGGAAAGGAAAGGAAGATGCAGAAGGAAGACAAATTAGTGTTGCAGAGGCCTAGGAAGCCCTTTTGAACACTATCCTACACTTTGTGCTGATGAAACTATAAAACACAGAAACCTATTGCCAGATCCAGACTGAAAATGTCGCAAGATCATTAGATTAGTAGTTAGGATGCCTGTTTTGAATCCTGGCTTGGTCACAAATTAGCAGAGCATCTTTGAGAAAATTCCACACTCTCTAAGTCTTTGTTTCTTCACCTTAAGAAGAAAGATACAGACGGGCTCGATGCTCTCTAAATCTCCTTCCAGCTTTAACATCATTTTCTAAATGCTTCCATATTGCATAAGTGTTGGCAAAAGCATTGTCACTCCCCAGCATGTGGCCTAACCACAGCTCTGAGCTATAGATGATAATAGGTCAAGACTGATCCCTTGATCAGACCTGGTCTGTTCTGACCTCCCCTGGACTTTGCATCCCAGAAACTTTTATACTTATTCAAAGGGTGAATTATCTGTTTGGTAATACTTCCTTTAAATTGTGGGAAAGCAGCTACATGCTGGTATCTTTCCTGTCCTGCCAAAATAGCCTGTATCACAGTAGTCTGGGAATAACTCTTATGGATTTATTAAAATAACAGTCCTAAGAGTCCCAACTGCTAATCAGACCCATAAGTGACACCCATAAAGGACTGTGTCCTCACTTGGGATAGTTGACAACCATGGGCCACCCTAATGAATAACATATGCTTGACTGGTCCTATCGGCCAATTGCAGACCACAGTCTTTCTAGGATGGAGTCTCATTATTGATCCACTATTGCTTATGACTTCCCAGCTGGCACAATGGTAAAGAATCAACCCGCAAATGCAGGAGACAGACGTTCGATCCCTGAGTCTGGAAGATTCCCCTGGAGTAGGAAATGGCAACCCACTCCAGTATTCTTGCCTGGAAAATTCCATGAACAAAGGAGTCCATGGAGTTGCAAAGACTCAGACACAACTGAACATGCACACACACACACACACACACACACACACACACACAGCCATCTATGTCACATTGACCAGTAGTGTAATAGAAATATTCACCTCCTTACTCCAGTCTGATCTATGCATAACAAAATTATGGACTTCCCTGGTGGCTCAGATGGTAAAGAATATGGCTGTGATGTAGGAAACCAGGGTTTGATCTCTGGGTCAGGAAGATCCCTGGAGAAGGGAATGGCTGCTTTTCATCCACATAGAGGGACTCTCCCTTGTTTTCCTGATTTCCTCATCCAGCCTCCACTAGTAGAATAGAAATTTTGTTTAGTACTTTCCATGTTGAGGTGTGGGACCAAGAGGTGCGATTTTCTAAGCAGCTGACTGAAAGCTGGTTTGAAAGTGAAAGTGAAAGTGAAGTCACTCAGTCGTGTCCGACTCTTTGCGATCCCATGGATTGTAGCCTACCAGGCTCCTCAGTCCATGGAATTTTCCAGGCAAAAGTACTGGAGTGGGCTGCCATTTCCTTCTCCAGGGGATCTTCCCAACCCAGGGATTGAACCCAGGTCTCCGGCATTGCAGGCAGACAGACCTACTGTCTGAGCCACAGACCTACTGTCTGAGCCACCCGGGAAGTCTGCAAACTCTTTTTTAAAAAATATTTAACTTTTTAATTGAAGGATAATTGCTTTATAGAATTGTGTTGTTTTCTGTCAAACCTCCACATGAATAGCAAACTCTTAATGCCCTCACCTACTCTGGAGATAAAAAAGGATGGTGTAAGTGCTAAGTCACTTCAGTCAGGTCCAACCTCTTCATAACCATATGGACTGTAGCCCACCAGGCTCCTCGTCCGTGGGATTCTCCACGCAAGAATACTGGAGTGGGTTGCTGTGCCTTCCTCTGGGGAAAGAAAGTGGGCACATAGATTAAGTTAGAGAGAAGACATTTCTGGAGAGGGCTCTTGGTGGGCTGCACCAGTGCCTTTCTTTATCAAAGGGAATTAGGCTCTGACAAGCATAAGGAGAGCTGGAAGAGCCCTCCATATGCTGGTGAAGAACCAGAGAAATGAGAATCTCATCAGGTTGGGAGAATCTCAAGAGTGAGAATCAGGCTTTAATTCTTCCACAGTGAAGCAGAGGAAAGTTGGCTGCATCAGAATTGGCCTGCGCTCCTGGATCCATGAAAAGGGACTGGCCTTTCCTGTGGGTGGAAAGATCTGGTGTGGAGTGAGCCAAGGTCCTGTTCATGTTGGATGTTTGGAGAGTGATTAACCTTGGCAGAAAAACTGGAGGTATGGATTCCTAGGAACTGATGTAGGGGTAAAGGATCAGTGGGGAGAAGATGCAATGGTTCTCAGCAAGGAAAACCAGTGATGACAGAACCCACTGTGAACACCTGCCAACTCCAGACAGTACATGTGTTGGGGGCAGCATCACTGTACAGGGAGTAAAGACGTTTCTGTTTCTTCTTTCTCTTCTTCCATCGCCAGACCACTCTGGAGACCTTGAAAACCCCTGTTATCATGCTATGGAAACAGGAGTTAAACCTGTCAAGTGAAGGAACAGAAGAGAAAAGCAGCAAGTGCCTTCTCACTAATTATGGTTCCGATAGGGGAAGGAGAGGAGCCTTACCTTTGAAGGAAAATTTAAGTTTTAACTTTTAGGTACAACTATATGTGGTGGAGAAGGCAATGGCACCCCACTCCAATACTCTTGCCTGGAAAATCCCATAGATGGAGGAGCCTGGTAGGCTACAGTCCATGGGGTCACAAAGAGTTGGACACGACTGAGCAACTTCACTTTCACTTTTCACTTTCATGCACTGGAGAAGGAAATGGCAACCCACTCCACTACTCTTGCCTAGAGAATCTCAGGGTCGGCAGAGCCTGGTGGGCTGCCGTCTGTGGGTCGCACAGAGTCGGACATGACTGAAGTGCAGCAGCAGCAGCAGCAGCAGCAGCATATGTGGTAGACAGAATAGTGTCCCACCAAAGGTGTTCACATTTTCATCCTTGTACTTTTTAGAAAGGTACAATATGTTACAAAGGGGAACTAAGCTTGTAGATGGAATGAAATTGGCTAATCATCTGACTTGAAGATAAGGAGATTATCCTTGATATTTCAGGCGGGGCCAGTGTAATCACAAATTTCTTGTAAATGAAAGAGGAAGAAAGGAGAGTTGGAGTCAGAATGATGCAATATGAGAAATACTTGACTGAACCTTGCTGAGTGTGAAGATGGAAAGGAACCTTGAGTCAAAAATGTGTGCAGCCTCTAGAGGTTAGAGAAGACAAGGAAATGGGTTCTCCCTGGGAGCCTCAAATCAGCCTTGCTGACTCCTTGAGTTTAGCCCCGTGAGATCCATCTCAAACTTCCAACCTACCTTCTGAAGTGTCAGACAGTAGTTGGGTTGTTTAAATCCACTAGTTTTATGATGATGTATTACATGAGTAATACGAAAATTCTATAGTGAATAACCGAGTTGAGATTGTCGTACTTTAGAATGACCAGAAAAATCAGGGGGAAGGAAGAACTAGCCACAAAGAATAAATGAAGAGAGCAAAATCAAAAAGTCAAGTTGCTTTAAGTATATATGCCCTGTGACATGTGAGAGGTAATAAAAATTTGAAGTAGGGAAGTGGTAAAGGAATTCAGGAGGAATTAGGTTGGAGATAGATTGAAATTAAAGAGGACAGAATTTGTGTATAAACTAAGAATGGAAAAATATACATTATCATATGTAAAATAGATAGCCATTGCAAATAGCTGTATGACTCAAGGAGCTCAAATGAGTGCTCTTTGACAATCTAGGGGGTGGAATGGAATGGGAGGTGGGAGGGAGTTTCAAAAGGGTGGAGACATATGTATACCTATGGCTGATTCATGTTGATGTGTGGCAGAAACCAACATAATATTGTAAAGCAATTATCATTCAACTAAAAATAAATTTAGAAAGTAAAAAAATAAAATTAAATTAAAGTCTTAGTTTTTGATCCTGAATTAGAGATGTCTGTATCACTAACTGATGGACTTCCCAGGTAGAGCCCACCTGCCAGTGCAGGACATATAAGAAACTTGGGTTCGATCCCTGGGTTGGGAAGATCCCCTGGAGGAGGGCACGGCAACCCAATCCATTATTCTTGCCTGGAGAATCCCATGGACAGAGGAGCCTGATAGGCTATAGTCCCTGGGATCACAAAGAGTTGAACACGACTGACACAGCTTAACACACATGCACATGCCATTAGCTGATAGTGAAACTGAACAGGAAAAAAGTGAGAGGGGAGCCAATTTTTTGGTGGAATTATAATTTCTAGGTGATTTGAAGCCATATTTTTGAAGCAATTCAACCAACTAAGAAAGTTACAGGAAGAATGCAAGAAAGATTGGGACAATAGGTGATTTGGGAATTTTCAACTCAAAGATGAAAATTGTGAAGATCACAACAGCGAATGAGATCATTTAAAGGGGAAATGTTGAGAATCATCATGGTACCATACCTAACGAGGAACAGGAAGAACTTTCTAATGGAAAAAAAAAAAATGTTTGAGCAATCTCAAACACTTCAAGCAGGCTGAATTGGCAAGCAGAAATGAAAGCTAAGGTGTAAATGTGACAAACACTGAGTAAATATTAGGTGGTTTGCACTGAGCAGAGAGAAGCAACTTTGAAAAAACTCAAAAAAGATGTATACATCAGAGCTGTCGATTGAGAGGAAAAGCTCAGTGTGAGTGACTGGAGACTGGAAAAGGGAAGCTAAAGGAGGAAAATGTTAGTGATTTGGTGATAATGGCAGGGCTGTGTGAAGAGCAAGTTATCAGGTTGAGATCGAGAGAGGAAGATAGGGGATGTCGGCTCCTACTGCTGAAAGTAAACTTCAATGAGAGTGTTCATGCCGCAGCAGGGCTCTTTATATTGCGATTCTGTGTGTGGGAAGGGTCTGGCCTCCAAGGTGAGTTCTCCCTGTTGTGAGGGTGTGAGTGGCACAGTCCTGTAGTGAGAAGCTTGCAGGCAAAAGGCTTGGCCCCTGTTGAGTTGCCAGTGCTGTTATTTCCTGCTGAGGTCTATACAGGGGAGGAAGGGGTTGTGGCCTGCCTTTAGGAATCAGATAATACAATTGGGAAGGCAAGCTCTTCTCAGAGGAGAGCAGTTTTAGTATAATCAACCTGGAACCTTCCTCCCACCTCCCTCCTCATCCCACCCCTTTAGATTGCCACAGAGCACTGGCTTTGGATTCCCTGTGCCGTACAGTAAGAGGGAGGAATATATGTATCCTTATGGCTGATTCATGCTAATCACAATATTGTAATTATCCTCCAATTAAAAATAAAATTTTTAAAAACTCAAATGAGACTAATTTTTAAAACTAACATTGCAAGATCTCAGAGGAGAAGGAAGATCGTATTAGCCTATATGGGGTTCATCGGAAAAGGTTTCCTGGGTCATTGAACTTGGCCTTTGGTGAGGTAGAGAGAGAGATGGAGAAAGGTGAGCAAAAAGCATAAAATAGGGCATTTTGACTTTGGCCCTTAGGAGTTGCCAATTCCCGTCTGTATTGTCTTAGCCAAAGGGTAACCTTGGTGGGGATTGCACGCTTTCGGATGAAGGTGGACTTGTAGGAAAATAGACCACAGATTAGTCCTGGCTCTCAATCTGACCAGCTGGGTGATTATGGGAGATGAACTTAACCTCTCTGGGTCTCATGTCTTCATCTATAAAACAGGGGTCATGAAGCTGTATCCTGTGCAATGACCTCCATGTACCTTGTGCTCTTGTATCCTGTATAAATTGATGCACCTTTTCCTTTCTATAAGGACACAGTTCTAAGGCAGAACCCTGCTCTGTCTCATTCTCCTCCAGTTCATCTTCCAAATAGAGGCCCAAATGCTCTTCTTAAAACATCTGTCTAATCATCACTCAGCTCCTAAAGCTCTCTCCACTGCATTGAGAGGAAGGTCAGACTACTCCATCTCTGGCTCTGACTTCCACTGCCAGCTGTATTACTTGCTGACCCTCTCCTTACACAGTCTTCATGAACTGCTTGCAAATCTCCAAATACCCCAGGTTCTTTGGACCAGGCTCACATTGTTCCTTCTTTCTGGAGTGCTTCCCCTCTGCCCTTGCTCTTTCCATCTCCCTCCACCTTACGGTCTGCTATATGTAAGTCTTTGGACTTGTATTATTTTTCCCCTATTTTTGATAAATCTGAAATATATTAAGATGTCTTTTTAAAAAATTTTATAAGAATACATTTGATTTACAATGTTGTGTTAGTTTCAAGTATAAAGCAAAGTGATTCAGTTATGCATATTACATATGTTCATTCTTCTGCAAATTCTTTGCCCATATAGTTTATCACAAACTACTGAGTAGAGCTCCCTGTGGACTTGTATCACTGAAGCATTTCCTGAATAACCCCCATCTCTACAAGCCCTCCCAGACAAAATTAGTCTCCCTGCCCAACTTTGTGCTTCCACTTCAGCCGGCTTTTACGATTTATGTGTGCATGCATGCTTAGTTGCTTCGGTCTTGTCCAACTCTGTGTGGCCCTATGGACCATAGCCCCCCAGGGTTCTCTGTCCATGGGATTCTCCAGGCAAGAATACTGGAATGGGTTGCCATGCCCTCTTCCAGTGGATTTTCCTAACCCAGGGATCCAACCCACGTCTCACATTTCATGCATTGTCAGGCAGGTTCTTTACCACTAGTGCCACTTGGGAAGCCCCTTACCATTTATATTTCACTCTATCTGTTCTGTTATTTCTTGGCTTATCCAATGAGATTTGTTTAAATGTTTCAGTGATGACTCTCTCTTTCCTTTTGCTTGAGTTGGCAAAACCTGCCATATGATTGATTGAATGTGTTGAGCAAATGAATGAAGCCAGTGTCAGGTAATTGACTGTCATTAACTCTGTCTTCTTCTGGCTCCAGCCTGATTGCATAACTGGATTTCTTAGGGTCCCTCTTGCTACCTTCTTTCTCTTTACCTAGGGCTTCCCTGATGCCTCAATGGTAAAGAATCCGTCTGCCAAACAGATGTGGGTTCAATCCCTGAGTTGGGAAGATCCCCTGAAGAAGGAAGTGGCAATCCACTCCAGTATTCTTACTTGAGAAATCCCATGGACTGAGGAGCCTGGTGGGCTATGGTCCGTAGTGTCAGAAAGAGATGGACCCAATTTAGCTTTCAGAGATTCTCTTCACCTAGAGAAGTAAGCTTGTCAGAGACTTGCTTTGCATCTTGTTGAATTGTACTTCAGAACCCTACTCAGGAGCCCTCTCCTGCCTGGCCTGGTTAGATGGGCTCAGGGTGCCCACAGGAGAGCCCTTTCCTAGGAGCAGGAGCCTGTTCAGGCAGGTCCTTGAAGGCTTTATTGGGGGACGAGTTTGGTCAATGTCTTTTCCAGTTTGAATGGGCTATATTCAGGCCAACCCCTTCATCCTGTGTTGATGACCTCCTTTCTCATGTCTGTGAAGTAAAAAGGAAATAATACCATGGTCAAGTTCAGGGACTCTGGCTCTTGCCCTTATGTCTGAGTAAACTTCCAGAGCCGGTCTGGCCTTAGGCAAAACACTGAAATCAACCAAGCCTGACTTTCCAATCTTCTTTCTTCAATGTGCTCTCTACTCCTAGTATCAAATTATATCTTCTTTCCTATTGTAGCCTATTGCTCACAAAATGTGTTTCCTGCCAGAAGTCTTACAGAGGTCTTATTCTGGAGACATACTCATCACCTCATTATGCCAGCTTTTCCTACATCCCTCCTAAGGTGACTTTAACTTAGTGTTGGAAGCCTGCCTCATTGGCTCTCAGTTACCTATAAAGAAAATGATGACCTTTTCCATTGTTAGGATTGCAGAGAGTGTAATTGTGATATGTATTTTATATGTAATTGTGTGTGTGTGTGTATGACAGGGCCTGGAAATAGACTCCAGCTCTGGCATTATTGGCTGTATTACCTAGGCAAGCTACTTATTTTTAATGTGGACCTTTTTTAAAGACATCATTGAATTTGTTACAATATTGTTTCTGTTTTATGTTTTGGATTTTTGGTTGTGAGGCATGTGGGGTCTTAGCTCCCTGAAAGTGAAAGTTGCTCAGTCGTGTCTGACTTTTTGCGGCCAGAATACTGGAGTGGTAGCTTTTCCCTTCTCCAGGGGATCGTCCCAACCCAGGGATCAGACCAGGGTCTCCTGCATTGCAGGCAAATTCTTTACCGACTGAGTTATCATCAGAAATCAGCCCTGAGTCTTAACCACTGGACTGCCAGGGAAGTCCTTCTCAGCTTCCTAGTTTCATCATATGTAAATTGGAAACAAATTGTTACCCATTTTTAGGGTTTTGATGAGCAATAAATAAACATCATGTAGGATTTTGTTGACTATGCTCTGGAGTTAGAGTGTGGTTGTGGGAGGTCAAACCTAATTTTCGTGCTTACTGTTATATGACCAATAAGGAAGCTCCTGAGCCTCTCTGGGCCTTAGTTTCCTCATCTATGAAACTGACCAATAATATTATCTACCTCATAGGGTTTTGTGAAGATATAATGAGAAAATGCTTATAAATCTTTGTAAGAAAATGCACAATTAACACGTTTTAAGTCTTCATGTGTTAGTCTAGCATTGTGAGAATTGAATGAAATTAGGAATGTTGAAATTGTCATACAGAGTAAGTCAGAAAGAGAAGAACAAATATTACTATTAATTCATGCATGTGGAATCTAGAAAAATGATACAGATGAACCTGATTCCAGGACAAGAATAGAGATGCAGACATAAAGAATGGGCACATAGACATGGGGGAGGAAGTGGGAGTGAGTGAACTGGGAGATTAGGATTGATATATTTACATTACCATGTGTAAAATTGCTAGTGGGAACCTACTGTAAAGCACAGGAAGCTCAGATTGGTGCTCTGTGATCACCTAGAGGGGTGGGATGGAGAGGTGGGAGGGAGGTCCAAGAGGGAAGGGATCAATGTATACATATGTATTCACTGCATTGTACAGCAGAGACTAACATGACCCTGTAAAGCAATTATAATCAAATAAAGAAAAGGAAGTATCTTAAGCATTATTCATATATCCAGGGCTCCATGGATATGTAAATATAAACTTCTATAAGAATCCTGGGTTTAAAAAACTGTATATATTTTATTCTTTTCTTGTCAGGCTTATAATTTTAGTGGCAGAAGATACGAGAATATGGTTGTTATGTGTGTACATGTCTGCATTTCAGAGGAAAGAATCTGTGGACAGTATGACCCACTTGATTTCAGCTCCCTGAGTGGCCAGGAAAATGTGCTTTTGATGTCAAATCACAAGGTCTCACTTGTACCCAGAATAATCATGAATAATAAGTAATTTGACTTTAATTAAAGTGTTAAAAAAATCTCAAGCTCTTTAATTCTGCAGATTTGAAAAGTGGTGATATAGGGATATTTCTTTTAAAAAGGTAAAACAAGTGTACTAGCCTGTGGAGAGTGGTTTGAGAAGCAAAACTCCATTCCATCATCTCTCATTCTGAAACAGTGAGCTAGACTCCACCCGTTAGGCTTTATTATGGATCTAATGTGTCCTGGCACATAGAAGTTACAACCACATTATTATGCTGCTAATATGAAGCATATTCATCCAAACGAGTGCTGCTTTTCTTCCAAGTAGACCCTTTGGGAGTATTGCCCATATTCTAGAAATTCTGCCTCCAACATGCTCTTTGCACTGATTCTTTGTGAATTCCCTTAAAAGTCTTGGACATATTCTTTGGAACATTCTCAAATTTAGCAGCTCTTTAGTCCCTGGGGATAGATTGGATTTTTGGAAAAGTTATATCTGGTGAAATGATGACTGATGTAACCGAGTTTAGGTAAATATAAGTACATGAAAGGATGAGTAATAAAAAGATCCTTTCCTTTGAAGACCGTCACTGGAGAAGAGCTTGGGAAATGGTAGGAGCACAAAGGGCCTCATTGAACAGAAGCAAAAGCTTTCAGAATTGGGATACTTAGCACCATTCACATCCTGGTCCACAAACTGAGAAACACCAGAATATATATGATATTCAAGGGGTTAGCAAACTTTTTTTAAGAGTAGTCCCACTCCAGTACTCTTGTCTGGAAAATCTCATGGATGGAGGAGCCTGGTAGGCTGCAGACCAGGGGGTCACTAAGAGTCAGACACGACTAAATTACTTCACTTTCACTTTATTGGAGAAGGCAATGGCAACCCACTCCAGTGTTCTTGCCTGGAGAATCCCGGGGACAGGGGAGCCTGGTGGGCTGCCGTCTACGGGGTCACACAGAGTCAGACATGACTGAAGTGACTTAGCAGCAGCAGCAGCAGTACATATTTTAAGCTTTGTGAACAGATAATGTCTCACATTTGTGTGTGCGATATTCTTAACTTGAAGACCATATGGAGACAAGTCATTGACTACATCTGGCCCATGGGCAGAGATTGTAAGCCCACTCCAGCATACTTGCCTGGAAAATCTCATGGATAGAGGAGCCTGGTGGGCTACACCATGGGGTCGCAAAGAGTCAAACACGTCCGAGTGACTGAGCATGCACACACATAGATTGTTACTCATATTTCATCATTAAATATTGCCAAGGAAAAATGTACACCTAGCTAACAGCGCTAAGTCACTTCAGTCGTGTCCAACTCTTTTGTGACCCCATGGACTAGCCTACCAGGCTTCTCTATCCAGGGGATTCTCCAGGCAAGAATATTGGAATGAATTCCCATTTTCTTCTCCACTATGTATTAGTATGTAGAAGATATTCTATGTGAAATGTAGGTATTAAATCCTTCAAAAATTAGGAATTTTCCTAGGCTTCAGGGAATGTTTAAATAATAATTATAACTATCGCTTACTTACTGAGAGCATTTTCATAAATGAAATATCTTCATAGCTCTCTTTCTCTCTCACCCTTCCTCTGTATGTACATTTACAATATTATTGGTGTTCCCACAGAGAATAGGTTTGCTAAACCTGGATCCCATGGGAAAAATAATGTGAAGCTTATTTCAGGCAAAAGGTAATCGTTAAATAATCAGCTAGCCCAGAAAGCGTAAAACTAAAGAAATGAGAAGATGCATAGAATTTCCTCCTGATTTGCTTTTCTCTGGGACAATTCCCCAGAAGGCCGTCTTTAGCTTTATTATGTAGCAGATTGAGAGGTCAGGCTGACTGACCATTAACCCAGATGACTGATTCAGCTCAGGGAAAAAGGTGACCCACAGAGGATGGTAGCAGAAACAGTCCTCTGGTAGAAAGTCACTAAGCCGAGGCACATGAGAAGGGCATTGTGGGCTCAGCCTATGCCTTTGAGTCTTGGTGATGAGCCTAACCTTGGTTGGGAACCCACATGTGCTTTTCCAAGGACAGTTGCTCCTTCCACATACCCGTGGCCATGGTCTCCTGATGGTGCACAGATGAAACTAGTCTGCATCTGGGGTTCAAGCCTGGTTACAACACTGGACTGTGATGGCTGAATCTATTGACCAACAAAATGGTGATTTCTTGAAGGTCACTTTGGGAGGAAAGGGACTCTATGTGGCAGGGCCCTTTCAGAGATGGTTCCCAAGTCACAAGAACTAACTCTGCTGCTCACTCTCTGGTACAACTCTGTCCTGTCCTCTGGACATCATAGAAGTGTGTTTGATTTCAAAGCAGAGTAAGGCACTGGTATGTTTGTAGACATCTGTACAGCTTGTGGCCCATAGAAGGAAGACATTGCTGTGCCTTCCTCACGGGACTCTCCACTTTGGGAGAGACTTGTAAAATCTTTGGCTATGCATGAAATCAGGAGAATTTAGCTGTGTGTCAGGACAGAGTTAAGGAAAAGCTATCATAGCTAGAGCTGTAATGAAAGTGAGGGAGAGTATAGCCACTCACTGATGATGTTGAATAGCTGAGAAAAAAAAAAATTCATAGGTGTTATGCAAAGGAGAACTTGAATCAGGTATCAGGAACCAGAGTGTGAAGGCAGGTAAAGAAAGTAGAATAAGGATGAGCATAAACACATGGAAGGGGGAGGGGGTTTGAGCATGCTTCTACACATGGGTGGCTTTGTCTACATTGTTGAATGAGCATGAGGGACAGCAAACGTTGAGCGCTGTCTGTCTTTTCCTCTATGATGACTGAGGGACTTGGATTACCATCTGGTTTCCCTGGTGGCTCAAATGGTAAAGAATCTGCCTGCAATATGGGAGGCCCAGTTCCAATCCCCGGGTTGAGAAGATCCTCTGGAGAAGGGAAAGGCTACCTACTCCAATTTTCTTACCTGGAGAATTCCATGGACAGAGGAATCTAGTGAGCTACAGGCCATGGGTAGCAAAGAGTTGGACATGATTGAGACACTAACACTTTAGGCAAAATATGGGTGGGAAAAGCCCTGGAAAATGAGAAGGCTATGGTTTTTCCAATGGTCATGTATGGAAGTGAGAATTGGACTCTAAAGAAAGCTGAGCGCCAAAGAATTGATGTTTTTGAACTGTGGTGTTGGAAAAGACTCTTGAGAATCCCTTGGACTGCAAGGAGATCCAACCAGTCCATCCTAAATGAGATCAGTCTTGGGTGTTCATTGGAAGGATTCATGTTGAAGCTGAAACTCCAATATTTTGGCCACCTGATGAGAAGAGCTGACTCATTGGAAAAGACCATGATGCTGGGAAAGACTGAGGGCAGGAGGAGAAGGGGATGATAGAGGATAACATGGTTGGATGGCATCATTAACTTGATGGATATGGGTTTGGGTGGACTCCGGGAGTTGGTGATGAACAGAGAGGCCTGGTGTGCTGTGGTTCATGGGGTCACAAAGAGTCGGACGTGACTGTGCGACTGAACTGAACTGAACTGAACTGAAGCTATAGAGAGTAGCTATACTCATTTTTTATCTGAATCTGCCTCAGACACTACCTGGGTCCTGCTAAAAGTCAAGTTCTGGGTAATTCAGCACATCTCTTCTCCACTGCTATAGTCAGAACCTGGAGGTCTGGCCCCACTCACAGGCAAGGAGGGATTCATTTCACATCTATGAAGGACATAATGTTTTATTCACTGGAAATAGGTTAAGATTTTATTTACTTACATGGGACTCTGAGAGACCAAATAGTAGTAGAGAGTGATAATTTAATTCCTCAGTAAATGGACTGAGAAAACAAAATCCCACAAGGCCTACAGTAATTAAAAGAGTATTGCAATCATTGCATGCCTTTAGATAAAACACTCTAAGTCTCTTCTATCCTTTTCACACAACCACGTTATTGATGTACAGGCATCAAGAAGACATTAGGTGATGCTTTATTGCATTGTTTTAAGCTACTGTGGTTTTATATGAAGGGCATAGATTTATGCTGAGTGATTCAGCTACAAAGTGGGCACATCAATTTGTTCATGAGAATGTGAGCTGGTGATTACCTTCATTAGCGTCACCAGGGCAGACTGATCACTTTAATTTGGGCAGAGGCATGCAAACAGCATTTGCTAGTGATACGTGTGTACTTGGAGCACAGGCTGTTCCATCCCTGAGGAGCCCTAGGAATGCGAATTTGTGTTCTCAGAGACATCAAAGTACCAGCCAGGGTACAAAGACCAGTGGGACCAGGAAGAAGTTGCTTTTCAGCACCGTGTGGCAGGATGTGGTATAAGTTTCATTTGGTCTTAGCATCTGAATGCCAGTTTGATGATGAAGTACAGAAAGGATGGCCCAGAGAACTGGGCCAAATTCCAGATCATAGAACTTGGGGCCTTCCTTGGTATGACTAGATTATGACAAGTTGAATGGGGTTCTGCTTTATACCACATAAAGGGAATTGGTGGGATTTGTTGTTGCTGTTCAGTTGCTCAGTCATGTCTGACTCTTCGCAACCGCGTGGACAGCAGCATGTCAGCCTGACAAACCACAGACTACTGATGTCTTTTTGCTGTGCAGAAGTTTTATATAGTCCCATTTTATTTTGTTTTGCTGCTTGTGTTTTGGTGTCAAATAAAAGAAAAAAAAATCTTTGCCAAAAAAACAAAAAACAAAAAAACAGTAGTGGTACATGTTAATCTAAAACTCCCAATCTGTCTCTCCCCCTGCTTTCCCTCTGGTAATTGTAAATTCATTCTCTAACTCTGTGAGTTTGTTTCTCATACTAAGTAAAGTAAGTCAGACAGAGAAAGACAAATATCACATGATTTTCCTTATATAAGGAATCTTAAAAAATGGTATAAATGACTTTATTTACAAAATAGAAGTATTTTAATTGAAATATTATTACTGTCCAATTATATGTTACAGGTATACAATATAGTGATTTACAATTTTCAAAGGTTCAGTTCGGTTCATTTCAGTTCAGTCGCTCAGTCGTGTCCGACTCTTTGCGACCCCATGAATCACACCACGCCAGGCCTCAGTCTATTTATAGTTATTGTAAAATATTGGTTTTATTTCCAGTGTTATACAGTATATCCTTGTAGATTATTTTATACTTAATAATTTGTACATTTTGCCCCACCACGTCTATCTCCCCTTTCTCTCTCCCCACTGGTAACCTCTAGTTTGTTGTCTATTATCTGTGAGTACTAGTTTTTGTGTTTTTTTTAATTAGTTTGTTTTATAGTTGAAAAGACTGAGGCTAATATAGACAAAGCACTTTGCTTGTTGTCAAGATATAAACCTCAGGCTGCTTGCTTCCCGAACCTTGGCTTTTGGCCATCATACAGTGTTAAAAAAATAAATATGTATAGAATAATCAAGAGCATCAGATACTTTAATGAGGTCCTTTAAAACAAAAGCAAGAAAAAGTATTTCCCATTTTCTCCCCATCCTGTGTCTTCATGGTGCCCTCAGCTGCTAACCTCTCCTGAGGCATCCTTCTCTGATCAAATTTTCCCTGTTCCCTAAGCCTCCTCTGTCCTTCAGAAACTCAGTTACTGATAATCTGGTTGATAAACTCATCTCGGTCTGAGGCAGCTATATTTTAAAAGGATTTTATAATATCTCAGCATGAAAGAGACACTTCTGCAAACATTTTCTGGGGCAGCCAGACCTTTTGGGCTCTCTTCCAATCAAGCTGTGAAAGTGGCCAGTAAATCTACTGTGTCCAGGAAGTTCATAAGTATATTGTTTTGTCTCTTAACTGAATTAAAATGTTCTCCAATTGTAATATAGGAGGTATGTCTTGTATAAACCTTAAAATTCTATACAGGATAGGTATATATGAACACCATTTTGTGTCCTAATAGTATTAGGACAGGTGATGGAGTAAATCTTCAGACTGAGGCCATAGCACTCTTCATTGAGATGATTGCACAGAGAATAACATTTGCCTGGAATTTGCATCACCGTCTCCTCTCTTTATGATTTTATATGACCATGTGACTGTGGGGATTGTAAATTGCATAAATTCCCCTTTAATAGTAAATAGATTCAGGTTATCCTCAAATTTATGATGATAATGAAATATTAACTCAAGAAACAAGTGCTTTATAAACCTATGAATTGCTATTCTGTTTTATTTCAAAAGTAGGTTCTTCTTAAAAACACCCATATGATACTTGAAGCTGTAAAAATTAATGAAATGATAAAGCATGTGGGGATTGAGTGCACTGAATATGTGCTTGTGTCTGGAACTGAACAGAATTACAAATATTTTAAAATGTAATTTGATTTCCAGGACCAGAAAATAAGAAAACGTTCTTGTCTTTATGATGCACCTTATATCACTTTGGAGTTAAATGCCTAAAAACTATATTAGCAGAGATTTTAAATGTCTAATTAAGGCACAGCCTTCCAGGTATTTTGACTTTTCTTAGTAAGTGTTCAAACAAAGCTATGGAATTTTTGAGCTATGTTCTCTTGTGTGGGTCCACACAAACCCACATTTTTCTCAGAGAAAGACAAAGATCATATAATTTTATTAATATGTGGAATTTTAAGAAATGATACTAATGAATTTATTTAGAAAGCAATAACAGATTCACAGACATAGAAAACAAACATATGGTTACCAAGAACAAAGCTGGAGACGGGAGATAAATTAGAAACTTGGGATTAACACATACACACTACTATATATAAAAGAGGCAACAAAGACAGGCTGTGTAGCACAGGGAACTCTTCACAATACTCCTATACGGAGTATGGTCTATATGGGAAAAGCATTTTAAAAAGAATGGATGCATGTATAGGTATGGCTGATTCACTTTGCTGTACAGCAGAAACTATCGTAGCATTTTAAATCAGCTGTACTCCAAGAAGGGCTTCGTAGGTGGTGCTGGTGGTAAAGAAGCTGCCTGCTAAGGCAGTATACACAAGAAACATGGGTTCAGTCCCTCGGTTGGGAAGATGCCCTGGCAGAGGAAATGGTAACCCACTCCAGTATTCTTGCCTGGAAAGTCCCATGGACAAGAGGAGCCTGGCAGCCTACAGTCTATGGGGTTGCAAAGAATTGGACACGACTGAGCATACACACACATACTCCAAAAAAAATTTGAAAATAAAAAAATAACAAATCAAATAGATCAACAAGGTATAAAATCAAACAGATAAATTTGATAGCTGTGATGTTCTGTTCATCAGGAATTTGAGCTATGCAGTGTTTTTTGATGTGTGTTTGATTAAAATCATCTTGCATTTTAAATAGTGAAGTGAAGTGAAGTCACTCAGTCATGTCCGACTCTTTGTGACCCCACAGACTGTAGCTTACCAGGCTTCTCCATCCATGGGATTTTCCAGGCAAGAGTACTGGAACGGGTTGCCATTTCCTTCTCCAGGGGATCTTCCTGACCCAGGGATTGAACTGGGGTCTCCCTCATTGTAGGCAGATGCTTTTACCGTCTGAGCCACGGAATTAGACACTTAAAATAGTCACAATGTATTTTTATGAGGGCTCCACACATTTCTGATTTTGTCAGTTTTAACTCTGCTATCTGTGTCCCTGGAGTATCTCTCCTCTGTTTTTGGTCAGCCAAGGTGATGGTTAAAAGCCTGGGAAACGGATGCTAATGATACAGATTCTGTTTAAGGAGCAAGTTACTTTCTTAGGAGAATCAGCATCAGCTCTCCCTGCTAGTTTATTGTCTTTCGAAAACTGCTAATGATATCATTGTTTGCCCCACCTATTTACACTGTGTAGCTCCAGAAGAGCAAAAGGTATCCTAGTCTTTGAACGTGAGTCCATGAAATTGTGCTAAGCAGGCAGTCAGAAAAGTATCGTGAAATGGGCATCTTACCTCTCCATGATGGGCTTACTGATTCCCAGCCAGAACTACTGGGGATTTTTTTTTTCGGAATCTTTAAAGCTCCTGTAGTCAGCGGCATACGATTTAGTGAACGCAGCTAAACTTCCTTCTCTACTCCAAGATAACCAGTTATTAAGCCACTAAGTCAAGATAGACGACTTGGCTCCGTCTTTTCAGCTTTTACTTACCCAAATCCATTATGCTTTCAGAAGTCAGGGAGGAGCGCTTCCTTCCTGAGAGTCTTGGGAAATTTAGTACATTAGCTCACCAAGGAGCTATGCCACCTTTACTCATGGCCTAGTTACTTCCAGAAATCACAAATCAATCTAAATAGCTCAACATTTAGTACTTGATGACTGACTTTGTTTTCTGAGCTCCTAGGAAGGCAATTGACTCTTGTCGCCGAGCTAAGTTGTAAACAATTCAGAAGCAGAGAAAGCAGAGGCCAGCTCCAGCCTGTAAATGTTATCTGTTTAGTTGATTTGAGCAGATTTTGAAATTCTAATAAATACAACCATATGACTCAGTTTTGGTTTACAGTCTCATAACACTGAACTGTTAATGGGCTATTGTTTGTTTTTTTTTACTCATTAATTATTTTTTCAAGTGTCTACTGATTCTAGTCTATTATTCCCTTCCCTTTCCCATCTCCTTAGGAAGACTATCATACTAATTTTTTTAAAGGAGAAAATATTGTGATTTGAAAAATAGTACATTTTATTTCACTAGAGAGTTTCTGATAACATAAACACTATAGTTAAAGAATAGGTATGTGTATGTGTGTGAGTGCACGTTGGACACTCCTTGTGACCCTATGGACTGTAGCCTGCCAGGCTCCTCTGTCCGTGGGATTCTCCAGGCAAGAATACTGGAGTGGGTTGCCATGCCCTCCTTCAATGGATCAAATCAATCGTTAAGTTTCTACTGTGTACAGTAGTCTTGTACTGGTGTTAAAATATTCACTGGTATTTAAAGCTGTGTTATTGATTGGTAGTTACTTCTAGACTGAAACTTAGTGCTGGATGCTAGAATTCTCAAAATCACAATATATAAAACCATATTCAGAGGCACTGCTATGTCAGTGAGTCCAGTAAGAAGCACAAAGGTAAGCCAAAAAAAAAAAAAAGAAAGATAAGGATTTGGATTAAGTCCATAACCAATTTAAAATACGTAAGCCTGCCTTTGGAGATAGTGAAATTCTTAGCATCATGTTAGAAATATTTTGAGGGTGTTTAGAATACACGGCAAATGAAATTCTGATTTCAAGTGGACTTAGAGGGTGAAAACACTAGTTTCAAACTCAACATTCAAAAAACTAAGATCATGGCATCTAGTGCCATCACTTCATGGCAAACAGAAGGGGAAAAAGTGGAAGCAGTGGCAGATTTTCTTTTCTTGGGCTCCAAAGTCACTGCAGACAGTGACTGCAGCCATGAAAGATGCTTGTTCCTTAGAAGAAAAGCTGTGACAAACCTAGACAGTGTATTAAAAAGCAGAGATATCATGTTGTTGACAAAGGTCCATATAATCAAAGCTATGGTTTTTCCAGTAGTCATGTATGGATGTAAGAGTTGGGCCATAAAGAAGACTGAGTGCCAAGGAACTGATGCTTTTGAATTGTGGTGCTGGAGAAAACTCTTGAGAGTCCTTTGGACTGCAAGTAGTTCCAACCAGTCAATCCTAAAGGAAATCAGTCCTGAATATTCATTGGAAGATTGATGCTGAAGCTAAAGCTTCAATGCTTTGGCTACCTGAAATGAAGAGCCAACTCACTGGAAAAGACCTTGATGGTGGGAAAGATTGAGGGCTGAAGGAGAAGAGGGTGACAGAGGATGAGATGGTTGGATGGCATCACTGACTCAGTGGACATGAATTTGAGCCAACTCTGGGAGATAGTGAAGGACAGGGGAGTTGGTGTGCTGTAGTCCATGGGGTTGCAAAGAGTCAGGCACGAATGAGCAACTGAACAAAAAAGCAGCAAGTGTATATTGCAGAGTAGAGGCTGCCAGACTTTCGGGTTTACAGATTAATAAGCTAAAAAGAATAAATAATTAAAGCATTATTGGTAGTTACCAGCGCTTTAGTTTTGCTAAGTGTTGCTAGCACTAGTCCCCTTACTAAGATTCTTTTGGGCAGTGAGGCTTTCACATTAGATTTGAGCCATAATAGAGTCAGTTTATTAAGGGCTTCCCTGGTGGCTCAGAGGTTAAAGCGTCTGCCTGCACTACAAGAGACCTGGGTTCGATCCCTGGGTTGGGAAGATCCCCTGGAGAAGGAAGTGGCAACCCAGCACAGTATTCTTGCCTGGAGAATCCCAAGGATGGAGGAGCCTGGTGGGCTACAGTCCACGGGGTCGCAAAGAGTCGGACACAACTAAGTGAATTTCAAAAGATACACAAAGAGAAGCATATATATATATATGTATACGCATATATGTATATGCATATACATATATATGACAATGGATGTTACTGATTGGCGTTTCCCTCACATAGGAGATGTGAGGAGCCCAGTCTGTTACCAGGATCAGCTTTTGCCTGGGGACTTGCCACCAGTACATGCAGGAGACTTGCATGCTCTGGAGAGCCACCTCTGTGGATTTTACGTCCATTACCAACACTCCAGTGTTCTTGCTAGACTCGGACACGACTGAAGCGACTTAGCAGCAGCAGCAGCAGCAGCAGCAGCATATATATAGATATATATAAGCTATGGACACTTTAAATAAAATAACAAGTATTGCTGCTGCTGTTGCTGCTGCTGTCCGACTCTGTGCGACCCCATAGACGGCAGCCCGCCAGGCTCCCCCGTCCCTGGGGTTCTCCAGGCAAGAACACTGGAGTGGGTTGCCATTTCCTTCTCCAATGCATGCAAGTGAAAAGTGAAAGTGAAGTCGCTCAGTCGTGTCCGACTCGTAGCGACCCCATATAAGCTATGAACCTGTCTCTTATACACATCTGGGGTCGAACCTGCGTCTTCTGCACTGGCAGTTGAATTCTGAGCCACCAGGATTTCTGAAAAAGTTTTTCCTTACCTTTAACTCATTTGCCTAAATAAATAAATAAAGATCTTCTGCCATGTCAAAANGTCGCTCAGTCGTGTCCGACTCGTAGCGACCCCATATAAGCTATGAACACTTTAAATAAAATAACAAGTATTGCTAGGGTATTTTAAAACATTAGCTCTGTAATATCATCCAATATTTAGTCAATATTTAAATTTCTTTGTTTTACAATATACATATATATAAATTCACCTACATATTTATGATTATATAATGGTTTATTTGTCCTATTCAGGATCCACAAAAGTCTGACATTTTTACACTAGTTATTACCATTAGGATTTTCATGATGGCGTCCATGTGGTTTTATTTTACATGTTTGTACCTTGGATTTCTGTAAATTGAGAATTTATCCTAAGACTGATCATTTTTATGTTTTGTTTTTCTTTGTTGTTGTTGCTTTTAGCACGACTGTTTCATAGGTAGTGTTATGTCATTCCATCAAAAAATACATAATATATAGTTCTCTTTCCTATTTATTAAGGAGTATGTCAAGGTTGTATATTGTCACCCTGCTTATTTAACTTATATGCAGAGTACATCATGAGAAATGCTGGGCTGGAAGAAGCACAGGCTGGAATCAAGATAGCCGGGAGAAATATCAATAACTTCAGATATGCAGATGATACCACCCTTATGGCAGAAAGTGAAGAGGAACTAAAAAGCCTCTTGATGAAAGTGAAACTGGAGAGTGAAAAAGTTGGCTTGAAGCCCAACATTCAGAAAACGAAGATCATGGCATCCAGTTCCATCATTTCATGGAAATGGATGGGTAAACAGTGGAAACAGTGTCAGACTTTATTTTGGGGGCTCCAGAATCACTTCAGATGGTGATTGCAGCCATGAAATTAAAAGACGCTTACTGCTTGGAAGAAAAGTTATGACCAACCTAGATAGCATATTGAAAAACAGACATTACTTTGCGAACAAAGGTCCATCTAGTCAAGGCTATGGTTTTTCCAGTGGTCATGTATGGATATGAGAATTGGACTATGAAGAAACCTGAGCACCGGATGCTTTTAAACTGTGGTGTTGGAGAAGACTCTTGAGAGTCTCTTGGACTGCAAGGAGATCTAAGCAGTCAATTCTGAAGGAGATCAGCCCTGGGATTTCTTTGGAGGGACTGATGATAAAGCTGAAACTCCCGTACTCTGGCCACCTCAAGCAAAGAGTTGACTCACTGGAAAAGACTGATGCTGGGTTGGATTGGGGGCAGGAGGAGAAGGGGACGATAGAGGATGAGATGGCTGGATGGCATCACCGACTCAGTGGATGTGAGTCTGAGTGAACTCCGGGAGATGGTGATGGACAGGGAGACCTGGCGTGCTGCAATTCATGGGGTCACAAAGAACTGGACACGACTNGTTGACTCACTGGAAAAGACTGATGCTGGGTTGGATTGGGGGCAGGAGGAGAAGGGGACGATAGAGGATGAGATGGCTGGATGGCATCACCGACTCAGTGGATGTGAGTCTGAGTGAACTCCGGGAGATGGTGATGGACAGGGAGACCTGGCGTGCTGCAATTCATGGGGTCACAAAGAACTGGACACGACTAAGCGATTGAACTGAACTGAACTGAATATTTTTACGTCAATAGCCCTTGAATACTTGGTTTACCACCTTTATCTCATTGAGAGTGCTGGCATTTTCTTATTTTTCATCTTACAAAGATGCAAACAAATATTACCCAAGACCTGATTCTAGGAGCATTTAAAAGTTTTCATGCTGTTGTCTTTATATAAAATTATATGCCAAATTCTAGGAATTATTCACTGCAATGCAAAAGTGTAGCCTCAAGTCTCTATTACATACCAAGCAAGAATGATAAAGAGCAAACAAAAACATCATCCAAAACCATCATTTCATAAAATAAAAGGATTTTCAAGAGAGGAAATGCAAAGCATTTAAAGACAGAATTTTAAATTATATGCATATATCTTTCTGGAAAATTCATGACATCATCCTGATTTCTTATGTCGTCATGGACAGGGTCACTGCTTTCTGGTCTCAAACAATGGACCAGAATATGGGAGCCTCTGTTTAGCTCCATGGTGTTGGAAAGCATGTGCTAGAAGGTAATGTGAAAATTTGTCCAGCCAAATTAAAGGACTAACAACTTTAAGAGCATCTTTAACTTATTATGTATTCCAAATCACTATATACAATTTTTAAAAAGCTATTAAAAGGCTATTCTTTAATTTAATAAACATGTATTGAGCACTGATTCTATGCCACACAGTTATTCTGGCATTTGGAATATAAAAATACACTAGAATATAAATATAACAAAGATTAATAAAAAAAAAAAAGCAGAGGGGAAACAATATAACAGAAAGAAATTAAGAAGCTGCTTTATTAATTCTTGCTCTGCCTCCAAGGAAGCTCCTCAGACCCTGGGGGTTTAGTATCCTGTGAATGGGTATAATAAGGCATATTTGAGCTATTTCAAATCCTGAAAGATGATGCTGTGAAAGTGCTGCACTCAATATGCCAGCAAATTTNAGGGATTGGGGGCAGGAAGAGAAGGGGGCAACAGAGGATGAGATGGCTGGATGGCGTCAGTGACTTGATGGACGTAAGTCTGGGTGAACTCTGGGAATTGGTGATGGACAGGGAGGCCTGGCGTGCTGCAATTCATGGGGTCACAAAGAGTTGGACACGACTGAGCGACGGAACTGAAGTGAACTGAACTGAAGGCATATTTGTCTTTCTCTTTGAAAACTATGTAACATAATGAACATTATCTGAAGAATCAAAGGTAAACTGTAAAATGTAAGACATGATATGATAACTTCTGTAACTTAGTCTGTGGTTTCTCATAGCATATAGTCTCACTGGGATAAACTTGACATATATCCCTAGTATCACTATTTTTTTCCATCTCGCTGATAAGGAAATGGTCCTCCGAATGTGACGTGACTTAACAGAACTGGCTAATGGTTGAGCCTAGTGATCTCAGTTGTGTGCTCCTCTGCTCCACAGTGATGGTTCTTTCACGTTAGATACTATATGCTTGCACAGTGCATTTGAATCCACCAGGGCATTAAGGGTGTAATAGGGAAGTGATCTGGTTTTGAAAGGCAGAAGTGAGCAGACACAAACGCAGGTGGCCAGGAGGTTCCCAAGGATTCTGTCTGCTAATCACTTGCCCTTCTGGCCCTCCTGCTCCTAGCCCAGGCAGCCCTTCCCTTCTCCTTTGTCCCTTCTAATCCCCACCTTCCTGTTCTCTTGACACTAGCTTCATGAGGCATTCAGTGTTTTGATCATCACTTTATGTGTTGTTGACCTTGCCCAGTCAATCTGACCTTGTATTACCAATTTTAACTCCTTGAAGAAAAGGAATGACACATATTGAAACGCTTGACCTGGGAATTTGAATCCATTTCAGCTGTTTTGGCTGATATAATATTTTTAAAATAGCAAATTTGAATGCCTTTATAGTAGACCTGCATGTAGACCTCCATTGCCTTTTGGACTATACTAGCCCTTTTACAAACTTCTCAGACTTCCCTAGGCCCTGAAAGCAACTGAGTTGACTCCTGGTGGACTGACATCTTCCCTATAGACTGTAACAGGCAGATCTTGGATTCTTTGGGGATAATGGACTCCGGTTTTCAGTTTACTTTGAGTCTCAAATCAAAAGTATTGCCCACGGCATCTCTCTCACTGTTCAGAATTTAGTACTGACGTGGCCAAAATCACAGTGTCCTGCAGCTAATGGTCAGCCTTAGGAGGTTCAAGTCAGAGTACAGGTGGAGGGGAAGAGAATTAAGAAGATCCAGTTAAAATGCATTATTGTGTGTACTCAAGAATCTTGAAGCAATGATTTGTTATTAACCCCTTGCTCTTCTGGCAGAAATGCCTACTGGCATAAGGCTGAGTAATATTCGGTTGAACACAAAAGGGTCCCTTTATCTTCTTTGTGAAAGGATTCTCCTGGATGTGGTGCTCTCCAGGGAAGGTGCAAAGTCACACAGCAGCCTATTTCCCCTTTGCCCTAACATCATTTTCACTTCAATCCTCTTCAATACAGGTTGCCAATTTGGCCTGTTCCATCTCCAACAATGAGGAAGGGGTGAAATTAGTTCGGATGGCAGCCACTCAGATTGACAGCCTGTGTCCTCAGGTAAGCCTCATTCACTTTGTTTCCAAAGCTGATACTTTGGATCTTGTGCACTCCAGCCTTCATGTCACTCATTCCTTGCCTTGTCCATTTTCCTCTCCCTGGGAAGTGCTACCCATCAGTCATGGACCATTTCAGGGTCTTCCTTTCTCAAAAAGAACTGCTAATTGCTCCAGTCTTTCCAAAATTACTGTAGTGATTATTGTCTTTTCCATTCCTATTGACTTTTCTATTTGTCTTGAATTTTTATCTCAACGCTCCATATCTATTCAGTTTGTCTCCCTCACAAAATTATATCCTTGTATGTGGAGAACAAGAGTTATATTTCTGCCCCATCTGTGCTAAAAAGATTGGATTCAATATACACTTTTGGAGACCTATATCTTAAAAAAAAGAAGAGCAAACAAAAGACTAGTATTTGATAACCTACTCTCAATCACTGAGAATCCCCTTATCTGTGGAAGCTGCAAGGTCCAGGGTTTCAACATGGTCTTTGACTTGCTTGTTCCTCTTTTGATGAGCGTAATCCATATGTCCGTGGATTATTTCTAACAAATAGGTCATCAATGCTGCTCTCACATTGGCTGCCCGGCCACAGAGCAAAGTTGCTCAAGACAACATGGATGTCTTCAAGGACCAGTGGGAAAAGCAAGTTCGAGTGCTGACAGAGGCTGTGGATGACATCACCTCGGTGGATGACTTCCTTTCTGTCTCAGGTAGTCACAAATGGGCCCTTACAAGATAGTTGAAGGAAGAGAACAAGATGAGATGAGGAATATCTTGCAAGTGTCATGGGTCTTTGTTTCAAGTGCTCTCCTTGGCCCTTTGAGCTTTCAATCATCTCTGCAACTGTGATTGTAACACCCTCTTGAAAATTTGTCTCTGCTCTGCACATTATTTCAAGACACTGAGTCAAGGGATTTAGAGGGGAAACATAACTTTCTGATTGAGATATTAGAAACCTGAAAGATTATTTAAGTAGACCTAGGCTCCTTTCTAGTTCCTGGAGTTTTTAAAATAGGATGGCCTTTGCTGCATCTAAATTACCCATCTAAAAAATAGTGTGGGATATGAGATTGGTTATGTTGAAAAATTTTAAAAAAATCAATTAAGTATTCTAATTTGCCTGTGTTAAGTTCCGCCCCACCCCCACCCCCGCCAAGTAAATGAAGTTACATAGGTTTTTGATAAGCTGGGAAAAAAATCTTAGCCACCAAATGAACCCATTAGAAAGCATTTAGGAACTATTGAGGTTTTGAGCACTTGACCATGAGGTTGTGGAAGGAAGTGAAAATAAACAGAACTTATCATCACTGGAAATTTTATCTTAATGCTTTGTGGATGAAGCCAGACTGAAGGATGGCAATCCACTCCAGTATTCTTGTCTGGAAAATCCCATAGTCAGGCTACAGTCCATGGGGTCACGAAAAGTCAGACATGACTGAGCAACTAACACAAGGGATGTTAGCACATTTGAATAGCCATGTAGTCAATTTTACCTTTAACAGGGCTCATCAATGCTGTTTCAAAAATGGATTACCAGCTGGCTTATGGGCCTTTTTCCAAACAGATTTGGCCCAATACACATAGAGAAGTCTCTGTGGGAGCATGAGGAAGGAGGTCACCAGAAGCCTCAACTCCCTTGTGAGGCATTAAAATAACCAAATGGCCCTTAAAAATTCAAATTAACCAGGTGTTGACACTATCCAGAGGTGTATGGAAATCACACCTGCCAACTCATGTGCCCTGGCCTCCACCCGGACTTACTGAGGTCTGAGAGGGAGAGGTTGCAGCACAGCTCATGGGATCCAGGCTGATAGAGCCTGACTGCAACAAAAGGGAGGGAATTTCTGGGGCAGGCTTGGTGTATTTGGAAGCTTTTCTCTAGTTGTCTTTCCTTTCACCAAGAAACTGACAATGAATTCCCACTGGGCTTGTGTTTACAGCTTGTCTAAGAGCAGCACAGTTGAACCTGTAGATCTGATGGATGATGGAAAAGCCAACTTTAAAATCATGGAAGGAAAGTCAAGGGAGATGGGAAATATGAGCCAACACATGTTTGGTGCTGTCAATTAAAAAAAATGCACAACATGAGAGTGGCAAATTAAGTTTTATTTGGGCGATATGAGGGCTGCAGCCCAAGAGACTGCACCTAAGATAGCTCTAGAGAAACTGTTCCAAACAGGTAGGGGCGAAGGTAAAGGGGGAGTGCATGCAATTAAGCACATATTTAAAAGTTTCTGCTGGTCTCATGAAGCTTCAGCTAGTCATGAGAAACAATTGTCACCATGAAAGAATTTAGTGCTTTTCTAGATATGAGGAGATACAAGAATTGGGCTCATAAAATCAGCTCCTGAGACCATCTGACTATCTGAGGACCTGAGAACAGAGTTCCTCATTTCTGCTCTCCTCCCTGAACCCCTTCAGGGATGTTGAAGGTCAGCAGCTGCAGCAGCACATGATTTAATCCTTGTAGAGCAAATGACAAGCTCCCATGGCAAGTGCCAATTCGTAGTTGACAGTATCTGTTATTTGTCTGATTTTCTACTATTTGCTTTCATTCCCACCAAAATTTTATGTCAGGTATCACTATTCTGAATCTTCCTTTGAGAAGAGTAAGTTACTAACGGGTAGGTAACTTGGCAGAAGTGGAATTATAATCCAGATTATCCTCTTTCCAGAATCTATATAGTTCTTAGTAAGTCTGGATAAAAGGGTATTTCTCCAGCTTTCACTGCAGCTCCTTTCCCCACCTCCAATCCCCTTCTCTCTCCTGCCCTATAGTACGGTGGGTCCACTATCTCTTCCTTTTTAGAAACCTGACTTGTTCTTCATTCCCAAGGCACTTTACTTTTGATGACTTGTCAAAGCAGCTATTCTTTTAAACATACCTGTGTCCAGGGATTGGCTGATAAAGAATTCAATGCATTGCCATTTGTGAAATTTTTTGCTTCCCTGAAACATGAGTTCTAACAATGCAAAAGATATCCAAGAAGTACATCTCTCAGAAGATGCTTGGAAATTCTTCAGCTAGGCATGTTGGGGATCTTAATGGTGGAGAACAGAAGACTGGACACAAAGACTGAGATATTTCTTGTTTTAGTCAGTCTTTGCCAGGATGGGTATAAAGGTCCCCAGAAGGGGAGATGGGGACTCTCCAACCAGCCTCAGATCTCACACAGCAATCCTAACAGCCCCTGGAAATCTTATTCTGCTACCCTCCCTATTTACAAATGAATATAAAATATCTGTATACTACCTTTCTCAAAGAGGAGTCATTTCAGAACTTAAAACTTTCCCAAGTTATCCTTTTCTTTAAACGCATGTACAGAAATTTCTGAGGGTAGAAAAAAGCAAGGCAAGGAGTCTTATCTCAGGCTGTTTCAATAACGCAAGCTTTTCTTAATTTTCTTCCACGGGGCCTGCCTCTCTGCCACCTTTCTCCCTGCCATTCCTTTGTGCATCTCATTATTACCAGCAACACGAAAAGGCTTTGGCTTCCGCTGATAACACTGTACAGTCCAACCGCAGTGGTACAAGTGCCGAGGCGTGCTATGACAGGAAACCGAGCAGGCGCTGTCAGGAAGCCGGCCTTGGCAGGACCCGCTGGAGCGTGCCTTTGGACTTGACAATTCGAGGCAGCAGGCACCTTTCCACAGATGGGCTTGACAAATAATGACACAACCCACTCTGTCCTGCTGGCAGAATGTGGATACAGCCCAATAGTTGGGGAAACTACTTCTCATCTCCTCTGTAAGCTGGAGCCAAAACATTTGCATCAGTAAATTGCAGGTTTGGCCCAGGAGATATTTTGGAATGGCGTTAATGACATTTTATGTATCAATTTCTTCTTAAGGGAATTCTGGCAGGAAACTCTATTTTGGAGGCAACAATAAAAAAGTTTTTTTTTTTTAAGGGATAGTTTTGTTTTTCTTTCTTTTTTTCCTGCTACCTGAGTACTTACTTTGTCCATATGAAAAGCAACAAGTTTGGGGAGCAATGATGCTAGCTATTAACATTACAGAAGCGAAACCAACTTTCTGATGTGGTCTGGGCTCATAAAAAAGTGAAACGACTGCGTTAGAGCACTTAAACTTTTTCCACTGGGCAAAAACTACCATTTTTAATAGTGTCTTAAAATGAGTGTCTTGGCTTTAATCATGTGACAGTTTGATTCTTGGGTTTGGCTCACAAAATAACAGGCATCTAAGATCTGAAAAATCTGTTAACTCAACCCCATAATGTCTATAAGTTTTGTTTTGTTTGCCTCCTCCTCTTTCACTTACTTTATTTTAACTCCAGGGTCTTGAATTTTTTCCCTTAAAACATTCACAGACTGAACTTTGCTTATGATTTTGGAAACTGTAGTTTTAGAGCTAATAATAAAGTAGTTTGGTCGTCAGTGATTTAACATGATTACATCTTTTCTGAAAGAATAAGGCTGCAAAAATTTAAGGAAGTATATCACAAATTATGTTGCCAGCAAATCTTTTATGATTTTAAAAACTATGCTTCACATTCAGGCGTAATATCCAAAGTACCTAAGGGGTTCACCCCACCAATGTAACCCTCTCTGAAATGCTTATGCTTTCTATTATTACTTTCCCTTCTATGCTATTTTCTAGTTGGAACATCACCCCGCTATCTCCTTACTTAATGAATTCTTTCTCTTGAAAATACCTTAGAGTACAAATATATAATTGTCCCCTTTAAAGATATATTTATTCAGTATTTCTTCTTTTCTTTTGGAATGTTTATTATGTATTTATTTTTGCCCAAGCTGGGTCTTCATTGCTCCACGGGCATTTCTCTAGTTGTTTTGAGGGAGGGCTACTCTCTAGTTGTGGTGCATGAACTTCTTATTACAGGGTCTTCTCTCGTTGTAGAGCACAGACTCTAGGGTGCACAGGCTTCAGTAGTTGGGGCACATGGGCTTACTTGCCCCACAGCATGTAGGATCTTCCCAGATCAGGAGTCAAACCTGTGTCTCCTGCCTTAGCAGGCAGATTCTTTACCACTGAGCTACAAGGGAAGCCTTCCAATTGGTTTTTAAGTGTGTCAGTGATATAAAGGGCTTCCTTGATACCTTAGTTGGTACAGAATACTCCTGCAATGCAGGAGAGCAGGGCTAGATTCCTGGGTCAAGAAGATTCCCTGGGGAAAAAAAAAAAAAAAGGCAACTCACTCCAGTATTCTTGCCTGGGAAATCCCATGGACAGTAGAGCCTGGTAGGCTATAGTCCATGGAGTCATAAGAGTCAGACACAACTTAATGACTCAACCACCACCACCAGTGATATAAAATCTTATACATGTGGATGTGTCCTCTCCACAGAAAACCATATCTTGGAGGATGTGAACAAATGTGTGATCGCCCTTCAAGAGGGGGATGTGGACACTCTGGACCGGACTGCAGGGGCCATCAGGGGCCGGGCTGCTCGAGTTATACACATCATCAATGCTGAGATGGAGAACTACGAAGCTGGTGTTTATACTGAGAAGGTGCTGGAAGCTACAAAACTGCTATCTGAGACAGGTAACCATGGATATTAGATTCGACCAAAATGTCAGCCCCATGATGAATTTCCATACCTGAATAAATCTGTTTCATTGTTTCCTGTAGGTCTTTATGCTTCTAAATCACACATGATCATAAAATTGGTGCTCTTTATTTCTGGAGTTTGAATTGGAATACTTTAACAGAATCACAATTTATTGTTTTTGCAGTATATACTACTCTGCAGTTTTTGTGTATAATCATCTGATTCTCACAAGGACCTTATGAAGTAGGCAGATTTTTTTATTATCTCCCATTATGAATGTGAAAGTGGAATTTTGAATGAGATAAGAGACTGGAAAAAGGTCACGAGTCTAGAGAATAGTGAGTATGTGATTGGAACTTGGAATTTTGAACTTGAAAAGCATTTCTCTGTCTGTTTGTTGAGAACATAGGACTATGAAAAAGGACCACGCACAACCGGGGGAAAACATAAAGGCTTTCAATAGTACATGGATATGAAGTGATCACAGGAGGTAGTGCTTACTGAAAAGGGGCTAGACTTTCAGTATATGCCCAACTCCACTGGTGAAAGTCTGCGTATCCTCTTTCAGGGGTACATGGTTGCCCTCTGGGGAATCATGGTCTTGATGAGACACAGTTACTTATGACAGGGAGCCTGTCATAGCTCTCTAATCCACTGAGATGGAAAAAAGACTTGTTTCCACTGAGTTAACACAACAGCCCATAACTCTGGATAGTTATGTCAATGACTGACCTATTTTTAGTAGTTTTTGCTCTTTAACTGATGTCTCTTGGCTTCAGATCCTTTCTAAAGTCCCTCATGTCTTGTGTATTGATATGTACGTGTCTTAGTTGCTCAGTTGTGTCCAGCTTTTTGTGATCCCATGGACTGTAGCCTGACAGGCTCCTCTGTCCATGGAATTCTCCAGGCAAGAATATTGGAGTGGAGTGCCATTTCCTTCCCCAAGGGATCCCGAGCCAGGGATCAAACCCAGTCTCCTGCAGTGTGGGCAGATTTTTACTGTCTGAGCCAGCAAGGAAGTCCATTAATATATGGGGGAATGAAAGTAGAAAGTCCAGGGAAGGAGAGAAGATGAATAGAATTTAACTCTACATGTTGGCTAGAGTTATGAATGGATAACAAATCAAGTTCTATGTATACACAGAAGGAACTCACCCCAGCTTCAGTGGGAATTGTCTCTGGTCTGTACATGGATTTTGGAGCCCGTTAGGCTTTTAAAAATTGACGTATCTCTGAAAAGTCAGATATAGCAGTGTTCTAAATTCTAAATGATAAGACATGTTAGTAGAAATATGTTTCCTTCTACAGGGAAAGGATATTTACAAAGACTTCTGTAGCTATTTGCTAGTCTAGAATAGCAAGGAGAAACAATAGGTAAACAGACATTGGTTGCTCACTCTGAAATATAGGCAGAAAGAGAATAGGGTCGTATCACATATTACCCATATCTAGGGATCGTTGCTCTTGAGAAGCCTGACAGATTTAGAATTAGAAATAATAATGACAATAATACGATATATCTACATTTTAATTAAGGGCTTCCCTGGTGACTTGGATTGTAAAAGAATTTGCCTGCAATGTGAAAGACCTGGGTTTGATCCCTGGGCCAGGAAGATCTCCTGGAGAAAGGAATGGCACAGTGGAGTGGACTGGTATTCTTACCTGGAGAGTTTCATGGACAGAGAAGCCTGGCAAGCTACAGTTCATGGGGTCGCAAAGAGTCAAACACAACTGAGCCACTAACACTTTCACATTTTAGTGGTGCTTCCCTGATGGCTCAGCGGGCAAACATCTGCCCGCAATGCAGGAGACACAGGAAACATGGGTTCGATCTCTAGGTCAGGAAGATCCCCTGGAGGAGGAAAAGGCAACCCACTCCAGTATTCTAGCCTGAAAAAATCCCTGGTGGGCTACAATCCAAAGAGTTGCAAAGAGTCGAGTCAGACACAACTGAGAGACTAAGGCCCACCCCCCACACAGTTTAATTAACTGAAATTAAGCTCTGTTTGCTTTCAAATAGACTTGCCCTTTGCATTTACTAGAGCAACACAGTGCCAGTCATACAGTGTTTCTTACTCATTGAAAAGAATTAGAAACAGGTATTTTGGGGCTTTCCCGATGGTCCAGTGATTGAGACTTCCACTTTTTAATGCAGGGGATGCGGGTTCAATCCCTGATTGGGAAGCTAAGATCCTACATGCCCTGGG
The DNA here is from genome assembly GCA_006410615.1 of Neotragus moschatus. Taxonomy (NCBI): domain Eukaryota; kingdom Metazoa; phylum Chordata; class Mammalia; order Artiodactyla; family Bovidae; genus Neotragus; species Neotragus moschatus. The sequence continues at coordinate 1,131,905 of SJYA01001703.1, read as the reverse complement.
GCCAAAAAACTGAAACATAAAACAGAAGCAATACTGTGACAAATTTAAAGACATAAAGACTTTTATAATGGTCCCCTTCAAAAAAGTCTTTAAAAAACCACAATTATTTTACTCTCCAGTATATGCTGTTCCCCCCCACCCCACATTCACCCTTAAAGGGACCCTCACATTTCTGCAGTTCTCAGTTCCCGACCCATTGCTTCTATTATGTTATGAAGTCTCAGCTTCATGGGGTATATCTGATACATAACAGTGTTTCCTCCAATCTGACACTGAGTGAAGAGTATCCAAGAAGGGTGGAGGACATGGAGACAGAATTCTCAGCTCAACTGTTTGGAATGATGATTGTAGCAGATGACACCCAGAGCCAGTTTACATGTGACTTTGTGCCTACAAAAACTTCAAACGTTTTTTAAGAAACATTCTGGAACTTTTTCTTATTGCATCTTGGAGTGCTTTAATGAACAGCAGGAGTGGTACCCATGGGGTCAAAGTCTACATAAAGGCAAGGACAGTGTGCTTAGCTGAGTGAAATATTTTAACATAATTTTCACCCAAAGTCTTAAAATGTAAATAATATTCTGGTTGAAATTATTTTTTCACTGAAAAAAAATCAGTGAAACAGAGCAATCTACCCTGGATTATTGTTGCTAATCAAGATTTTGCTCTTATTTGTTAATTTTCAGATCTTTAAAAATTATCAACTCAGCCTTTCTTTTGCAGTGATTGAATACACTGAGCACTTAACTAAAGGCACCTTCCTGCTTCTGATTTCCCTATCCAAGTCTTAATTGAAAAGAAAAGAAGGGCAAGGCATTTAGATTCTTTCTGTTTTTCACCCTCTATTGAAGACCACTAGGAAAGCAGCCAGGTAGAAGAGACTGAAATAGACAGATTATAAATAACTAGCAGAAAATATAGGAATACATGTCAAGGAAAAGTAGATATTAGTGGGCTAAGAACTAGAATATACAAGGTATATAAATTATTTTCCTTCTATCCTCAATGGTTCTTTTCTTTCCTAAATAAGAACAGTGTTGTTTTTTTATGGATAACTAGAGAGGTTGTCAAAGAAATGAAAGCAAAAATTTAGCTGTTAGTAGGACAATCGATGCATACACTGATTCCTCATGGAGGAAGAAAGCCTCTGTTTGTCATTCCTATGACGAAGCCCACTGGCTATCTCATGTAGGACATGAGGTTTAAAAACATATAATATAATGGTGACTTAGGCTTCCCTGGTGGTTCAGTGCTAAAGAATCCTACCAATGCAGGATATGTGGGTTTGATTCCTGGGTTGGGAAGATCCCCTGAAGAAGCAAATGCAACCCACTCAAGTATTCTTGCCTGGGAAATCTCATGAACAGAGGAGCCTGGCAGGCTATATATAGTTCATGGGGCCGCAAAAGAGTCAAATATGACTTAGCACCTAAACAACAACAGTATGGTGACTTAATACCTAGAATTTCTCCATAAGAAATGATTAAATATACAAGCTAATAAAAAACTTTAGCTGTTAATTTACCGGTTGCTAATTAGAATTATTGGGGAATGTACTAGAGAGATGGAATTTGAACATAAGGTCAGTTCTGTAATTATGGTTATACAGAGTTTTGTTGGTTATATAGATTTTATAAAATGGATTAGTCCCCTTGTCTGTGTCTGGCTATGCTTAGGAGACCCACATCCTGAAAATAAAAGCTTCTATGCCGGCACTATTGGTAATGAACCTGCCTGCAGGAGATGTAAGGGACACAGATTAGATCCATAGGTCAGAAAGATCCCCTGAAGGAGGGCATGGCAACCCACTCCAGTATTCTTGCCTGGAAGTCACTTCAGTGGTGTTTGATTCTCTGCGACCCTATGTACTGTAGCCCACCATGTTCCTCTGTCCATGAGATTATCCAGGCAAGAATACTGGAGTGGGTTGCCATGCCCCCTCTAGAAATCTTCCCAACCCAGGTATAGAACTTGCATCGTTTATGTCTCTTGCAGTGGCAAGATGGTGGGGGGGGCATTCTTTATCACTCATGCCACGTGGGAAGCCCCCCAAACTCCTATTCAGATCACTAATACCCAAATTTCCACTTTTGGGCTAATGTTTTGCTCCTGATTTTTATTTTTTTTTAATCTTGTGCAGTCACTTTTTTTGTACAAGTTTATCAAACTTTGTCCTGAGACTACATTTTATTTGGGGGAGAGAACACAGGGCAGTGGGCAAGGAGTGGAAGGTGCCAAGAAAAGGGGGAAAAAGGAAGAATCCAGGACATGGAAGACAGATCACTATGTTTTCTCTTGCCTTGTCACAACCTACCAGGTTCTGCTCAGTTTTATTTCTGAGTTGTTAGATTGAAGACTCTAAGACAGATGTTCTCAGCCTCTGTATTGTTGACATTTGCATCTTGGTAGTTCTTTCTTGGGGTGGAGGGAGCTATCCTATGGATTAAAGATGCTTGGCGTCCCTGGCCTCACCACACTAGATGCTTGTAGAACCTCTTCCTTTCCCACTTCAAATTGTGACAAAGGTGAGCCACTCTAGACGTTGCTAGATGTTCTTGGGGTGGACAAAATAATACTCACTTACGATAACTGCCACAAGAGAAAGACATATTCCAAAATAAGAGCAAGTTTAAATAAGGCAAAATGGAGCCTCTGTATGATGGCCATAGGGTATGGTGACAAGAGTGGAGTGAGAGTCTGTTACAAAGAATGAAAAAAAAGGGCAGAATGTTCAAAGAGGCTTGACTAGACCAGACTTGGATGCTAATGGGATTTGCAAATACAGGCCAATCTCTGTTTTAACATGTAAATAATGCATGTTTGGGGCTCTGTAGAGACCAGCTTTACCAACTGACTACCTTTACTAAGTGGCTAAAAATTGAGAAAGTTCCAAAGAGTGACAAGACTGTATTTTATTTTCAATAAATTACTTAGAAAAGAGTAAGTAAAATTTTTTTGAAGTGTATGTTTTGTTTTGATATGAAAGCTGAGTTACTTTTGAAGACACAATTTTGTGGATTATTAGTATGTTAAAATTTTAGGATGACATTGTATAAAAATTTGCCTATTTATTTTTTATAAATCTAATGTAGGCTGATGAAGGCACCATAAACATGATGTACATCAGACCCACTAAATACTTACATATTTAATTGCCTCTTTAGTAAAAACTGAATTATAACAAATTGCCAATAGCTTGATAGTGAGTGCACACCCAATGAGATCCATCTTTAGAGATCTTGTTTCCAAAGTCAGGTGGCTGTGGAAAGTGGAAAAGGGTCTACATTCAATAATGTTATGCTTGAAGGTGATGGCACCCCACTCCAGTACTCTTGCCTGGAAAATCCCATGGACGGAGGAGCCTGGTGGGCTGCAGTCCACGGGGTCGCTAGGAGTCAGACACGACTGAGCGACTTCACTTTCACTTTTCACTTTCATGCATTGGAGAAGGAAATGGCAACCCACTCCAGTATTCTTGCCTGGAGAATCCCAGGGCTGGGGGAGCCCGGTGGGCTGCCGTCTATGGGGTTACGCAGAGTCAGACATGACTGAAGCGACTCAGCAGCAGCAGCAGCATGCTTAGATATACAGAGAGAAGCTCGTTCTTCACTGAACAGATTAGGTTGAAATGCCATTTTTGTAAGTTTGATGGCTGAAGCCAATTTGTAGCAATGTCTACACCATCAGATTGAGAGATCTTTGGAACCCTGCCATTAGTTCCTTCTTCAGAAGGGACCAAAAAATGGATATTAAAAAAATAAGTCTCCTTAATGAGGATTCTATTGTTAATCACTTCATATATGAAGATTAAAATTCCATTATTTTGGAGAACACGTGGACCAAACAGATTGTGTAATTTTTTTTTTAATCAAGACTTTTTAAAGAGCAGTTAAATGTTCACAGAAATATTGAGGGGAAGGTATCAAGATTTTCCATATCCCCTTCATTCTGCACGTGGAGTGTGTCTCCCGTTATTAATATCCCCTACCAGAGTGGTACATATTTTACCCTTGATGAACCTACATTGAAACATTATAGTCACCCAGAGTCCACAGTTTACATTTTGGCTCATTCTTAGCGTTCTATATTTTGTGGTTTTTGGACTAATGCATAATGACATACATTAATCATGATGGTATCATGCAGTGTGTTCTTCACTGCCCTAAAAATTCACTGTACTCTATTAATCCCTCTCTCCCTCCCAATTGCCTGACAAACACTTGTCTTTTTACTTTTTCCATAGTTTTGTTTCTAGAATGTCATATAATTGGGATCATATAGTTTGTAGCCTTTTCGGATTGACTTTTCTGACTTAGTAAAGATGGTATAATTTTTGCTTTCATACTTTTGTTAAATAAAGTGTTCCTAAGAGAGCATTTTTACATGATTTCTATATATTTTGCCCAGAAAATGTAAGAGGAACAAATAGAAAGTACCCAAACTGGATATGATACTGAGGGATACCATTGTGCTAGTACCATGTAGATAATGAAATCCAGGTAAGAAGTCAGAAGAACTCCATTCCGTGACTTCTACCAACTAAATGTGACCTTACATAAATTAGTTAATGCCCCTGAGCCTCAGCTTGATGTTTTGTCACCTAAGTATGGTCAATATTGTTATTTTGTTTATATGTATTTCCCTGGTTGCTTGCTTCCTGATGACTGAACTCAACATGGACAATCATTGCCCATGAACCCTCTGCATAAACCCTCTGCTCTGTCTGGGCAGGTGTATTCATTTTTCTCTAGGCAAAACACATCCATGCTGTTCCCACTCGCTTTGCTGCATCTTCACCGTTTTTTCCTCCTCCTCTACATCTGTGTATTGAAATTATACTTATGAGCTGACTCAAGTTTCAGTTGGAGGCAACAAGGATCTATTTCTGAGTCTGATGACATTTAATATGTGTTCTTCAGTGTCAGTGGTCCACAGATAGATTGTCAGTTCTTAGAGGCAGATGTTCTTACATGTGCGTAGGGCCTAAACTTGTATCATCCCACCATTAGATCCCCTGGAGCAGGGAATGGCTACCCACTCCAGTATTCTTGCCTGGAGAATTCCGTGGGCAGAGGAGCCTGGCAGGCTCACAAAGGATTAGACACAACTGAGGGACTAACACTTTCACTTTTTTTCAGCTTTAATATGTATGTATTGATTAACTGAATGCAAAAAATAGGATATGATTTTTTTTTTTTTCAGTAGAGAATATATCCACCAGCAGCCTAGGGTTTACAACTCAAGATTCTAGGATTAAGAGAAACACTTTCTTTCACCTGCTTTTCTACATATCAAAGGAGAATAATCTTGGCCAGTGGGGGGTATGCTTATTTCACTTGATCTGATTTCCTTTTTTTTGTTCCACTCTCAGAAATTAATAGAATGAATGTACAGAGAAATAGAAGAATATGTTGCGTGCTAAGTGACTTCATTCATGTCCAACTCTTTGTGAGCCTATGAACTGTACCCCACTATGCTCCTTTGTCCACAATATTCTCCAGGCAAGAATACTGGAGTGGGTTGCCATGCTTTCAAGTGGAAAAATATAGTAGACCCAAAATGCATTATGAACCAATTCAATGTAATTAAGATTTATACAATTTTCATACAAAAGTAGGATACAAATTCTATTCAAGTTCCCATGGACTATAAACTAGTAGACACTGGAACATATCCAGAGACATAAGACCAGGTGCAGAAATTTCATCATCTAAAGGTACAGATCATACAGAGTCTGTTCTCTTATTATTGTGGAATTATGTTAGAAATCAATATCAAAAGATATTTGAAAATAACACACATATTTTAAAAAGCAGTGTGACATTTACCAAGAGACAACTTTGACTTAGCTATTAAAAGTCTCAATAAAGGTAAAAGACTGAAAAAAACATGGAGGATGATTAAAGAGAAGAAATAAATTAATATTAAAATGAGAAATTAATATCAAAGATACTTTAAAGAAATCCATGTATTTGGAAATTAAATGCCCACTTTTAAATGAGAGATATATCTAAGAAGCCTTAACAAATAAAATTAGAAAATATTTGTAATAGAATAAAGATGAAAAGAAAATTTACCAGAATTTATTGCATGCAGCTGAAGCTGCTCAATGCAATTAAATACAATGTGTAGTTTTAAATAAGGTATGAAAGCAAATAATAAACACGAGCATAAAATTTTGTGTGATCTGAGCAAAATTTTTACTTTAATAATACTGTGTCACATGTTGATTTCCTGTTTTTATTTTTTTACAAAATAATATTTCTCTATATTCTCAGAATTGGATTAGAAGTTTCAAGCTTCATTCAAAAATTTTTTTAATCACTAAGATAATAAACTTTCTAGACTTTTAGCAATAATACTAGATGCCAAAATACGTAGAACTATATCAAAATTTTGTTTGAATATAAATTAGAAATCTAGCATTCTGTTCATACTAGATTAAATAAGTAGAATTAAAATATCATAAGTTTTAAGATGGGCCAAAATTCCTAAGTTTTCTAAAATATTATACATTCTCTTTCAGTTCAGTTCAATTCATTTCAGTCGNTTCCAGCTTGTATTTCTTCCAGCCCAGCGTTTCTCATGATGTACTCTGCATAGAAGTTAAATAAGCAGGGTGACAATACACAGCCTTGACGTACTCCTTTTCCTATTTGGAACCAGTCTGTTGTTTCATGTCCAGTTCTAACTGTTGCTTCCTGACCTGCATACAGATCCTATATGGTTAGTAAAGACTTGAGAAAGAACATTTAAAAAAAAAAAAGAGAGAGATGGAGAACTTGCAAAACATAAACTAAATGAAATGGGAGTACTGAATATGAAGTAGAAAAAGTGAAACAAGCTAGATAAAAGTAAAAGACTATCATATTCACTTGATCTGATTTCTGTTGCTAGTGGCATCAAGTGTTATGATTTGACATGTCAAAGTGACCTGCCTGTCCCTATGGCCAGAGGACAGATCAATATAAGATCAATATCAGAAGAAGGTGGCAGGACCAGATTATTGGAAAGATAAAAATATTAGATATTAGACCTGGAAAGCCTATTACAGTCTTTACTTCTCTGTAACTGACCTTGAAATTAGATTATGAAAGTAATGAAATTCAACAGAAGCTATAATGACTGAGATTGTTCAGCCTCAACTTCCTAATATATTTTAAATGCATTTTAATGTAACTCTAACTATTGGTGTAGAGCATTTTATTTCTACCTGAAAGGTCAAAATCATTACAATATGGAGGAAATGTCTTACTTATTGGTCGTTGTGGTGTTCATGGAGGTAGGAAGTCATAAGTGTAGGAGGAATGAGAGGGAAATTTCATTCATGTAATAGCCCTTAAACAGGCAACGTGTATTTGTCTCAAACCCTCGACTGAAACCTACATACTTGAAGTCTTGCACGGATCTGGCTGATGNCTAACTATTGGTGTAGAGCATTTTATTTCTACCTGAAAGGTCAAAATCATTACAATATGGAGGAAATGTCTTACTTATTGGTCGTTGTGGTGTTCATGGAGGTAGGAAGTCATAAGTGTAGGAGGAATGAGAGGGAAATTTCATTCATGTAATAGCCCTTAAACAGGCAACGTGTATTTGTCTCAAACCCTCGACTGAAACCTACATACTTGAAGTCTTGCACGGATCTGGCTGATGGTGTTTAATATCTGTATTTATTTGTTTTATCTTGAGTGCAAATGTAAGGTTTCTTGTTCAGAGAATAAATTTCTCTCTTAGTAACAGTCACCTTGCCAGAACCTTCCCTGTGCTTCATTCTACTTTTCAAGGCAGTGTGATGAGGGCAGATAAATTCCGCCTACATGAAGGAGGTCCATGCTACAGGAAAAGAACCACAAAATTATAAATCTGGGAGTTTATATAGGAATTGTTCAGCTGCCTTCCTCCCTGTCCTGAGGAGGAGAGAAAAACCTTCACTCTTTAATATTAATAAACTCCCTTCAGGAAAGACTCCTCAGGTTGTTACAACTCTTTGGAATACAAATGAATGGCTCCTGTGGCTTCATTCCCTTTTGAAATGTAAATGAATATCTCTGGGGAGAAAGTGAAAGTCACATGCAGTCCTGTCTGACTTTTTCGGACCCTATGGACTGTAGCCTACCAGGTTCCTCTGTCCATGGGATTTTCCAGGCAAGAGTATTGAAGTGGGTTGCCATTTTCTTCAGAGGATCTTCCTGATCCAGGGATGGAACCTGAGTCTCCCACATTGTAAGCAGACGCATTACCGTCTGAGCCACCAGGGAAGTCCCTCTATTAGAGAGTTCGTATTTCTTACGACATGTCGGTTGTCTGGGGACTCTGCTTTCAAAAATACCTATAGTTTAAACATAGTCCCTTGTTTCTTTGTTTTAGCTTTAACGAGGTGTAATTGATATGCCAAAAAGTTAAAACCTGTAAATCTCCCTCCAGGTTATTTTACCATTTTAGGACTTCTATTGAATTATCCCTTGAACCAGGTTATCAGTCATTTTTGCTCAGAAAGTTCTGTCCACGCAATGCAGAAATATGAAAATATCTTCTCTATGCTGACTGGTTTGTACACAATATGTTCTGCTAGAATTAGACATGGCCAGTTCTCTCAGGGAGACGGACTCTAGGTGGTTCTAACTCTAGAACCATCTGAGATAAATACAATTTGAGAAAGGAAGAGAAACAATTTTAGCCTGATAATAAATTTCCAGCATGGAAGTGGAGATGGCATAGGGTGGATATAGGATGGCTCACAATTACACACTTAAGGAACAGCACAGTGAAAGAAACAGCCCTTTTCTAGTGTCCAATTTTCAAAGTAAAACTAAAAAGGAAGACATGAATTTCTAGTTCTTACTGAGTTACATCATATTCTCAGAATCCTAGGGACTGCAAAAGACATGACAGTTCTTTGTCATTTCAAGGATATCATGGAGATCCATGGTGGTGGTAGTGGAGTGTCAGAAGGGCCAGTGCTGGTGTCCACAGGAAGTGGTGGCCAAGATGCATTAATTGGGCACAAGTGGGGCAATAATAGATTTCTTTCAGCCAGAATCCCTACCACACCAGCGACAAGGATTTGAATCAAAAAAATGAGGAATTTGTCATCAATCAATAATAGGGGCACATCATTAGGATATTCCAGAAATATAATAATCTGATTAGGAAAAATAAGAAGCTATACTTAAAACTGGGATAACAGATGGATGTAAGAACCAGAAAAATTCTGTATATTCTGGTGAAAGTGAAAGTGACCCCGCAGATTGTATCCCACCAGTCTCCTCAGTCCGTGGAATTCTCCAGGCAAGAATGCTGGAGTAGGTAGCCATTCCCTTTTCCAGGGATCTTCCCTTATCCAGGGATCAAACCTGGGTCTCCTGCATCACAGGCAGATTCTTTATCACCTGAACCACCTGGGTCTCCCATATTCTGATCAAAGTGACCCCAAAATGACCTCCTTACCTGATTTGACTTTCTGTATTTTACCAGTTTTCTAACACTAGCTGGTTTCTTCTTAGAGAGGGAGTGAAGTCTTCTGTAACCATACCAGCCGATCCCACTCCTCTGTGCCCCGTTATTCTCTGTCTTAAGGTATCTCGCTATTTTCTGAGTCTGTGTGTGTGTGTGTGTGTGTGTGTGTGTGTGTGTGTGTGTGTTGCTTCCTAATTTAATTTTAACCCCTTGAGATCTGAGACTACCTCTTCATTTCCTCCAACCTTGATGAGAATCGAAGCTCAAAAATGTTTATTCATATAAATGAAAAACATAATTGACATCATATAATACCTTATTTTCAGGGTCGTACCTTTTCTAAAAATTACACACTTAATGATCAAGATCAGAATCAATAAATTCTTAGCATTTATCTTATGTCATCTTAAATTTTAAAGCCTCACGGTTAGCCAAAATTAACTATTTATCAGTCTTGGTTTCCACAAACACTTTAGCTAAATAAGGCATCATGTTCAATTTTTTATTCATTCCTTAAACTTCAGAATTAAATATGCCATCCTTTTCTCTCAACTTATAAAGCATTTGTGATTATTTTTGAAATGCTTATTATAAAACGTAAGAATTTTCCAACCAAGCATTTTCTTTCCCTGGGGAAAGGAATTTGTGTCTAGACAAAAGCAGATGCATGCTGACTGATTCTCTTAGGGTAGTTATCGTGGATAGAATTTAGAAGAATTTTTTTTCCTTCTTCTAAGCAGTCCTTTTTCATCTTTCATCAAACAATTCAGCTCATGGGTTATGTATGGCCTTCTGGAACTTGAATTTGATTTTGATGTTTGAAATGTACATTATAATTTTCCAAACATGAGTTTATGAAAATGGCAGCTTTTAGGAACTCCCACAGAGGGAACAGATGACTGATTCTGACGAAAGAAAGTCTGGAAATATACACGGTATGGAAGAATTTGGACTAACCAGGAGGATGCTGATGGTTTTCTGGAGAGGTAGAAACAGCTGACAAATAGTCACCAAGTAATAAGGGACAGATTAAACTGGACTTCTTTTGTCCTGGCTCCTGGCTTCTAGAGCTCATCATTTCCCACCTTGATTTAGTTCAGTTCAGTCTCCCAGTCCTGTCTGACTCTTTGTGACCCCATAGACTGCAATTAGCCAGGCTTCCTTGTCCATTACCAACTCGCGGAGCTTGCTCAAACTAATGCTCATTAAGTCGGTGATGCAATCAAACCATCTCATCCTCTGTGTCCCCTTCTCCCCCTGCCTTCAGTCTTTCTCAGCATCAGGGTCTTTTCCAGTGAGTCAGTTCTTTGCATCAAGTGGCCAAAGTATTCGAGCTTCAGCTTCAGCATAAGACCTTCCAATGAATATTCAGGACTAATTTCCTTTATGGTGGACTGGTTGGATCTCCTTTTAGTCCAAGGGATTCTCAAGAGTCTTCTCCAACACCACAATTCAAAAGTATCAATTCTTCAGTGCTCAGCTTTCTTTATAGGCCAACTCTTACATCCATACATGACTACTGGAAAAACCATAGCTTTGATTAGATGGACCTTTGTTGGCAAAGTAATGTCTCTGCTTTTTAATATACTGTCTAGGTTGATTATAGCTTTTCTTCCAAGAAGCAAGTGTCTTTTAATTTCATGGCTGCAGTCACTATCTGCAGTGATTTTGGAGCCCAAGAAAAGAAAGTCTGTCACTGTTTCCATTGTTTTCCCTTCTATTTACCATGAAGTGCTGGGACCAGATGCCATGATCTTCGTTTTTTGAATGTTGAATTTTAAGCCAGCTTTTTCACTCTCCTCTTTTACTTTCATCAAGAGACTCTTTAGTTCCTCTTCACTTTCTGCCATAAGGGTGGTGTCATCTGCATATTGGAGGTTATTGATATTTCTCCTGGCAATCTTGATTGCAACTTGTGCTTCTTCCAGCCCAGTGTTTCACATGATGTACTCTGCATATAAGTTAAATAAGCAAGGTGACAATATACAGCTTTGATGTACTCCTTTTCCTATTTGGAACCAGTCTGTTGTCTCTTGTCCAATTCTAACTGTTGCTTCTTGACCTGCATACAGATTTCTCAGATGGCAGGTAAGGTGGTCTGGTATTATCTTCTTTTTTAGAATTTTCCACAGTTTATTGTGATCTACACAGTCAAAGACTTTGGAGTAATCAATAAAGCAGAAGTAGATGATTTTCTGGAATTCTCTTGCATTTTCTAGGCAATTTGATAAATAGTTCCTCTGCTTTTGCCAATTCCAACTTGAACATCTGGAAGCTCACAGTTCACATACTGTTGAAGCTTGACTTGGAGAATTTTGAGCATTACATTGCTAGCATGTGAAATTGTGTGGTAGTTTAAGCATTCTTTGGCATTGCCTTTCTTTGGGATTGGAATGAAAACTGACCTTTTCCAGTCCTGTGGCCACTGCTGAGTTTTCCAAATTTGCTGGCATATTGAGTACAACACTTTCACAGCATCATCTTTCAGGATTTGAAATAGCTCCACTGGAATTCCATCACCTCCACTAGCTTTGTTCGTAGTGATGCTTCCTAAGGCCCACTTGACTTCTTCAAATTCCAGCATATCTGGCTCTAAGTGAGTGATCACTCCATCATGGTTATCTGGGTCATGAAGATCTTTTTTGTACAGTTCTTCTGTGTATTCTTACCACCTCTTCTTAATGTCTTCTGCTTCTGTTAGGCCCATATAATTTCTGCCTTTTATTGTGTCCATCTTTGTATGAAATGTTCCCTTGGATATCTTTAATTTTCTTGAAGAGATCTCTAGTCTTTCCCATTCTGTTGTTTTCCTCTATTTGTTTGCATTGATCACTGAGGAAGACTTTCTTATCTCTCCTTGCCAGTCTTTGGAACTCTGCATTCAAATGGGTATATCTTTCCTTTTCTCCTTTGCCTTTAGCTTGATTAAGAGTTACCAAGAGAAAGCACAGTGAAAGTTAATGTATCACTGCTTCAGAGAGAGTATACTTTGACTTGAGAGCATTTAAATATTATTTCCATACTTCCTCCTCCACATTTAAAAAACATTTGATGATACTTTACTCAAAATTCAAATCCAATCAACCAGCTAATATATAATAGTATGCATTTGAGATAGAAGGAAAACACTTTCATAAGAATATTATGTTAAGTTGGCAGGTTTTATAGAAAGTGTGTCCAATTTGAGCTAAGGAAGCTGGGTTTGATTTTTTTTCTAGTTATGAGCTTTTTGATAATGTCTCTTAAGTTTTAAAGATTTTCTTTCCTCATGAATCTGAGTGAAGTCATAATGGAATATAGTGTTTAACACTGACTTTCTTGGCAATGAAGATAAAATGAAAATTCTAAGAGTGAGTTTATAAAATCTTGTCCTGAAGGCAGATTTCATAGGAAATTTATTATTAAAAATGCAAAGCGATCAAAAGGATGACGTAGTCCTGCCAAGAAGAGAGAAATGTATAAAAGCAGAAAAAACTGTTTTCAGGGTAAATTGTACCAACTCTCCAATTTTCAGAGATTTGAGGGCAAATTTGTGTGCTATTTTCACTTCACTTCCCTCTCACAAGAGCCACTTTTTAGTGATAAATCATGTAGTTGTACCTCGAAGTTCTAGCCAAAGGCACTGGGTAATTCACTTGCTGTAAACAAAGGAAAGGGAGCATGGATGGGTAGATACACAGGGTCATGATCTGAAGAACCATTTACTCTGAATATTATGTGCCTAGCATGACGGTCAGCTTCTTATATTCATCCCACTTTTTCATTCCTTGAAGGCAAGATCGTATTTATTTGCCACTTTATTCCGGTGGCTAAGTACTACTTGTTTTTACATGTAACGTTATATATAAAATTTGTTGAATGGATTATTTTTTAAAACCTTACCTAAAACCTGAAGACCAGCTCTTTTACATTTGAGAAAGCTGAGGCTCAAATTGAATAATAAACATACTTTATTATATAAATAATAAATAAATATAATCAAATATCAAGAGTCAGTTAATCTCCTGCTTTGGTGCCATAAATATACCAGCACCCTAAAACAACATAATTGCTGCTTGCTTGCTTGCTTGCTAAGTCACTTCAGTCGTGTCCGACTCTGTGTGACCCCTTAGACGGCAGCCCACCAGGCTCCCCATCCCTGGGATTCTCCAGGCAAGAACACTGGAGTGGGTTGCCATTTCCCTCTCCAATGTGTGAGAATGAAAAGTGAAAGTGAAGTCACTCAGTCGTGTCCAACTCTTAGTGACCCCATGAACTGCAGCCTACCAGGCTCCTCTATCCATGGGATTTTCCAGGCAAGAATACTGGAGTGGGCTGCCATTGCCTTCTCCGATAATTGCTGCAAGTGAATAGAAATATAATTGCTGCAAGTGAATAGAAATATAATTGCTGCAAGTGAATAGAAATATAAATATGTCTTGCTGACTATTTTTACGTTATTTCTACCTCTGGCATAGCATATTCTATTAGTTAGCTATTGCTATGTAACACATCACCCCAAAGCTTAATGGATTAACATTACAAGCATTTACTATCTCATAGTTTCTTTGGGTCAGGAGATCGGCACAGCTTAGCTGGGTAGCTCAGATCTTAAGTTGAAGAAAGTAGGGGAAACCACCAGACCATTCAGGTATGACCTAAATCAAATTCTTTGTGATTATAGAGTGGGGGAGATGAATAGATTCAAGGGATTAGATCTGGTAGACAGAGTACCTAAAGAACTATGTATAGAGATTTGTAACATTGTATAGTTCAGTTCAGTCCAGTCACTCAGTTGTGTCCAACTCTTTGTGACCCCATGAATTACAGCACGCCAGGCCTCCCTGTCCATCACCATCTCTCGGAGTTCACCCAGACTCACGTGCATAGAGTCAGTGATTCCATCCAGCCATCTCATCTTCTGTCGCCCCCTTCTCTTCCTGCCCCCAACCCCTCCCAGCATCAGAGTCTTTTCCAATGAGTCAACTCTTCTCACAAGGTGGCCAAAGTACTGGAGTTTCAGCTTTAGCATCACTCCTTCCAAAGAACATCCAGGTCTGATCTCCTTTAGAATGGACTGGTTGGATCTCCTTGCAGTCCAAGGGACTCTCAAGAGTATTCTCCAACACCACAGTTCAAAAGCATCAATTCTTCAGCATTCAGCTTTCTTCACAGCCCAACTCTCACATCCATACATGACCACAGGAAAAACCATAGCCTTGACTACATGGATCTTTGTTGGCAAAGTAATGTCTCTGCTTTTGAATATGCTACCTAGGTTGTTCATAACTTTTCTTCCAAGGAGTAAGCATCTTTTAATTTCATGGCTTCAATCACCATCTGCAGTGATTTTGGAGCCCCCCAAAATAAAGTCTGACACTGTTTCCACTGTTTCCNCAACCCCTCCCAGCATCAGAGTCTTTTCCAATGAGTCAACTCTTCTCACAAGGTGGCCAAAGTACTGGAGTTTCAGCTTTAGCATCACTCCTTCCAAAGAACATCCAGGTCTGATCTCCTTTAGAATGGACTGGTTGGATCTCCTTGCAGTCCAAGGGACTCTCAAGAGTATTCTCCAACACCACAGTTCAAAAGCATCAATTCTTCAGCATTCAGCTTTCTTCACAGCCCAACTCTCACATCCATACATGACCACAGGAAAAACCATAGCCTTGACTACATGGATCTTTGTTGGCAAAGTAATGTCTCTGCTTTTGAATATGCTACCTAGGTTGTTCATAACTTTTCTTCCAAGGAGTAAGCATCTTTTAATTTCATGGCTTCAATCACCATCTGCAGTGATTTTGGAGCCCCCCAAAATAAAGTCTGACACTGTTTCCACTGTTTCCCAATCTATTTGCCTTAAAGTGATGGGACCAGGTGCCATGATATTTGTTTTCTGAATGTTGAGCTTTAAGCCAACTTTTTCACTCTCCTCTTTCACTTTCATCAAGAGGCTTTTGAGTTCCTCTTCACTTTCTGCCCTAAGGGTGGTGTCATCTGCATATCTGAGCTTGTTGATATTTCTTTTGGCAATCTTGATTCCAGCTTGTGCTTCTTGCAGCCCAGCATTTCTCATGATGTACTCTGCATGTAACATTGTACAGGAGGCAGCAATTAAAAACATCATAAAGAAAAAAAAATGCAAGAAGGCAAAGTGGTTGCCTGAGAAGCCTTTAGAAATAGTTGAAGAAAGAAGACAAGTGAAAAACAGGGGAAAAAGAGAAAGATATACTCAACTTATTTCAGAGTTTCAGAGAATAGCAAGGAGAGATAAGAAAGCCTTCTTAAATGAATACTGCAAAGATATAGAAAACAGTAGAATGGGAAAGACTAGAGATCTCTTCAAGAAATTGGAGAGATCAAGGGACTATTTCATGCAAAGATGGGCAAGATAAAAGACAGAAACAGCAAAGACCTAACAGAAGCAAAAGAGATTAAGAAGAGGTGGCAAGAATACAAAGAAAAACTGTGCAGAAAAGGTTTATTGACCTGGATAATCACTATAGTGTGGTCATTCACCTAAAGCCAGACATTCTGAAGTATGGAATCAAGTGGGCCTTAGGAAGCATTGCTATGAACAAACATAGTGAAAGTGATGGAATTCCAATGAAACTATCTAAAATTCCTAAAAGATGATGTGAAATTGTTGCACCCAATATTTCAGGAAATTTGGAAAACTCAGCAGGGGCCCCAGGACTGGAAAATATCAGTTTTCATTTCAATTCCAAAGAAGGGTAATTCCAAAGAGTATCCAAACTACCATATAATTGTGCTCATTTAACATCCTAGCAAGATAATGTTCAAAATCTTTCAAGCTGAACTTCAGAAGTACATGAGCTGAGAACTCTAGATGCAAAGCTGGATTTAGAAAGGGCAGAGGAACCAGAGATCAAATTGCCAACATCTGTTGAGTTATTGAGAAAGGAAAGGAATTCCAGAAAAGACATCTATTACTACTTCATTGACTACACTGCTGCTGCTGCTGCGTCTCTTCAGTCGTGTCCAACTCTGCGCGACCCCATAGACGGCAGCCCACCAGGCTCCTCTGTCCCTGGGATTCTCCAGGCAAGAACACTGGAGTGGGTTGCCATTTCCTTCTCCAATGCATGCATGCATGCTAAGTCACTTCAGTTGTGTCCGGCTCTGTGCGACTCAGTGGACACAACCCACCAGGCTCCTCCGTTCACTGGATTCTCTAGGCAAGAATACTGGAGTGGGTTGCCATTTCCTCTCCACATTGACTACACTAAAGCCTTTGATTGTGGGGATCACAACAAACTGTGGAAAATTTTTAAAGAGATAGGAATACCAGACCACCTTACCTGCCTCCAGAGAAACCTGTATGCAGGTTAAGAAGCAACAGTTAGAACCAGACAGTTGACTGGTTAAAAATTGGGAAACAACTATGTCATGACTGCATATTGTCAACCTGCTCATTTACCTTCTGTGCAGAGTACATCATGCAAAATGCTGGGTTGGATGATGCACAAGTAGAATCAAGGTTGTTTGGAGAAATATCAACATTTCAGGTATGCAGATGTTACCACTCTAATGTTAGAAAATGAAGAGGAACTAAAGAGCTTCTTGGTGAGGGTAAAATAAGGGAGTGAATAAGCTGACTTAAAACTCAACATTAAAAAATCTAAGATCATGGCATCCAGTTCCACTACTTCATGGCAAATAGAAGGAGAAAAAGTGAAAGCAGTGACAGATTTTCTTTTCTTTGGTTCCAGAATTACTACAGACAGTGATTGCAGCCATGAAATGAAAAGACACATACACCTTGGAAGGAAACCTATGAGAGACATGTCTAGAAATGTCTAGGTTTCTACGTTTAGAAACCTAGACAGTGTATTAAAAAGTAGAAACATGAGTTTGCCAACAGAAGTCTATGTACTCAAAGCTGTGGTTTTTCTCGTAGTCATGTATAGATATGACAGTTGGACCATAAGGAAGAATGAGCACTGAAAAACTGAAGCTTTCTAATTGTGGTGCTGTGATGACTCTTGAGAGTCCCTCGGACTGCAAGGAAATAAAACCATTCAACCCTAAAGGAAATCAACCCTGAATATCCATTGGAAGGACTAAAGCTGAAGCTTGAATACACTGGCTACCTGATGTGAAGAGCTGACTCATTTGGACCTTGTTGCAGGGAAAGTTTGAAGGCAAAAGGAGAAAGGGGAGGCAGAGGATGAGATGGTTAGATAACATTACCGACTCAATGGACATGAATCAGATCAAACTCCAGGAGAGAGTGAAAGACAGAGACGCCTGGCATGGTGCAGTCTACGGGGTCACAGAGTCATACACTACTTAGCTATCGAACAACAATAACTTATGAAATTTTTAAATAAAATCACTGAATTAATAGAAAGTGATGGACAGAGAGAAAATTAATATGTGGAATGTGATACCGCTCATTTTGTACCTGAAATATTCAGTGACAAACAGTTTCCTTCCTGTGTCCCATTCTTCCACTTCCCATACTTCTTCCATCTGAATTTATGAGCTATATTAGAAGTATCATATGAGCTTCAGATGCAATAAATGAGGAAGATATGGTCTCTGCCTAAAAGTGACTCCCTGAAGTTGATATACAGAAGTAGAGTGTGCTAAACAATCCTATTGGATTATATCAAGTACTATATTAGTGCAGGAATAATTAAGAGGCTATAAAATTATAGAGAACTGCCAACTTTGGAGTGTCTGGGAATTAAGGAATCCTTCACAATGGCAGTTGATTCTAATCTGGGTATTGAAGATTGAGGAAGTATTGACCAGGGCCAGAGAGAGAAGTATATTTTAGTATGAAAGTCCATTTAGTCCATTGGTCATGGACATGTTGGTATGATATGGTATGTCTCTGTCATATTTGAAGACATAGAAGTAATTCAGTGCCAGGGTCCAGCCCCGGTGGATCCAGGGTGATTCGAAGGTGGAGACGGAGTCGGCATCCTAGGAAAAAACTTATTTAATTACAGATAGAGAGGGATTAGAAAATTAGCGGAGAAAAGAGGCTGAATAACTTGGCTTACATGGAATACCAATCACCACAAAGGCCACAGGCATCTTTCCATTCTCCCGAAGGAGAGGAAGCACTAAGGCCTCCCCGGTCTGATCTTAGAAGCCCAGGCAGAATTAGTAGGTTTGGTGAGGACCCACATGCCAGGTGGGAATTCAGCCAGAAATACGGAGAACAAGAAAGAACGACATGGGGGAATCAGTCTTTCCAGAAACTGATCCATTTTCTTTATTTTCAGTTTTGCTTATATATCTTTTTTTTACACATAGGGATGAATACAGAATCGCACGGGGGTCAGCAGTCCTGACTTTTATCAAAATCAGGTGCTTTGCATAAATGTATACAAAAAGGTCTTAGGGGTTTTACATCATCTTCTGGCCATGAGGCCTGCTGACATTTTACGACCCTTTCTTTCTGATAACCAAACAACTTATTTTTTCCAAGGGTTTTTTTTCTTAAACCAGGCACCACCCTCCAAATAAAGTTGCATTCCTATAAGGTGAGGGTGTAGTGATTTACAATCAAGAAAGGAATTTATTTAACCCAAGGTTAACATGATTAATCTTAAAGGTTAATACTTATTTCTCCTATATGCTAGTTATATTCATTATAAGGGCAGGGAATATGGAGATTTAGTAGCAAACAGCCCAGCAAATGAAATCCCTTCACCAATGTTCCCCTTAAGATCTATTTAGTCTTAAGATAGTGATAAAGTTCATTTTTACATAGCAAAGACACAGTGATTTATAACAAAGTACAGTGGTCTATAACAAAGGAGAAAATTCATTAACTCAAGAAAGTCTAGTATTGCTAACATCAAAAACTATTATATTTCCTTTTCTATATTCCAAATACATTGATTAATATCTTCCCAGGTGCCTAAGGACGTGGAGGCCTGGTGGCAATCATTGACTCAACAAAGAGAAAAGCCCTGTGCTAATTAAGACCTTCAAAATACCCCAAACTCTCTGTGCTGTTTATGGTTGAGAGATAGTAAACAGTCATGTGCTTGGCAGGATAATCCTATCACACAAACTAGTTNGAATAACTTGGCTTACATGGAATACCAATCACCACAAAGGCCACAGGCATCTTTCCATTCTCCCGAAGGAGAGGAAGCACTAAGGCCTCCCCGGTCTGATCTTAGAAGCCCAGGCAGAATTAGTAGGTTTGGTGAGGACCCACATGCCAGGTGGGAATTCAGCCAGAAATACGGAGAACAAGAAAGAACGACATGGGGGAATCAGTCTTTCCAGAAACTGATCCATTTTCTTTATTTTCAGTTTTGCTTATATATCTTTTTTTTACACATAGGGATGAATACAGAATCGCACGGGGGTCAGCAGTCCTGACTTTTATCAAAATCAGGTGCTTTGCATAAATGTATACAAAAAGGTCTTAGGGGTTTTACATCATCTTCTGGCCATGAGGCCTGCTGACATTTTACGACCCTTTCTTTCTGATAACCAAACAACTTATTTTTTCCAAGGGTTTTTTTTCTTAAACCAGGCACCACCCTCCAAATAAAGTTGCATTCCTATAAGGTGAGGGTGTAGTGATTTACAATCAAGAAAGGAATTTATTTAACCCAAGGTTAACATGATTAATCTTAAAGGTTAATACTTATTTCTCCTATATGCTAGTTATATTCATTATAAGGGCAGGGAATATGGAGATTTAGTAGCAAACAGCCCAGCAAATGAAATCCCTTCACCAATGTTCCCCTTAAGATCTATTTAGTCTTAAGATAGTGATAAAGTTCATTTTTACATAGCAAAGACACAGTGATTTATAACAAAGTACAGTGGTCTATAACAAAGGAGAAAATTCATTAACTCAAGAAAGTCTAGTATTGCTAACATCAAAAACTATTATATTTCCTTTTCTATATTCCAAATACATTGATTAATATATTCCCAGATGCCTAAGGACGTGGAGGCCTGGCAGCAATCATTGACTCAACAATGAGAAAAGCCCTATGCTAATTAAGACCTTCAAAATACCCCAAACTCTCTGTACTGTTTATGGTTGAGAGGCAGTAAATAATCATGTGCTTGGCAGGAGTATGGATAATCTTATCACACAAACTAGTTTGTCAGCAGAGAGAGGTTTAACCTGAGACACCCTTGTCACACCCAGGGCAGGAAATTAGCAGCAATTATTGGCACAACAAATGAAAAACCCTTCTCCAATATAATTCCTAACCAACCTACTATACTAATAAATTCTAACTTCCCAAAAGAATCTGCCTTTAGTAAGTCTAAAACATCTCATGGCTCTCATTGTTGGGAGGCTGTAAATAATCACATGTGGCTGGACGAACCTGTGCAGGCAGGCTAGATAACCTTCAGAGAAGTTTGTAAGTTGAAACACTCTTGTCACGCCCGGGAATTTTTATTAACTGGAGCTGCAAGTTAACTCCTTCTCCGAGAGAAATGGTTATGGGGGAGAGCCCCCCGTAAAGTCAAAGGTATAGGTGAGAGCATAAAACAGACTCTGGTTTTGGGGGTAGATGCTTGGGAACAGGGGGTTTCCTGAGGCTTAATCACGCCTTTGCGTATGCCAAGCCTCCTTCCTCATGACCTTTGCCATGGGCGGAGTTCCTCACGCTGGCCCCCAGCAATTCAGTCTATTTGAAATGTTTGAATATAGGTAGGAATAGGTGGGAAGACAGAGGCAGATAAGAATTATAGGCAGGTGTAAAATGTTTGTGTTTATATCTTGATAAAGAGGTTTTATTATCCCTTTTATAGTAAAGGGAGTGATTGGAAGATTTAAAGCAGGGCGTGGACATTTGGGGTAGCTTCTTGGAGCTAATTGCATGAATTGGCCATTCATTTCCACTTCCTCTGGTTTACCTTGGATTGGCTCTTATGATTGTCAGCGATCTTATTTGCATCTTTAGTACAACTTTTTGTTCATTTTATTGACTCACTTTGTGCTCTGAAACTTCACAGCTGAAATCTCTCAGGAGGATTCAGTCTAGATCTTCCTCACCACTGGTTTAGGATCTCCATCGACACTAGAAAGAGGCGATCTTGATTTTTATATGCATACTTAACTTTGATTTCATTACTCCTGGAATGTCATTCTGTGGCCTAGTGTGCACTCTGCATGCAAAAGTACAGGGAGAATTTAAGAGTTTATTTCCAATTTTGATCACCCTTTCAGGACATGAGCTATTAAGGAGTAATTCACAATTCATGATAAATAACAATAATGTGATGTCTACACTTTTGGATGTAATTCAGAAATTAGAAAGAAGCTTCTGTTTATATAATCCCATATCAGAAATTCTGTTAATATAGAATGTGTGACTCACAAAGGTAGTGCTGTGTTTTGTCCTATTTAGTGGGAAGCAGAATTAGCGTCATATTGGAAGTACTTTCAGGCTTTTTCTGTCGCAGTATTACTTTGAGAGTATTTCATGTTTCAGGCCCTATATAAGTGCTGGAAGAATTCATAAAGTAAAATCTTCGGTTTGTGATGATGGATCATGTGTGTGTGTATTCAGTCACTAAGTCGTGTCTGACTCTGCGACCCTGTGGACTGCAACCTGCCAGGTTCCCCTATTCATAGGATTTTCCAGGCAAGAATACTGGTGCATACATGTATGTTTAGTCATTTGTCATGTCTGACTAGCTGTTATTCTGTGGACTGTAGCCCACCAGGCTCCTCTGTCCATGGGATTCTCCAGAGAAGAATACTGGAGTGCATTGCCATGCCCTCCCTGGACCTCCAGATTTTTGCAATCCAGGAATCAAACCTGAGTCTCCTGTGTCTTCTGCATTGGCAGGTGGATTCTTTGCCACTGAGCCACCCAGAAATCCAAACTGTCCTGTAAACTTTTGTCTGTCTTATCACTTCAAATACAAAAGAGGATCAAACTTAAACAGAAAATATAACAGCAATGTGGAGAGCAAAGGTATATTGGTTAAAGTGTGGTAGCAATTGACCAAGCCCTAAATAAATAAGTACTGAGTACACTTAGCAACAGAGCATGGAGGAAAATTTTCTTAAGGGTCAGACCCGAAAAATGCTGATTGTAGTAAGAGAAATAGGTGTCTTGTCTGTTATGATATATAAATATCAGATGGAATAGGTTCAAATTCTAGGTTTTACCAGCTTGAGCAGTGTAATAAGTCATTGGAATATTAATGCTAAATTTATCTTTGAGCACCTCTTTGGAAAAGTAAAGCTTTCACATCTGTTCTTACACCATTTTTTTTTCCTCCCTGGAAAATGGATGGTATTTTCTGTTGCAGTCTCTTGTTTCTGCTTCTTCTGACAATGCCACTTCCACAACATTGTTGTTCCTGCAAAAACTCTAACTCCTAAATCTAACAAGTGAGATTCTGCACTCCATGCTGGAGCAAACAGAATACCCTTCTCCAAACCTGGGGTTCCCAGGCAGTACAGGTGATGTTTTGGGCCCCAGAGTGTCCCTTACGAAAATGGTCCATTAGAGTTTAGCTTGGGGTTTCCCTGGTGGCTCAGCAGTAAAGAATCTGCCTGCAATTCATAGGACATAAGAGACACAAATTGGAAGATTCCCTAGAGAATCCCTGGACTGGGAAAATTCCCTAGAGGAGAGCATGGCAATCCATTCCGGTATTCAGAATCCCATGGACAGAGAAGCCTGGTGGGCTACAGTCCAGGGAGTCGCAAAGAGTCGGACACAACTGAAGTGACTGAGTACATACAGGGTTTAGCTTTCTTCTCTCTCACTTGAGAGAATCAGGGCCAGAGGTATGTGGAGAAAGAGAGCCTGTGACCTCCTGCATTTTTCTCCTCCCCAGGTCTCCTCAAGATGACCTTGAACAGACAAAACAAAGCAATACAACGCCACTCTTCCTTTTAGACTTTAATCAAAGGTTTTCCTCCAGAGAGCAAAGGGACTGTTAGACTCAGCTTTCTAGCTGGCAAGTTTTAAGGTGGAATATTAAGCATGTGATAGCAGTCACAGTTTCTGAGGGATTTCCTCACTTAGTACTGTGGATCAAATCAATTTCTACTATGTTCTGGGCCATGAACTAGAACTTAATTTTTTTCAGAGCCTTATTCTATAAGGAGAGATACAGCTTTCTGGGTAATATATTGATCTCTTTTTAAATATTTGAAATTTGAGAAGATTCAAATATACCAAATGAACAGAGACTCATAAAACTTACACCCAACTTGTACCCCAAGGTATAACAAATATTAAGATTTGGCAATATCTGATCCTTTAAAGCACTTATTATTTGCAGGTTTAATAAAACTCTTGTTATTATTAACTCTTGGAATATTAAACCTAACAAAAGACAGCTGTAACTGTAGAAACACAGGAAATTCCTGCGCTCCCAATGTAAACAGTCTCCTATTCAGTATCATTCCAGAAGTCAGTATTTGGCCATGCCCTAGCTAGTGTTCTAATTTACTGGTTGGGACTAGAAAGTTTCATTTTACTAGATTTTGACAAAGCATATGCCATTTTTTTCTCCATCTGTGTAGAAGAGTACCCTTTTTTCACATGCTCAGTAAGATGTATATTGTAAGCCTTAATTTGTTTTCCCATCCACCACCAAGTATGAAATATCTCTTTGTTTACAGTGTAATTTTTCCAATTATCAGTGAAGTCAAGCATCTTAGGTGTTTATCAATAATATGGGATTTCCTTTCTATGAAGTGCTTTTTCTAATCTTTTAGCTATTTTTAATTTTTTCTTATTGATATGTAAGAGCATTTATCTTAAGTAGATGTGAGAATACAAATCATTGATCAGTTATAAAAAAAAGGACAAAGATTTGTGCATATAAATGCTACTGATGCTATCACACATATCTGTAAAATTGTTGATGGCCCTGATGGCAGCTTTGATATCAAATGGGATTAATATTATTTAAAATGTGGTTTAAGCAAAAAAAGGAGTTTTTAACTTTAAGAAAGACACTCATATGAAAATGATAGATACATACAAAAATGTTTTCATGCTTAAGAAGGTCAATCTCAATGATCTAGATTAGTTAATCATATAAAACAGTTAATTCCCAACACAAATGGATAACTGCAATGGTTTTAGCTTAATGTGGTAGTTTTTAGAAATATATTTTTATTTGAATCATATTTTGCAGCGATTCAGGTCAATATTTCTCAGTTCCTTTCATATAAAAGCAGTTCAAAGGCCCAAGTGAAAAATTCCAATAGTGTAGAGAACCAATGATAGTAATTTACTCACAGAGGAAATTTACCCTTTGCAATGCTTTGGTTTTGATAATTTCCATTGAAAGAGTGGTTACTATGTTTTCTTCTAACACTCTTCTTTTAAAAATAATATTTGACTTTTCCTAGTAGAAATACAATTTTTAAGGAGTGTTTTACCTTGACTACTCTGATGCTTGAGAGTAAAGTAATCTAGCAGAGTTTCTCATGCTAGGGATTAAAATGGATGTTAAAATACACACTGCGGATGAAAATGGTTGGATGGCATCACTGACACAATGGGCATGGTTTTGGGTGGATTCCAGGAGTTGGTGATGGGCAGGGAGGCCTGGAGTGCTGTGGTTCACAGGTTCACAAAGAGTCGGACACCACTGAGTGACTGAACTGAACTGAGAATGAAAAGGAGTATCATGACGAACCAGACATGAGAGTCCGGAAATGGAAAGAGATGAATGGCTTTTCTTCTTTATTGTCCTTGTAAATAAAATAAATTGTGCTTCTGGCTTTCACTTGCTATGTGAATTGATTTTTACAAGATAACAGTTGAAAAAATTTAGTTATAATTTTCAAGAATCAGTGAATCATCAGCATTTCTTACGTAGCCACTGAGTGTACTTTCTACAAACTTTCAGTCTGTATGCAGGTGTCCTCATTTAAGGAAAGAGGTGCCTGCATTTTAAAATGTTCACATGTATCCTCTAGCATATCAACAAAGTCCTGGTAAATGGAACCGAATCAAATTTATTTTTGAGTCCATTGGTCTCTTTCTGTAGTCTTTCTGATGGAATATTTTGGGGTTACTCTCTCCTCTCATAGACAGTCTTTCTACAAGTCTCCTCCACAACCATTTCCCCACCTTCAAAGTCTCAAGACCTGCATTCCAGAAAGAAATGGAATGGATTGGATCATTTTGCTCATATTTTACTATGCCATGATGTAGACTAAGTCTGCTACTCAACCAGCTGTGACTTTAGTGTCTGATATTAGTTGCATATTTATTGAGGCTTTCCAAGGCCAGATGCCATCCAGTGCATTTGTATGCATTACCTCACTGAACCCCAAGGTAGGATTTACTATTATATTTTATAGACAAAGAAACAGATTTACAAGATTTAAGAAAAGATGGCAGGTTTTCTAGGTGCCTCAGTGGTAAAGAATCTACCTGCCAAGCAGGAGAGGAGTGTTCGATTCCTGGGTCGGGAAGGAAACCGCAACCCACTCAGTATTCTTGCCTGGGAAATCCCATAGACAGAAGAGGTGGGTGGGCTACAGTCCATGGAGTCACAAAGAGTTGGACATAGCGAGTAAAACCAGCAGCAGCAAGAAAGCATGTTCAAGGTTTCACAGCTAGGAGTTAGCAGACGTGAAACTCAGCTTCAGTTCAGTTTTGTTCAGTTGCTTAGTCACGTCTAACTGTTTGCAACCCCATGAATCGCAGCACACCAGGTCTCCCTGTCCGTCACCATCTCCCGGAGTTCACTCAAACTCACGTCCATCGAGTCAGTGATGCCATCCAGCCATCTCACCCTCTGTNTTTACTAGTGTGAGATGAGTGCAATTGTGTGGTAGTTTGAGTATTCTTTGGCATTGCCTTTCTTTGGGATTGGAATGACAACTGGCCTTTTCCAGTCAGGTGGCCACTGCTGAGTTTTCCAAATTTGCTGGCATATTGAGTGCAGTACTTTCACAGCACCATCTTTCAGAATTTGAAATAGCTCTACTGGAATTCTATCACCTCCACTAGGTTTGTTCGTAGTAGAAACTCAGCTTAGGATAGCATGAAACCTGGACTCACATACAGCATACCACACTAACTTGAGCAGGTTTCACAAACTTGCTCTGTTGCAGACCATCACCTTTCATGGAGTAATTATTTCCTCCCCCTGCTGAAGGTAAGTGGCACAAAGATCACTAAATTGGGTCTAACCCCTACTGGACAGGTGGACACCAGGCTCCATTTCAATGTTGGAATGCCCAAAGCCTGCCACCTTCCCTAAGAGAAACAAGGAAGCATGAAAGGAAGACTGCCTAATCCACTGCTTTTCACTTTGTTTACACCAGTGATGCCACGCTTTGCTGAACAAGTGGAGGTTGCCATCGAAGCCCTGAGCGCCAACGTCCCTCAGCCATTTGAGGAGAACGAGTTCATCGATGCCTCTCGCCTGGTCTATGACGGTGTTCGGGACATCAGAAAGGCTGTGCTGATGATCAGGGTATGTGAGGTCTCTGTAGCTTGGAGCTGATCTGGAGTGTCCAGTAGGGTCCTCAAAGAATTTACTCTTTGTATATTTTTTCTTGATTATTTAGTTTAACGTAGTAAACTGTTTAGCTCCTCATTTAGTCAGACAAGGGGGACTTTTTACTTATAAAGGGATTAATGATCCCAACAAGTCTAGATCAGCACTGGATGTCCTGAAGGGTGATGTCCTGCCTGCTTCTTCCACACACTATTACCTTAATTTGATACCCACTTAGGGGTGCCCTTGCCATTCCCCTTTGCTAACACCATTTCCCCTTATAATCAGAAAGCCATGTGATGGAAGAAAATGAAGATCAACCCGCTTAGTAGTAGTAGTGATCATGATAATGATAATAATAATGACAGTGCAATGAAGTGATAGATAGCTACATTATTCTTGTAACAGATCATTAAGATATAAATAAGGCTAAATAATCTTTCAGCAAACCTCTCCTATCACCTTTCCTACTATCTTCCCATCCCTCAATCTTCTGATCTTGGGTAGCTCTGAGTCTTCCAAACTATTGCCTAGATGATTAGACACACATGAGAAAACATATATAACAGATTTCAAAACTCAATTAAGCGTTACTTACAACTTGCTTTGTTTGCCCATAGTGTGCCTTTGTCTATCTCTGTGAAGACAATAGCTTACCTTATTCTATTTAATAGCTGTGTAATATTCCATCATAAGTTGAGAATTTTTTCGCCTTGCCTTATTGACAGTTAAGTACCATAGGTTTCAAATGCTTTTCTTAGCCACAGAACTCTTTCCTAAAACAAACTTAGGTTGATGACACGGATATGTTTGTGGCTATTAAGATTGAGGCAGAGATGATGAGTCTGCAGTGCTCATCTTGCTATCCTATGGAAATATACATATGCCACATGTACAATTTCAATTTTTAGTAGGTATGTTGATAAGGTAAAAAAAAAAAAAAGATGAAATTAGTTTTAAGAACATATTTTATTTACTTCAGTCAATATCCAAAGGTAGCATTTCAACATGTGGCACCAGCTACATTTAAAGTTCTCAATAGCTCCGTGTATCTGCGGCCACCATTTTGGGTGAGGCAGCCCTAGACTATATCTCCATCCTCAACCTTCATTGTCGTCTCTGGGGCTGCTCAATGAACTATAAGTTAATCGTTGACTACATTTTGAAAACCTTTCTCTAGGGGTGACCACTGAGCATCTAACCCAACATCCCCTCAAACACAGCAAAACAGTAACAATCAATTTATTTTAAATCAACTTATTTTCTGTGTACAGTCCTTCAGTACTTCAAGAAGTATCTGTGATTTATTAGTCTCTCTGGACAATGCACACTTAGTTCTTTAAAGAGTTCATGTGTGGCATTAATTCTTCAAATCTGGGTATCTTTGAAATCATGAAGTCATTAAACCTATGTGTATCCTCTTTGACTGTGGTACCCAAGACACAACATGATGCTTCCAAGGTGATCTGAGCAGGCAGAGTAGAGCATCACCAGAAAGAGTCTCTCTTTCATCTTTATGGACATTAATGATTGTCCTGAAACATTCGGCTAGCTTCTTTGCTGAGGAGCCACCATGGCATATTCTTATCTTCTCTTCTTTAAGCAACTTGATTTTCCATGTTAAATGCATCTCTTTTTCATAATAATTCCATGATTAATTCAAAGTGTTCAGAGAGTTGTATAAGTTGTATCAGACAGTACTAAATGTATATAACAATGTGGAATTCAATTTTGGATAAGATGGTCAGACGTATTTCCTGTTCTTCCAACTTTCTTATTTTAGATCTGTCAAACTCTTGCTATCTTTTGAGATCTGACTCAAATCTCCTTTCCCTAAATTTTCTCCCTCAAAAATACTGATTCTATTCTTTCAGTTCAGTTCATTCGCTCAGTTGTGTCCGACTCTTTGTGACCCCATGAATTGCAGGATGCCAGGCCTCCCTGTCCATCACCAACTCCCAGAGTTCACTCAAATTCATATCCATTGAGTCAGTGATGCTNCTCAAATCTCCTTTCCCTAAATTTTCTCCCTCAAAAATACTGATTCTATTCTTTCAGTTCAGTTCATTCGCTCAGTTGTGTCCGACTCTTTGTGACCCCATGAATTGCAGGATGCCAGGCCTCCCTGTCCATCACCAACTCCCAGAGTTCACTCAAATTCATATCCATTGAGTCAGTGATGCTATCCAGCCATCTTATCCTCTGTCGTCCCCTTCTTCTCCTGCCCCCAATCCCTCCCAGCATCAGAGTCTTTTCCAGTGAGTCAACTCTTCTCATGAGGTGACCAAAGTACTGGAATTTCAGCTTTAGCATCATTCTAGACCTAAAAAAAAAAAAAAAAAAAAAAAAGATTACGATCATAGCAGAAACTACCTATAAATCTTTCTGCTGTGATTGTAATCTTTACACTATTTTTTTTGAGATCTATTACTTTCTTTAGGGGCTTCTCTGGTGGCTCAGTGGTAAAGAATCCACCTGCATTGGCAGGAGACATGGGTTTGATCCCTGGGTTGGGAAGACCCCCTGGAGAAGGAAATGGCAACCTACTCCAGTGTTTTAGTCTGAGAGATCCCATGGACAGAGAAGCCTGTTGGGCTGCAGTCCATGTGGTCACAAAAGAGTTGGACATGACTTAGCCACTGAAGAAGGAAAGTGGCAACCCACTCCAGTATTTTGCCTGGGAGATCCCATGGACAGTGGAGTCTGGTGGGCTACAGTCCATGGTCTCACGAGTTGGACAGAAATTAGCTACCAAATGACAGCAACAACCTTCTTTAGGCTGAACTTTTGGAAAGCGAAAGCTGTATTATTTTTCCTTTCATAGTGATGCATTGTTTTGTACAGTGCTTGATACTGTGTGTGATGGACTTCCCTGGTGGTCCAGTGGCTAAGACTCTAGGCTCCCAATGCAGGAGACCCAGAGTTTAATCCCTGGTTAGGGAACTAGATTCCCCATGCTGCAATTAAGACCCAGCACAGCCAATAAATAAATAAATAAAAATTAAAAAAAAAATACAATGTGTGTTAGGGAGAAAGAGAAACAGATACCTCTGGAGAGAGAAAGATGACAGAGGGAAAAGTATGAGAATTAGAGGAGAAAGGAAAATAGGCTTTTAAACCTGTATTTCTCCCATTATATACTAACTTGTGAAATAATAGACCATGAGAGTTATGTTTTCAAAGCATTTGGCACTAAATTCCACTATAATTCTCAAGACATATTCCCTTTTTTGCCATTTTTCTGCTTTGTTAGCCTTCACATTTTTGTGACAACTATTCATCTGGGAGGCTGAGCAAGTTTATAGCCATCATTCACTTATTCATTCATGAGCTGTGAAAAAACATAATTTAGGTAAAAATGCCATATCTTTGTTACATAAAGTGTCATTCCTCCATCTTGACATTTCAAGTGATTTGATCGGATGGATTTCATACCACTTAAAACAGGAAGGGAGAAATGTACGGTATGTACAAATTGTTATTTTAAAAGTCTTTCTCCTTTCAGCACCAAAATGGCTTCATTTTATACTTAAATTCTTGGTTTGCTTTCTATGTATGATGGTTAAGTCTGCTTTAAAATATCATTGCACTGAATCGGCTGGAAGACAGACAAGTGGAGCTCTTTTCCAGCTAAACTGGTCATACCTTCTCTCTCAAAGTGTTGATTATGCTTTGGAAAAATAAGAATTTTTCCAAAAAATAAATGCAGAAAGGACCTTGAAAGGTCAGATTCCCCATCACCTTGCCTTTCAGCAATCAATACATATTTAATGGCGATGTTAGTATGTAGGTGCTCCAGGCCAGCTCAAGGCAACCCTCTGAAGCAAACAAAGCTTGTCTTTCTGGTATTTCAACCTCACCTTTCAGGCTCTTACTTCTCTTTGGGAGCAGGTCAACCCTGCTTCTCTTTCATACTACTTTTTTTGTTTGCTTCTTGCTGAGGCTTGTCCTTGGTGATCTATTAGCTACATAGGAATTTTCTGATTACCTTAACATAATAGTTTAAAAAATGAATAGGCAACTCCTAGGGGAAATTCAAGGTTAGGTTCCTGTGAGCCTCTGGTCACATCTTCATCAACTGATCAATGTATTAGCTTCTTTAATGTGTGTTTTTGTTTAAAAACATTTTCTTCAATGTATATTGTTGATACATATGCATTGAACTCACAGCCAAAAGAATGAAAAAGAAAGAAAGACAGTGTAGTCACTCAGTCGTGTCCAACTCTTTGCGATCCCATGGATTGTGGCCCTCCAGGCTTCTCTGTCCATGGGATTCTCCAGATAAGAATACTACAGTGGGTTGCCATGTCCTTCACCAGGGAATACTTCTGATCCAGGGATTGAACCCAGGTCTCCTGCAGTATAGGCAGATTTTTACCATCTGAGCCACCAGGGATAGTCAATCACACATTTTCTCTGGAAGGTGCAACATAACCTTGCATTTTGGAATTCTAAACAACACCTCAGCACTGCAGTTGGAAGCCATTTTAAGCAGAGAAATAACACAAAGGACAAAAATGAAAAATATGGCACTAAACAGACTGCAAAAAGGATACTTGTTTATAATATAAGAACTGAAATAAGAAAGCAGAAGATTGTGCTGTGTGACCTCAGCTGGAAATTTGCATGTTGAGTAATCAAAAGTTTTTGCCATATTGTGTACACACACGTCTCTGAATTACTACAAAAATATTAATTTAAGGATTACAGAGTAACTTTGGTGAGTAGGCAAATTCTCAAATAAAGAATCATCAAATAAGGAGGATCAAGGGTATATTTAATACACAAGAAGTTAAACCTTTAATATTGGAAAGTAAAGTAGGTGAGTAGCACAAAAGATGATAATATCTTGGTGTCAGAATAGCTGTATTCAAAAAAGAAAATAGTTACCTGTCATAGAATGACCAAGAAAAAATCTATAACAATATCTATACAAAGAACTTTTGTCATTGGAACCCATTAATTTTGTTGCATGTGAAACTTCTGAAAGCAGAAAGGAGAAATAGTAGGACCTAAGACAGGATTCAGATAAGACTCTACAACTTAACTTCACATCTCCCAAAATGGGCATGAAGATGCCCTGGAGCATTGCAAGATATTTTAAAATGTCAAGGGAAACACATACATATCTCTCAGATACCATGAGGAATATTAGCTGAAGGTAGTTCACAGTTTAAACATTAGGTTGGTGCATTCCTTTTGATCATATATTGATCACACCATGTATTTGTGGTGCAGTGTTTCTGGTTGTTGCTGTGATAAAAATCAAGCTCAATGGATGTGCAATAGTATTCCAAGGTTTGAGATGTAATACAATATGCAACAGGCACTACATTGTTAGGGCCAGTCAAGAATTTTTATTCCTTTGGTGGGAGACAGAATAAATAAGTAAATATATTAGTTAATGTGCCATAGAGAAAACCACAAACTATTGAGAGGATAAAGCATAGGATGGGGGTGGGTTTTATAAAGGGTGATCGAGTGTGTTAGTTGTTCAGTCATGTCTGACTCTTTGCAACCCCATGTACTATATATAGCTTGCCATACTCCTCTGTTCATAGAATTCTCCAGGCAAGAATACTGATTAGAGTGGGTGGCCATTCCCTTCTCCAGGAGATCTTCCCGAACTAGTGATCAAACACTGGTTTTCTGCATTGCAGACAGATTCTTTACCATCTGAGCTACCACAAAAGTGCACTGGGCAACATTTGGGAAGAGATTTAGAGAAGGAGGAGGTTAACAAGCCATAAAAGTACTCAGGGAAATGTGTTCTAAGCAGAGAGAATGACACATGTGGCCTAAGAACCATATTGAATGCATGGTGGAAGCCATTGAAGTTTTCTGAGCAGGAGAATAGCATGATCTGAGTTAGATCTTAAATGGAGTACCCTGGTTATACTGGAGAAAATACAAAGTATGGAGTAAGAGCAGAAAAAAGGAGCTAAGCTAGGTGGCCTCCAGGGTAAAAATGGTTAGAGATGCCAGAGGCTGATCAGTCCTGATGAGGGAGATTTTGTTCTATATTGGGTCAGGAAATTTTTAATTCAACTTTCTAGTTTTCAGGCCATTGCAATGATTAGAGATCTCAAATTCTTCTTCATGCATCACTCAAAGTCTCCTGTTGTGGTTGCCGACTTATGATTTCATCTTTCTGCTCCCAGTGAAACTAATTTATGTCTGAGCCAATCCTTTAAATAGTCCTTACTACATTTTTGGGGCTTCCCAGGTGCCACAGTGGTAAAGAATCCACCTGCCAATCCAGGAGATGCAAGATATGCAGATTTGATCCCTAGGTGGGAAGATCCCCTGAAGAGGGATTGGCAACCACTCCAGTATTCTTGCTTGGAGAATTCCATGGACAGAGGATCCTGGTGGGGCTACAGTCCATACAGAGTCAGACATGACTGAGCACATACTTGAATGTATGGGTGCACACACACACATACATTCAAGTCACATTTTTCACATGTCCCGGTGAAATGACTGTAAAATTTTCAAACTTTTCTCATTTTGCTTCTTTACTGAAGCTGTTGTAGAGAACACTGAGAATTTGATTGGGAAGCTGATGAAGGCAGATTGATCCTACTCTGCAGACAATATGTGGTGTGATTATGGACAAGTCACACGATATTCTTGAACTTCTATATAAGGCACATGTTAAGATGATAGGCTCTTAGAAGGGAGATATTTTACAGGCCAGATACACTGCTAGTAGCATCATGGGACCAAGACTAGACCAAAGTGATTCTCTTGCGTCATTAAAAAAGCCTCTCCTGGGAGCTCATAAGGGCAGAACTGAGGGTTGACCTTAGGTCGCCAGTTTCTAGTCCAACGAGTTGCATATTTTTTCTATTCCTTTTACCCTAGGATATATCTAATGATACAAATCTCCTGGTCCATTTTCAGACCCTCCCTGCTTTTCCATGTCTCCTTTAATTTGTGGGGATCCTTGACCAACCAAGAAATAACACTATTTTAAAAATGACAGCATGAATAGGAGACATAGTTCCATGCACTCAGAAAACTCCACTTGCACAGAACTATTTATATGGGTGGTTTGAATGGGTTTGCTACGTGGATTAGGCACAAGAAAATATTTCAATCTCATCCATTTGCTTGATGGTACTCGTAAAGGTTAAAAGCTACGGAACCCTTGGCTGGCCAGGTGTGGTGCTTGGAAAATTTACCTAACTACTCTGAACCTGTTTATGCCTCTATTAAATTTGGATTAAGTTCATTTCATTAGGTCATTGTAAGGATTGCATCCTTTAGTTGAATGGCTGACCCATGTTGTTGTTCAGTTGCTAAGTTGTATCCAACTCTTTTGTGACCCTATGGACTGTAGCCTATCAGGTTCCTCTGTCTATTATTTCTAGGCAAAATTTCCAGGCAAGAATACTGGAGTGGGTTGCCATCTCTTTCTCTAGGGAATCTTCCCAACGCAGGGATTGACATATGTCTCCTACATTGGCAGGTATATTCTTTACCACAGAGCCAGCTGGAAAGCCCACCTGACCCATAGAAAGTGAAAGGAAAGCGAAGTCGCTCAGTCATGTCTGACACTTTGTGACCCCATGGACCATAGCCTACCAGGCTCCTCCATCCATGGGATTCCCCAGGCAAGAATACTGGAGTGGGTTGCCATTTCCTTCTCCAGGGGATCTTCCCGACCCAGGGATTGAGCCCGGGTTTCCCACATTGGAAGCAGATGCTTTAACCTCTGAGCCACCAGGGAAGCCCTGACCCATAGTGGGTAGTAAAAAATGATCCCTGTGATGATGGTGATTGTAGTTATCAGGTATGTTTTATTATTAATCATAATAATGATCACTGTCACTTATTACTTTATTTGTATTGTTTACCAAGCTTTTTTGTATATATTTGATGCTAAAATTCTGTGAAGCAGGCAGGACAAGTAGCAGTTACTACCTATTTTATGAGTGAGGAGACAGAAAAGCAGGAAAACTATAAGTGGTTTGTGAAAAACACATATCAGTGGCAGAGTTAGGCCCCAAATGTTCAGGTCCCCTGGGTGTACAGTATTCTTTTTTTCATTTTGAAACTTTATTTTAGTTCCTGAGCCATAACCACTTGAATACGAACTCCTCATTATGAGCCTTATGCTGCCAGGTTGTGCTTGCCATTGACTCATCTACTGAACACACAGATCACTGAAATGTTTGGACACAGTACTATAGGCACTGTCATTTTCCCCTTTTTTCTGTTGAGTGAGGTTTTCCATTTTATTTTTCACTCTCCTTTTCAAAGTCTAACGATGAGAAGTGTGTGCAATCTTGTCAGCTCATCTGTCAGCAGAATTTACCAACTTGCTGTAATTGTTCCTCGGCACACTCCAGAGAAGTGAGAAATGAACAGAGATGCTTGTCTCTGTCCTCAATGAAAATTCCAGCAGTTATGTGAACTGGTTTGCCCACCCCACCCCTGCTTGAGTTAATAAAGACTGGGAACAAAACCTCTTTCTTTTAATATTCCTAGGGAAAAAAATTGAACATCTGTAGATGAGTGAGTGAATATTAATAAAGCTGGTGGTGAGATAGAAGGAAAACAAGAGGGATATGCCACAGCCTGGAAAATTACTAAGCAGAATGTGATATTGGCACCAAAGACCCCATTTTATGCCTGTCTGACCAATCTCAAGACTTCATCAATAACCACACCTGATTAATTACACTGAGATAGCCAAAGAAACCAGCAAAATTAAAATGTGCCCTTTTAGATGGGCAGTGGGCACCTGCATTGTCAGTACTGCTTGTGATCTGCTCCTTCCTTCTGAAAGACAGCCCTGAGAGATGGTGTTACTGAGTGCCAAGTTGTGGGTGACCATCAGCTTTCAGACTAAAGACAATTATGCAGAGAATCTCACATGAAGACATTGTCTTTCCTCCCTGCACCATCCTTCCCACCTCCTGAGTTTATCCTCTTAAAATTAACAGAGCGCAGGATTTTTGAGTACATGTGTCAAACTGCATGCTTTAGAAGACTCTGAACAAGGTGTATCTTTTCACGCCTCAGTTTTCGTATGTGTAAATGGACAAAATAGTAGGTATGTCATAGGACTATCAAGAAAAGTGTATGAGTTAGTGTATGAAAAGATGCTTACTCCTTGGAAGAAAAGTTATGAGCAACCTAGATAGCATATTCAAAAGCAGAGATATTGCTTTGCTGACTAAGGTCCGCCTAGTCAAGTCTATGGTTTTTCTAATAGTCATGTATGGATGTGAGAGTTGGACTGTGAAGAAGGCTGAGGGCTGAAGAATCGATGCTTTTGAACTGTGTTGTTGGAGAAGACTCTTGAGAGTCCCTTGGACTGCAAGGAGATCCAACCAGTCCATTCTGAAGGAGAGCAACCCTGGGATTTCTTTGGAAGGAATGATGCTAAAGCTGAAGCTCCAGTACTTTGGCCACCTCATGCAAAGAGTTGACTCATTGGAAAAGACTCTGATACTGGGAGGAATTGGGGACAGGAGAAGAAGGGGACGACCGAGGATGAGATGGCTGGATGGCATCACTGACTCGATGGGCGTGAGTTTGGGTGAACTCCAGGAGTTGGTGATGGACAGGGAGGCCTGGCAAGCTGCAATTCATGGGGTCGCAAAGAGTCGGACATGACTGAGCAACTGAACTGAACTGAACTGAACTGAACTGAACTGAACTGAAAGCACTTAGAAAACAATGATAGGCAAATGAAAGGTACCTGAAGCATGTTTTCCATTATTAGTGTGTGAACACAGAGGCCGCAGCTCCCAGTTAGCCATACAATAATAAGGGTAAACAGCAGATCCACTTACACCATCCTGTACCCAGAAAACCATTCGGTTTTTCACTTTTAATAGAGTATTCAGTAAATGACATGAGATAGTCAATACTTAGTTATAAAGAAAGGCTTTGTCTTAGACAATTTTGCCCAACTAATAGGCTATTGTAAGTGTTCTGAGCACTTTTAAGGTAGGTTAGGAAATTGCCAACATCTGTTGGGTCATAGAAAAGCAAAAGAATTCCAGGAAAATATCTACTTCTGCTTCATTGATTATGCTAAAGTCTTTGACCATATGGATCACAACAAACTGTGGAAAATTCTTCAAGAGATGGGAATACCAAACCATTTCACCTGCCTCCTAAGAAATCTGTAGGCAGGTCAAGAAGCAACAGTTAGAACTGGACATGGAACAACAGACTGGTTCCAAATTGGGAAAGGAGTATGTCAAGGCTGTATATTGTCACCCTTCTTATTTAACTTATATGCAGAGTACATCATGCGAAATGCCAGGCTGGATGAAGCACAAGCCGGAATCAAGATTACCAGGAGAAATATCAATAACCTCAGATATGCAGATGACACCTCCCTTATGGCAGAAAGCAAAGAAGAACTAAAGAGCTTCTTGATGAAAGTGAAAGAGGAGAGTGAAAAAGTTGGCTTAAAACTCAACATTCAGAAAACTAGGATCATAGCATCTGGTCCCATCACTTCATGGCAAATAGATTGGGAAACAATAGAAACAGAGATAGACTTTCTTTTCTTTGGCTCCAAAATCACTGCCGATGGTGACTGTAACCATGAAATTAAATGATAGTAGCTCCTTGGAGAAAAGCTATGATCAACCTAGACAGCATATTAAAAAGCAGAGACATTCCTTTGCCAACAAAATTCCATCTAGTCAAAGCTATGGTTTTTCCAGCAGTCATGTATGGATGTGAGAGTTGGACCATGAAGAAAGCTGAGCACCAATGGATTAATGCTTTTGAACTGTGGTGTTGGAGAAGACTCTTGAGAGTCCCTTGGCCAGCAAGGAGATCCAACCTGTCAATCCTAAAGGAAATTGGTCCTGAATATTCATTGGAAGGACTAACGCTGAAGCTGAAACTCCAATATTTTGGCCACCTGATAGGAAGAACAGACTCATTGGAAAGACCTTGATTCCAGGAAAGATTGAAGGTGGGAGGAGAATGGGATGACAGAGGATGAGATGGTTGGATGACATCACCGACTCGATGGACATGAGTTTGAGCAAGCTCCAGGAGTTGGTGATGGACAGGGAAGCGTGGCTTACTGCAGTCCATGGGGTCGCAAAGAGTCAGACATGAGTAAGCAACTGAACTGAGGCTAAGCTATGGCTTCCCAGGTAGTGCTCTTGATAAATAATCCACCTGCCAATTCAGGAGACGCCACTGACTTAGGTTCGATCCCTGGGTCGGGAAGATGCCCTAGAGAAGGAAATGGCAACCCACTACTGTATTCTTGCCTGGGAAATCCCATGGACAGAGGATCCTCGTGGGCTCCAGTCTATGGGATCACAGAGAGTTAGCCATGACTGAAAACACATGTGCACACAGACTAAGCTATGATATTCAGTAGGTTAGTGCCTTGAATGCATTTTTTGACTTAAGATATTTTTAACTTACAGTGGGTTTGTTGGAATTTAACCCCATTATAAGTTGAAGGAGATCTGTATGCTGATTTTTCTCTTTTCCTCTGTATTTTTAGACCCCAGAAGAATTAGAGGATGATTCAGACTTTGAGCAGGAAGATTATGATGTGCGTAGCCGGACAAGTGTTCAGACTGAGGATGACCAGCTCATCGCAGGACAGAGTGCACGGGTGAGTGGACATTCAGGACTTTGCTTTGGAGCACAGTGTTTCTGTTCACCAAACTGGTTTGAAGGAATTTCTGATTTCCAGGTACCTGAAACCCCAGAGATTCATAGCTCAGAAATCCAGGCTGTCATCTGGGGTTGTTTCATTTCTAGCAGTTCACATTTTACACAGTGGAAATTACCACCACTGATTCTGATTCCTTCTTACTCCCTTCTGTTTCCATCACTGAAATCATAGCAGACACATCACAGCAAAACTTGTGTGTATTGTGGATTTGGTGGGGATTAGAGGTCATGATTAGATGGTTCAGTGACCAGGGCATAATGGATGTTCAAATCTTACCTTTTCCCAGACTTCATAGTTCTTAAAGTCTCCAAGCTTGTTAACCACATAAGTGACTACCACAAATGGAGAATGAGAGTACTACTTTGTTACCAGTGGGGTTGTCATTGCTCTATACTCTGCCCTAGGGTATCTGAGAAACAAGACCACATATTTTGCAGTTGATTCAGGACATCAGAGTTGAGAAAGAAGTTTTTCCCTGATACCTACGTAGGCCCAAGGCAGCAGCCCCAGATCCAAGTGACTGAAAAATAAATTATAGAGACATACAAGAAATATAACAGTTAATATTATGGAGCAAGAACCATAAAAAGATCAGCACTGTGGCTGACAGTTGAATTCTCTTGAACAGTCTGTGAGACAGTCCACCAATAAAAGTGTTCCAAAGAATATTCTGGAATCTGACCAGTCTTATTAGCTGGAGCTTCTAGAGGATAAACTGCCAGTAATCAAGGCAGGGAGCAGCAGATAAAATTCCTGGGGATTGCAAAAGAGGGTGAGATTCTCCTCCCTTTAAAGGCATAGCTTCCATAGGGCTAAGATGATGTAATTATAGTATAACTGAGATATCCTAATGGATATTCTAATTCTCTTTTGTAAAGTTTTACTTATTAAAAGATAATGAATAGGAAGCATGAAATAGAGATGGCAATTTAGAATAGGGATCTAGAAATTCCAGAAAGTTCAAACTGGCATAAGAATTCTGAAAAAGAGTAGAAAATAGCCAATCAAAGGTTAAAATAAAGATAATTCAGAGAAGACTAAGCTTTATGTTGAGTCAAGAAAGTCTTTGCTTTTAAAATCCCATTTCTCCTGATAGTCTCATCCAACAATTAAATTCTAGAAGAGGAACTAAAGAGCCTCTTGATGAAAGTGAAAGAAGAGAGTGAAAAAGTTGGCTTCAGGCTCAACATTCGGAAAACGAAGATCATGGCATCCAGTCCCATCACTTCNGTCGACAGAGATGAGATGGCTGGATGGCATCACTGACTCGATGGGCAGGAGTCTGAGTGAACTCCGGGAGTTGGTGACGGACAGGGAGGCCTGGTGTGCTGTGATTCATGGGGTTGCAAAGAGTCGGACATGACTGAGTGACTGAACTGAACTGAACTGAACTGAGAAGACAGAAGTGGACTTCGTTGGGGGAAATGTGAGAGTAAAAGTTAGAACATTGGAGATGCACTGGATTTGATTTCAGATAGACTTAGTTCTGAATTGTAATGAGTAGGGTGAAGACTATGCTCTGATACATGCTGCTTAATTTCTCTGAGCTTTTTTTTAATCATCTGTAAGTAAATAATAGGCTTGTTTGATAAGATTTCTTTGAGGTTTTGATTACTTAACATTTATAAAATAATGAGCATAATATCTGGCACACATTGAGTGCTAAATAAGGGATGACTGAAAATTGTTATCTTTTGGAAGAGAAATCTCTTATCAAGGGCTGATGAGTGCAGAAAAGTGCACAACAGAGTATGAGGCTCCCTACTTTAAAAGATTCCTTATAGACTTTAGTTACTCCCCTTAAAATATTGAAAATAGGGAAGTTGATTAAGCCGAGAGTCTTTTGAGCCTGCACTGGCGTAACACTACACTAATTCATCAGTCAGATCAATTCATCTTCAAAATGAAGTAAAACAAGCATTTTTATGTCAGTGACAAAGGGCAAGTTTGAGTAATTCACCTAAACATTAATCAGATTAAAGTCAGTCTGATTGACTAACTGCAACTTAGTATTGGTACAGCCTCACTTTTTACAAGGAAAAATGCAGTCACATTATACTTCCATTTCATGCATCTTATGTTCAAGTTCAAGTCAGTTACGGTGAGTGGAAACAAAAGTCAGATGGCATCTATCTTCATCATCTATTATTTCTTCACCCAGTAGGTGAGAAGACAATGGTCTTTTTTGAAAGTTTTTCAGCATGAATGATGAACATGGGCCAGGATAGTAAGAACAAACTACCCTTGTAATTCCGCACTTGCTGAATTGTCTTTGTGAACCATCATGTGGTTTGTATGAGTAACTTGCAGCAGACAGCATTAGTTATTGAGTCAGCCTATTTAAGCCTATAATTATATGATGACAAATCAGAGACATAGAATTACGGCCATAAGTTGGAAATAAGAGGGTGCATTGAATTGCTGAGATGACAGATGGTCGAACTTTTGACCAGAGAAGTGTGTTAACTTGTTCAAAAGTGTGGAGGAGGCAAAAGTTGTCTCTGACAGAGGCAGTTGCTCTTTCCATCAGCCAGCTCTCCTCTGGTTACTTTGTGTCCTCATTCAGGGAAATTCTTTGAAAATGGCAAATTAAATCCAAGAGAAGGTTAAGGTGGGAAAAAAGACTTTAGTACCCATTCCAGTGTTGCTCTCAAATTCTGAAATTAGTGAAGCTTTATACCTTTGATGTGTTCCTCTCTGCTGCTTGTCTACAATGATTTATGACAGAGAAACACACACACAGGGGAAGGGGGGGATTTGAATGGAAATAAATCATACCCTGATCTGATGAAATACAGAAATTATCAGGACCTTTGATCCTAAACATGATATCTTATAAACTTCTTCAAAAGCTGACATAGTTAAAATTAACCAACAACTCTTGGGCATTTAACCTTCATGATAAAACATATTATTTGGAGTCACACAAACCTTATTTTAAAAATGGATTAGGGCAAGCTGTACAGCTTTGGGGTAACTTTCTTAACCTCTCTGTGCCTCATTTCCTTGTGTGTGCCCTCTCTCTCCCTCTCTCTCTTTATATATATATATGTATCATCATACTTCATAATATCATTAGGAGAAAGCATGATGAAAAGTATCCCAAGAGTTATCCAAGAGTTATTACATAATGTTAAGTTTATGAAGAAAATGATGATGCTTGTAGCATAACAGAGTCATTCATTAGAAGGCTGGCCAATAATTTAACCTGAAAGAGCTGGATAATTTAGACCATCCTGAAAGTTTTCACTTGAATTAATGAGACAAGAACCTTAATTTTCCAATTCACTTCACAGCCTGAGACAGGTAAAAGTCACCCACTCCTTAATTACTTATGTTTATTATCTTGCTTTAAAACCAAGTGAAGAGAAATGGGCACATTAAGTTTTAACCTTTTAAATCATTATTTATAAACATGCATATACTTAAACCTTTCATCGTAGACTATTTCTGTGTGTTTAAGATACTAATACTTTTCAGTTCAGATGTCCAAAGACTTTAAAAGTCATTTTTCATCTTGGGATTGGGAAAAGAATTCTTTCGAGACTAGAAAAAAAAAAAGCTCCTTGAGATTTAAATTGACGAAAAACTTCTGGACTGAGAGGTTGCTGGCTTGTGTCAGTGATACACACTTTTATTTAATAAAGTTTGGGCTTTACTGGTGGCTCAGATGATAGAGTCTGGATTCAATCAAAGACCCGAGTTCAGTCCCTGGGTTGGGAAGATCCTCTGGAGAAGGAAATGGTAACCCACTCCTGTATACTTGCCTGGAGAATTCCACAGACAGAGGAGACTGGTGGGCTACAGTCCACGGGGTTGTAAAGAGTCGGACATGACTGAGTGACTAACACTTTCACTTTCTTCACTTAATAAAGTTTAGAACAAGCACACACAAGAAAATTGTTGGATGTTCAGAGGAAAGACTAGGAGCCTGAGGCAGGGGGGTAAGAAACGTTGTGAATTCAAGTCTCTGAGGCCACCGAATTGGGGTCCCAGATCAACAATCTAGACAGCTGTGCTTGGCTACACAGAAAGCAGAGGAAAATCTCAGACCACCCCAGGTGACCACATGACACAAACAGGAAAAACTGATTTGTTCTCTTTCCCCTGCCTCATCAAAACCATTTTTGAATGTAGCCAGCCTCTAAGTTGTTGTTGTTATTTTTTTTTCCCCTAGCTAGAAGGGCTTTAATGTGTTAACATTTCAAACTGCTGAGTTACATTGATAAGACCTAATTAAAACTCATGTGTTGAATTTTAATTTGATTAACTTGCAAATTTCACAGTTTGTGATCTA
This sequence comes from Neotragus moschatus, assembly GCA_006410615.1. Taxonomy (NCBI): domain Eukaryota; kingdom Metazoa; phylum Chordata; class Mammalia; order Artiodactyla; family Bovidae; genus Neotragus; species Neotragus moschatus. The sequence continues at coordinate 1,089,030 of SJYA01001703.1, read as the reverse complement.
CTGTTTATAGATAACCTTTTTTTAAATTCCAGTTTCAGAAAGGTCAACTATGAATTTTTAAAAGCCAAGAGCATTTTAAGAATATTTAGGAAATGACTTTGCTTCATTGATAGCTACGTTAGCAGAAGCAAAATGTAATGACTCTCACACCCAAGTCACACACCATTAAGTGTATTATGTGGGTGAAGCACCCCCAGAGTCAAAATAACAGCTTCCTTTGCAAATTTGCTTTGAAGGGGCCAGTTTTTCTTCCGAATTGTGCCCTCAGAAAACGTTTGTCAGTTCTGTTAACTTCTCTCAAACTGTGTCAATAGGGTGAGTGGAGAGATGTGTGAACAGTCAATCAAAAGGTATGCATTTAGTTTCTACACTGAGGTGGATGTTGGGGTCTTTGCCCTCAGGAAACTCAAAGAGAAGTCAGGCAGGGCATTAATAGAAATCAGGGAGTCAGAGCAAGGCAGTTAATATTCAAAACTAAACTGCACGATTGAAACGCAAGTGATAACAGTTGACAGACACGTGTAACCTTTTAATACACAAATTAATCCTTTAGGGACAATGATAGGTTTATAGCTAGAATCTGGATATTGAATGTAGAATCTGGAGATCTGCCCAGCAGTTTTATAGATTCTTTTTTTTTTTTTTTTTTTTATGAGAAGCACCTAATAGATGCTTTAAATGTTGCTGGTTAGGACTTGTAGGGTATAAGTAAAATGTGGTTATCAATTTTGTATGAGGGGGAAAAATGAATCTTAGATACCTTTAGAATATCAGATGGGGTGCTTCAGGAAACTTGTGCAAATCCAAACCTATCTCAAAAGTACTGGAATAGCTGCTTTGGAATTAGTACGATGTTGCATATGTGAGTTTATAACAAACTTTTTTGCATATTAACTCTTTTAAAATACATTTTAAAAGTACTTTAAAATGTTTTTCAGATATTAGTATTTTAAATACTTTATTGTGTCTGAACTAGTTTGACTTTTAAAATATGGATTTTTAATATTTTTAAACACATACATATTTATAGACCTGTTTATATATGTATATTTTCTATATATATATATATATATACACAGACGTCATACACATGAAGACACGTGCTGTTTGTATAAAGTAAAACACATACATGCATGGCGTTTAGTAGACATTGTTAGTAAGAGGTAGCATTTGGGAAGCTGCTAGTACACGGACACCTTTGTGCTAATCAGATCCCTTTACCCGGGGCAGATGAAGCCCGACTGTAGGATGCTCAGCCTGGTGGCGAGAGGCTGCAGTTTCAGTGACCTTTGCCCCGTGGGACTGGAATCACTAGGCAGTGTCTAACCTGCACTGTCCTGCATGGTGATCTGATTGTGCAGGATGGTTAAGTATGGTGTTAGCTGACCTGGCTTTGAATCCTATTCTTACAGTTCATTAGTTGTGTAATGTTCAAAGTTAATTAACTTTCCTGGATCTTGGTATCATCATTAATAAAATAGAGTAATAATATTATTAATCTTATAAAATAAGTAAATTAAATGTTTGACATTTTAAGTACAATACCCAGGATGCATGCCTGTGTTCAAGAAATCATGTTGATTTCCACTTATAGGTAGTCACACAGTCTCTGATTCCATCTCTTCTCTTTGATGGCAGCTATGTAATAAGCAGCTGGAAAGGAAAGCTCATAGAAATAATGATAACAATGGTAACAGTAACCCCATACATGCTTACTGTCATTTTTTCAGACAAACATGTAGCACATTTATTATTTTATTTTATGTCCATCATAGCATTTTGAAGTAATTGAGGTAATTGTATACTAATCTTATGTTTCAAAAAGTTAAGGATGTGATCCAGTAGCAATGAGGTCTTAAGTCAGTGACAGAGCCAGGTTGAACCCAGTTCTTATCTTGTATCCCGTGATATTTCAGTTACCTCTCCTTAGAACTATTCACTTATACTAGAAGGAGCTTTACAATTTAGAAAGCAGTTTGTTTTTTGGGTGTTATTTACTTTTCCTTTGTAAAAACTGTATGTATCCCAAATCATGCTTTCTTGGTCTTTCTTCTGGAGGATACATGTATCCCAGCACCAAAGGGACCCCAGTGCTAACACACGGATCAACATGCTCCTTTCAGTGACGCAGACTACAAAAGGTGGTGCCATGAACTGGTGTCAGACATTTCACTCAGCACCTGTACATAAATAGTGTTTAACAAATACAATTGATTCTCTTTATTCATGGCCTCATGTTCTATAAAGTCACCGTGAATGCTTAATTAGCAACTACAGAATCATTGTTCCTATGGGAAATACAGGATTAGCTTCCTGAGAGCTGCTACTCTTAACATTTCCTTCAACCCATCGATGCATAATCTTGTTTAAAGAATGCTTCTGTTTTTTCCCCTAGTTTTGGTTCATGAACATTGAATTCATATATAAGAGCACTAAAAATCCTGTGTGAACAAAGTTCATATAATACATATATTTTCTTCATTAGGCATGCTGCAGCCTTCTTGTGCTTAGAGATATGAGACAGCACTTCCACCCTAAGGTTGGGGACCATGTTAAATAGCTAAACCACCAACAAAAAGTGCAAAGATTTGGAAAATGTGATGCTAAATAGACTGCAAAAAGGACACTTGTTTCTGATATGAGTGCTAATACAAGAAGGCAGAGACACCCTTGTTCCACTTCATCTGGGAACATGGATGTCGGATGACTCAAATTTTGGCAGCTTTGTGCATGTCTGTGAGTGACTGAAAGCATCACAAATATTGGTTTGCAAGTTCAGATAGATTTTTAAAGAGCAGGAAAATTTGCAAATAAAAAAAAATCCACGAGTAGTGAGAATCAACAGTAGTCCTTCGTTTTCTACATTCCCGTACTAGCAACTGTTGAAAATAAACTTTTCCTTCCTAATCCTACATTTTATCCCATCACAGCTTTTCTGTGCATACTCATAGGCTCTCCAAGGAGCCGTGGCTGACCCAGGATTTCCAGAGTGAAGGACTGGGAATGGATATGCCATCCCTGAAGTGCCCTGGATAAAGGATTTTTGTTTGGCATTTAACCATGGATGGTTTCATTAACACCTACAGATTGTCTCCCCACTCCACTTGGGATGCTCAGATATTCTTTAAAATTCTTTCCCTTCCCAGCAACAGAAGGCCTGTTCTCTTTTTTTCCCTTCTCTGAACAGATTTCAGTGTTGAAAGAGGTGCATTCTTTCATCCGGTAAAAGTTTCCCAAGACCAAACATAAAAATTGTCAGGAATAGATTCTTTTGAACAAACATATGTCATCACAGCGATAGAGAGGTTCTGCTACTGTCAGCGTGCACGCCCCTTTGGATCTTGGTTATTTTTTGTATGTGGGAATGGGGACAGGAAATTTGGGGACCTTACCAGTCTGTGCTTTTTCCTTCCTGGGGCTGGACAAAAAGGTATTTTCCAGAATGGTGGGACGGCCTACCGGCCTTGTCAGGGTCTGGGTTTGCTGTTAACTGGAGGCAGAGTTGACCTTCCGTCTGTGCTCCTCTTGTCATCATTAGTCATGCTTTTTCTGTAACCCACACAGGCCATCATGGCACAACTGCCGCAAGAGGAGAAGGCAAAAATAGCTGAACAGGTGGAGATCTTCCACCAAGAGAAAAGCAAGCTGGACGCTGAAGTGGCCAAATGGGACGACAGCGGCAATGACATCATTGTGCTGGCCAAGCAGATGTGCATGATCATGATGGAGATGACAGACTTCACAAGGTGAGGCGGGGGCAGGAAGAGGAGGGCTTTCCCCTTAAAAGTGACAGGGGCCTCTCGACAGTGGGTGTCAGCCTGCTGAAAAATCAAAAGGCTCCATCAAAGCAGGGAGGGGTATGAAATTTACATGTGTAAGTCAACATGATCTGAGCCTGGTTCTTAGCAGATTGGTCCTTTTGGTCAAAAAGAACAGATTCATTTCTATACTTAGTATTGTTTTAATTATCCATCCTGAATTAGTCATAAAGTCAAACTCCTGGAGCTTGGGGGACTGATTTTTGGTCTATGCTATTTTGCAGTGTTTTTAAATACTATTCTGAAGATAAAGTGTATGATTTGCTAATATCCCTCAGGGGAAAAAAATGCATATATATGTGGCATGTGATGTCTTTTAATGCTAGCTCATGACTTAGTATTTAATTTCAGCTCATATTTTATACTTACATACAAAGAACTGGGTTCAACCATCTGATTCTATAATGGTGACAGGAAAATTAAACATTGTATAAGTTTTAGACCCTTTTACTCTGAGCAGTATTTTTAATAAATCAGGAGACCAGTCAGAATTTTGTCAGGAGCCTTTTTTTCCTCAGGGGTCATTGCTGTTTCTTCCTTTGCATTTTTATCGTCTCCTCTTTAAAGGGAGCTGACATTTTTGCCCTTCCAACCACATGAAGGGCAGACCAAGGGAGAGCAAAGCTCAACGAAAAGATCCCTGGATTTTTTAGTCCAAATACCAGGTGATTCTGGACCAGTCTCTTACTGTGTTTATTCATTTGTGAAGGAGGAAATTAATACTCTTCTTATCAACTTTACAAGAGAGTTTAAAATCCAAACAGGTAATGCAGTTATAAAGTATCCTACCATATGAATGAAAGCTACCATTTTACTGTAGATTTTGTGTTTCTGGGAAACACAGACGCACAAAGAAACATGAGTAAAAGTAATGATTCAACACGGTATTTGTTATTAAAGTTATATAAAATGTGTGGTAATGTCAAGATACTACCTAATGGTGGCAGTTTTTTAAACGATTGTTGAGTGCTTTTAGTAAGAGAAGGCTACAATTAATTATGTTGTTGATTTAGTCCCCAAAGCATGTCTGACTCTTTTAGGATCCCTTGGTCTGTAGCCCGCCAGGCTCCTCTGTTCATGGGGTTTTCCAGGCAAGATTATTAGAATGGGTTGCCATTTCCTTCTCCAGGTTATCTTCCTCATCCAGGAATTGGGACTGCATCTCTTGCATTGGCAGATGTTTTCTTTACTGCTGAGCCACCTGGGAAGCCCACAATTAATTACAGCTTATAATAAAATATGACGCATCTCTGCCCTATCCTCCTTACCTGTTGCCTCTGGTTAATATGTATTGATGACATTGCTTGGCCTTTTCTCCAAATTTTTTTTAAAATTGTTTTTGACTTCAGTGGAATGACTTAATGTTTTAAGGGTGACTTTCGAGATTTTAAATGTCATTGGATTTGTTAGAAGTTCAAATTTGTACATTTGGCTGGTCTTTTCTGGTTTCACAGATTTATTTCACACTCAAAAATAATAGGAAAAAAAATAATAGTAGGAAAATACAGTCTGAACCATTAATTAACTCTTAATTTCCTACAAATCAGACTCTCATGGTAGCCTCAATCATTGCTTTTCAAGTCCTGTGATGACTTAATTTGCTTGCTTTCAACATTGTATTCGTACTTTATCTGATGGATATTATACGATCCATTAATAACATCTCTTGAACAAATAATCTCATTAATTTAAAGTGAATGATGAATAGAGCCATGTTGCTAGTTAAGATCAGGAAGATTTACAATGCTCTGGATTATATATAACTGTGTTAAAGAAGAGAGATACATTTGAGAAGTCTTGTTAGAGGATATTTAAGACAGATTTTCTATTAGTCAAAGTATAGTTTTAAAAGCGAAAAGAGGGTCACTTCAGTTCTTAGGGATTTTGCATAATCATTTTATGCTGATTTGAATAATGAAATGTCTAGACTGTTACTGGTTATCATTTTTTCCCGCTGCCTGATGAGTAGTTTTATGCCCCTTTGTGAAGCCAAAAGGAAGATACAGTTGTTAATAACCAGGGAAACAGGAGAGGGTGTGAACTGGAAATGAAACAAGGAAGCTGAGGTTTTGCTGATGTCTGCCATCTGCAGAGCCTCTTCTTTTTCAAAGAGGTGCTAATTTGAACCTTTCTTTGTGCCCCGCACCTAAGTTCACTGCACTTGACCCTATACATTACTATTATTGTCTTGGGTTTTCCACTTTAAGGAGGAATTATGTCAGCTGTGGAGAAGGCAATGGCACCCCACTCCAGTACTCTTGCCTGGAAAATCCCATGGACGGAGGAGCCTGGTAGGCTGCAGTCCATGGGGCCGCTGAGAGTTGGACACAACTCAGTGACTTCACTTTCACTTTTTACTTTCATGCATTGGAGAAGGAGATGGCAACCCACTCCAGTCTTCTTGCCTGGAGAATCCCAGGGATGGGGGAGCCTGGTGGGCTGCCGTCTATGGGGTTGCACAGAGTCAGACACGACTGAAGTGACTTAGCAGCAGCAGCAGCAACGTGTCATCTGTATACCTCTAATGACTCTTAAGTATTATGTTCTCTTTTTTAAAGGAAAGGATGTAGCTGAGTAAGAGTTGAAACTTGACTACTCACCTCAGATCACACATTTATAGGGCATTTTGATTAAAGGAAAAAAAAAAAAAACCCTTGCATTTATTATCTTGTTTTCTTCTTATCGGTAGCTAATTCATTAATTTGATTCAGTAATCTCAATGATATCCACTCCATTATTATTAAAAGTAGAGAGGTTCTACCTCATTATTTGTGTAATAACTTGGTCATGGTGGATAAAACTGGTTATGCCTCACGTCTTTTTTCTGTTCATTTCTTGACTTCTATCTCATGGGTGCTGGCAGAAATGATGTCCTGCAGAGGGTGAATCCATATTTCTCATGTCACTTTCAGAAGGAAATAGCATGTGCCAGTCTTGTTTCCTGGTAACAAAAGGTGTGTAGATGGCAGCAGTTCAGGAAAGAAACTCACATTTAATTGTACAGCAAGAGACAAAGCTGTCTTTTTAGATCAACTATAAGTTCTGATCTTGAAAGGAACTGGGTTCAGGCTAATAAAAAGCTTTCAGTTTACAATCAACTGTAAAGTACTGAGCATTAGACTAAAAGATCAAGTAATCACCCTGGTATTCCCAAACTTCATTCCTGTCTTGGTATGGACAGTCAGGACTCCAGCCCAAGTGACAGTTCAAGTAGTCTATGTTCTAATTCTTGACTCTTGTCAGTTAACTTATGCCATATCTGGCCATTAAATGGCATCCGCTCAACTCCTTTGCACCAAAATTTTCTTTCCTCTTTTCATAAAATAATATAAAAATCTTGAGTTTGCTATCCAAAGCCTACCTTTATTGACCCTTAGATTCCGTCTCAATTTTTTACATATTTGTACTTCAGCTTCAAGACCATTCTCTAAATGTTATTTCCTTGCATGGTTCAGCTAATGGTCCTGCTGTTTCACCTGACTTATCTTTAATCCTCAGATTAATTCAACTTTTCCACTATGTAGTCTTTACACTGCTTTAACTGATTGGTGAAAGGGATATTTCCCAACTGTGTTTTATGGGCTATGGTTCTAAAAAGAAGCTTCTATGATTCAGTACATTTATAAATATACTCCTTACCTAACGATACCTCATTACTGGAGAGTCACATCTTATATTGATCAGTTAAAGGTATTGAGAAAACTATAGCAAATAAATGGTTTTAATTTGGAATACTCAGAATTTAAAAATTCTAGTTGCTGAGTACATTAACTCAGAGTGTACTCACACATTGATTTTTCACATTAATACCCATTACCTTTTCATGAAATAAATATTAATTAGTTGTTTAGCTGTGGATAGCAGTAACATGATAATCAGTTTCCATGGCTTTTTTTTTTTTTTTTTTTTGGCAGTGACTATTTCCTGGGAAAACTTCCAAATATTGACCCTTGTATAAAAATCACCTATTGCCAAAAGAGACATTTCATGAATCTATATAGTAGAGTTAATTTCACTCTTGATGTTTTTTCAAGAAAACTAAAAATATGTTTCCAGTGGTACAATAACATGTCCTTTGTCTTTAAGGTCACAAGGTTCCTCAAAGCAGCTTTCAAAATTCCCAAAATAGAGAACCTGATCTGAATAAGGGAGAGACATAGGGCCTAAGCCATTAGTTTGAGACTGGGAGCTACAACCAGTGGGGTAGTCACTTTGTCAACACTGCTTTCCACTGATTGTGTTGTGTTATCATGTTCAGTTGCTAAGTCATGTTTGATTCTTTGTGACCCCATGGAGCCTGCCAGGCTCCTCTGTCCATGGGATTTCCCAAGCAATAATACTGTATTAGTTTGCCATTTCCTTCTCCAGGGCATCTTCCTGACCCAGGGACTGAACTTGTGTCTCCTACATTGGTAGGCAGATGCTTTAGCTCCGAGCCAACTGGAAAACCCACTGTCCACTGACAGGAAGACTCAAACGTTTTGGGGTCTGATCTATATATCTAACTATATCTATATATTTGTTGTTGACCATTTTTTATTTCTGTTCCCACTTCATATTATTCCAAAGACTGTTGCTCATTTAGCCCTGTGTTGCCCAATACAGTGGCCCCAATCACATATGGCTGTTTAAATTAATTGTTTTTTTTTATTGTAGTGAAGAATACATACAATGAAATTTACCATTTTAAGCATTTTTCAATGTATAGTTCTGTGGCACTAAGTATATTGACACTGTCGTGCAACTGTCACCACCATCTATCTCTAGCACTTTTTCATCTTCCCCAACAGAAACCCTGACCATTGAATTCTTCATTCCTCATTCCCCTCTCCCTTCAGCACCTGGCAACCACCATTCTTTTCTCTGTCACTATGAACTTGACTAAGTATCTCATGTAGTGGAAACAACATTTTTCTCTTTGTGACTGGCATATTTCACTTAGCATAATGTTCTCAACCGGTAATCATATACGTATGTGAGAGTTGGACCATAAAGAAGACTGAATGCCAGAGAATTGGTGTTTTTGAACTGTGGTGCTGAAGAAGACTCTTGACAGTTCCCTGGACAGCAAGGAGATCAAACCAGTCAATCCTAAAGGAAATCAGCCCTGAATATTCATTTGCAGGACTGATGCTGAAGCTCAGCTTTGGCTACCTGATGTGAAGAGCCCACTCATTGGGAAAGACCCTGATGCTGGGATAGATTGAGGGCAAGAGGAGAAGGAGATGACAGAGGATGAGATGGTTAGATGGCATCACTGACCTAGTGGACACGACTTTGAACAAACTCAGGGAGATAGTGAAGGACAGGGAAGCCTGGCATGCTGCAGTTCATGGGGTCACAAAGAATCCAACACAACTTAGCAACTGAACAAAAAAATATTCTCAAGGTTCAGCCATGTTATAGTTCATGTTGGACTTTCGTTTCTTCTTAAGGCTAACTAATATTTTATTGAATATATATATATTATATTTTTCTTATCCATTCATCAATTTTGTGGCACTTGGTTTACAAATAGTTTTGCTATGAACATGGGTGTACAAATACCTCTTTGAGATCTTGCTTTCAATCCTTTGAGTATTCCACCCAGAATTGGAATTGTTAGATGATATGGTAGTTCTGTGTTCAGTTTTTTGAGGAACCACTGTACTGTTTTACATAGCAGCTGCACCATTTTACATTCCCATCAATGGTACATAAATGTTGCAACTTCACATCCTTGCCAAAACTTCTTATTTTTTGGTTTTACTTTTTGTTTGTTTCTACAGCAACCATTTTAGTATGAGATGGTATCTCACTGTGATCTTGATTTGTATTTTCCTAATAATCAATGATGTTAAGCATCTTTTCATGTACTGATTAGCTATTGTATATCTTCTTTGGAGAAATGTATATTCAAGTGCTTTGCCCTTTTTTTTTTTTTTTGAAATTCAGGTTGATTTTTAGTGTTGAGTTGCAGGAGTTTTTCTATATTCTGGGTTTTAATCCCTTGTCAGATATAGGATTTTAAAATATTTTCTCTTATTATATGGACTGCATTTTTACTCTGTTGATTGTATCCTTTAATTCACAGATTTTAAATTTTGATAGAGTTAAATTTGTCAATTAATATTGCTGCTGTTGTCTGTATTCTTGGTGTCATAGTCAAGAAATCATTGCCAAATCCAATATCATAAAGTTTTTCCCTTAAGTTTTCATGTATGATATGTATAGATTAGCTCTTATAATCAACTTCCAGTTAATTTTTAATATGCTATGAGTTAAGGGTCTTGCTTCATTTTTTGCATGTGAATATCAATTTTCTGAAAAAAAAAAATACATTGCAAAATGATTACCACCATAGTATAAGCTAACAGTTTCAACAGGAAGAACTTAAAGAAGTTTTGAAAAGTGCAAACTCTAGTAGAAGTGATTGGTACATTTGACCATAATAAAATTAAAATTTACACTTTAAAAAAGCTGTTACAAAAGTAAACATACAGGCTAAGACTGGAAGAAGTAATTTGCAACATGATTAACAAAAGATCAAAATTCAAAATATCTAAAAAAACAGAGACAAGTAATTTGGGTAAAAAGGAAACAATGGAAAAATGTGTAAAAATCTTGAATAAAAACTCAGAGAAAAGAGCATATAAATGATTGATTGTAATGAACAATGAATGATAAAAAAAAAACAAAGTGACTCAGATTCCTCTATCATCATGGAAAAGAAAATTACATTTTTTCTTATACATCAGATTGACAGAAAAATAAGAAAATAAATACAATCTTAAATTATGAAGTATACTTGTAGAAAAATGCATTAAAGAATTGTATACTTTAAATATTATAAACTTTCTAACCATATTCCAGCTTCAGAAGCCCCCCGCAACCTCCTTCAGATCATAATAGCCTTACTCTCAACTTGAAACAGGGCTCAGTGTTATGTGGCAGCCTGGGTGGGAGGGGAGTTTGGGAAAGAAAAGATGCATGTATCCTTTCTACTAAGTTGACTTTTGGAAGCAGCTTTCTAATTTTCTAGGGGAAAAAGAAAGAAGCCATAGAAGGAGTACTATCATGGCAGGTTTCAAGCTACCAATGTGTCTACTGACAGTTTTACACTCAGCTCTTGTGAGCATGTACAAACCCACTCTCACATTTAAGTGCCATTTTCTTCACTTAGTTTTTTTTTTTCTTGTTAACAAACTAGGTTTATTTTCTATATCAGTTTCCCCCTCCTTTTTTTTTTGAACCAGATTTTTTTTTTTTTTTTTTTTTTTTTTTTTTTTTTTTTTTTTAAAAAAAAAATNAGTGCCATTTTCTTCACTTAGTTTTTTTTTTTCTTGTTAACAAACTAGGTTTATTTTCTATATCAGTTTCCCCCTCCTTTTTTTTTTGAACCAGATTTTTTTTTTTTTTTTTTTTCTGTGTTCTATTGTTTTCTTAAAAAAAAAAACCACCTTTTATTTTGTATTGGGTATTCCCTGGTGGCGGTAAAGAATCTGCCTGCAATGCAGGAGAGCTGGGTTAAATCCCTGGGTTGGGAAGATCCCCTGGAGAAGGGAATGACTACTCACTCCACTATTCTGGCCTAGAGAATTCCATGGACAGAGGAGGATGGTGGGCTGCAGTCCATGGGGTCTCAGAGAGTCACATAGGACTGAGAGACTTTCACTCACTGTAGTCGATTAATAAACAATGTTGTGATAGTTTCAGGTGAACAGCAAAAGGACTCAGCCATACATATACATGTATTCTTTCCCAATTTCCCCTCCCATCCAGGCTGCCACATAACATTGAGCAGTGTTCCATATCCAAATTTTGCTATCCAGTAGGTCCTTGTTGCTTATCTATTTTAAATATAGCAATGTGTACATGTCCATCCCATGTTCTATTATTTTCTAACTCATAAATCTCTTCTTGTAATATTTTTAAATTTTTTAAAATTGAAGTATAATTGATCAACGATGTTGTGCCAGTCTCTGCTGTACAGGAAAGGGACCCAGTTATACACATATAGACATTTTTAAAAATATTCTTTTCCATTATGTTTTATCATATGATATTGAATATAGTGGGCTTCACAGGTGGCTCAGTGGTAAAGAATCTCCTGCCAATGCCAGAAGATGCAAGAGATGCGGATTCCCTCCCTGGGTCAGGAAGATCCCTTGGAGAAGGAAATAGTAACACACTCCAGTGTTCTTGCCTGTAAAATTCCATGGACAGAGGAGTCTGATGGTCCATGGGATCACAAAGACTCAGACACGACTGAGCAGCTGAGCACAACATTGATTACAGTGCCACGTGCTATACAGTAAAGGCTTGTTGGTGTTTCTTCCTCCAACATATAATAGTTTGCATCTGCTACTCCTACCTTCCCAGTCCTTCCCTCCTCCACCCCTCCTCCATGGCAACCGAAAAAATTGTGATTAGGGACACAGAGGCTCAGTCCTTTCTTTTCTCTTATCATCCTGGGCAGGTCACTTAGCCTCCTCTTTGGATTTCAGCTTTCTCAACTAGAAAATGAAATATTTGATGATCTCAAAATTTCTACATTGCTCTCTAGTTTCATGAAATACATCCCTATCATCCACTTGTGACTCCAAGAATTGAAGTCAGTCCACAGTGTGAATTCTAGTCTCAAACTTTTAAAATAACAATGGAATAGTAAATCTGTAGTCTCTTTTTAATTACAAGAAGACAGGCTTCTAATGATGCTTCAGCTCATTTAGGAGCCTGAGCCTGAGACAGATTCAAGCCTCTGTTAGTGTCAGAATCAATCCACTGTTGAAAGTTACCATCAAAGGTTCATGAATAAGCATTTCTACAAATCCTTTGAAATTCTTGGATTAAACAAACACCAAGATCGTTATTAATGAAATATCAAGTATAATGCAGCCCTTTGTGAATGGGTTAACGAAAGTGAAAGTCGCTCAGTTGTGTCTGACTCTTTGCAATCCCATGGACTATATAGTCCATGGAATTCTCCAGGCCAGAATACTGGAGTGGGTAGCCCTTCCCTTCTCCAGGGGGTCTTCCTAACCCAGGGATCAAGCCCAGGTCTCCCACATTGCAGGAGGATTTTTTTACCAGTTGAGCTGTAAGGGAAGCCCAAGAATACTGGAGGGGGTAGCTTATCCCTTCTCCAGCGGGAATGGGTTAAGATGAAGGCAAAAAGTAACAGCAATTTTTTTATCAGAGTAAGATTGTAAAAAAAAAGATTTTCTAAGGTTTGGAAGTTACAGAGAAATAAGTAATAATGAGAATACTATTAAATATCGACAGATTCAGCATCTAGAATTTCCTTTAAAAATATAAACCAAAAACAAAACTTTATTTAGAGATAATTTAAAAAATAATGTGAGAGAATGAGAGCCAAATTGTCACAGAATCCTTAATTAACTCATATAATATAAAATTGCTCATGTAAAATCTATGTATTTAAAAATCTATATAACAACTGGATAGAGTCAATGTCTTTTGTGGACGAGTTAATGTTCAGTTCAGGTCAGTTGTTTAGTCGACTCTGCAACCTTGTGGACTGCAGGCTTCCCTGTTCATCACCAACTCCCAGAGCCTACTCAAACTCATGACCATTGAGTCAGTGATGCCATCCAGTCATCTCGTCGACATGCCATCATGTCGTCCCCTTCTTCTCCCACCTTCAATCTTCCCCAGAATCAGGGACTTTTTCAGTGAGTCAGTTCTTCCATCAGGTGGCCAAAGTATTGGAGCTTCAGCTTCAGCATCAGTCCTTCCAAAGAATATTCAGGATTGATTTTTTTTTAGGGTGGACTGGTTGGATCTCCTTGTAGTCCAAGAGACTCTCTAGAGTCTAGACTCTCTAGGTCTTCTCCAATACCACAGTTCAAAAGTACCAATTCTTCGGTGCTCAGCTTTTTTTAAAGTCCAACTCTCATATCCATACATGACTACTGGAAAAACCATAGCTTTGAGAATATGGGCCTTTGTTGGCAAAAGAATGTCTCTGCTTTTTAATATGCTGTCTAGGTTGGTCATAACTTTTCTTCCAAGGAGCGTCTTTTTTTCATAGCTGTGGTCACCGTCTGCACTGATTTTAGAGCCCCCCAAAATAGAGGCTCTCACTGTTTCCATTGTTTCCTCATCTATTTGCCATGAATTGATGGGACCGGATGCTATGATCTTAGTTTTCTGAATGCTGAGATTTAAGCCAACTTTTTCACTCTCCTTTTTCACTTTCTAGAGTTAATGTTGCCTTGCTAAGTCTGCTAAGTCACTTCAGTCATGTCCGACACTCTGTGACCCCAGAGACGGCAGCCCACCAGGCTCCCCCGTCCTTGGGATTCTCCAAGCAAGAACAATAGAGTGGGTTTCCATTTCCTTCTCCAGTGCATGAAAGTGAAAAATGAAAGTGAAGTCGCTCAGTCGTGTCCGATTCTTAGCAGCCCCATGGACTGCAGCCTCCATCCATGGGATTTTCCAGGCAAGAGTACCAGAGTAGGGTGCCATTGCCTTCTCCAATGTTGCCATAGCAAAATGAAATATCTTAAGTTATGAATTTCCCTATGTACATGTTTAACCATTGATGTGAACACAATGTATCCTACTTTTAGCTACTAACACTAAAAATTCCAGAAGCAAAATTAACAGGGAAACAAAATGCTCTTCATTTACATTTATTTTCTAAAGTCATTTTAAGTCTTCCATTTTATAAAATGTTATTATGGAACAATGGCAATCATTGCCTACTCTCTATGCAATCTAAATAAATGACTTCTGAGTAGCTTTTCTCTGTATTTCACCATATGTTTAACTATAGGATTATAATTTTGTAGCCCTAAAAAATACACTGATTTTTACATGCATATGAGGAGACCAATTGGAGTAGGAAATCGCAGCTCCAGTATTCTTGCGTGGAAAATGCCACGGGCAGAGGACCCTGGCAGGCTACAGTCCATGGAGTTGCAAAGAGTTGGACATGACTGAGCAACCAAACACAAGGAGATCAGTAACAATGCTAAAAATAGAAGAATAAATGTATTTAGTCTATCATGTTATTTACTTTTCAAGAAAAGAGAAGGTATATCATATGCAACATTTTGTTTAAAAATTTATAATGCAGCATAGTTTCCTATTCCTTTCTAATAAATATTTGAAAGATATGTAATATTAAACAGTTCACCTAATTGAAAACTTATGTGAAAATACTGGGGCAATGGTTTTTGGCAACATAAAGACATCTACTGTCACACAGTGTTCTATGAGTGTTCTTTCATAAGTCAGTCCCAGAAGCATATAAGCCAGCAAGAGAAAGAGCTCAGCAGATTTCTGAAATTTTGGCCAAATAGTCCCCAGTTATGGACAGGAGACAATGGTTTCTCAAAGAGCCAAAATGGACTTAAAAATATAATTAACATAATAATAATGCTGGGCATGGTGTGAAAGACAGTGAATGAGCATTTATTTTGGCTAGACTGATTTAAATTTAGAATTTATCACATGATTTGCATAAGCTTGGGTGAGTTAATCACTTTAGTCTATTTTTCTCTTCTCTAAAATGGGGATGATGATGCCTGCTTGTTAGAGTTGTTATGAAGATAAATGTATACAACAGCATAGACACATGATAAGCATTTACATGTTAAATTCCCACTGCCCTTGTAGTGATCATCTTTTTTAATGGACCACTATTCAAAAATTATAGAAATTCATGTAAAAAATAAAATGTGAGCATGCCCATCCAAATAGGGAAAAATATTCCCTGAAAATGAATGTAAATAAAGTGGATTATTTAAAATTGAAATTGAAGTGAATCAAGAAAACATTCAAATTTCCTCTAACATGGTCAGAGCCAAATCAAATACAAAAGCAGAGTCCTGGACAAACAATATGGTAGGTGTGTCTATTTCCTGCCATAAAGTGAATTTCTAATTATGTTGTGCCTGTTGTTTCAGAGGCAAAGGCCCGTTGAAAAATACATCTGATGTCATTAATGCCGCCAAGAAAATTGCGGAAGCAGGTTCTCGAATGGACAAATTAGCCCGCGCTGTGGCTGATCAGGTAATATAAGAGGGAAGAGCAAGCACATGCTGAGTGGGGTCATTAACTAGCTCTTGGCTTCTGTAATGGGTTTTATGCACTCTATTAAATGCCTCTGAAGAATGAATTGTAGAGAATTGCTATCATTTTACAAACTGATCTCTAACTTTGTCAAGATTGAGTTGATGCCAAAGGTGGATTCTGTTTTCAAAGTTCCTTTAGAAAGAAGGGTATCCACTTTTTAAGAGACATATCCTTCAAGGAATTTTGGATTATCCTAGCTGTCTTCATTCAGAAATTCAATGATATTGCACAAGTGGGAAGCAAAAGAAACAACTTCTTGTTATAATTGATCTTGCTATAATGATGCTCTTTCTAATTCATTATAATTTATGTCCTGGGATAAATGTGATAAATCCACATAATCAAAGCCATTCAGATTTCTGCTTTATTTTCATCCAGACTCAAAGTGCATCAGAAATTAACAAAATTCTCAGAGTATCTTTTATGCCTTTAGATTGAATTAAGATTCACGTTAAAATAGTTCTTAATCTGAAGGTTGAATATTTGAGTATATTTCCACTCTTTTCATTTTATTTTGCTGAACTGAAACTCTAAAATCCTGTTCTAAGTATGTCTTCTTTCAATAATAAGCTATTTCTTATAAGCGTACTTTAGGCAATAGACTCTTTCAAATAACTGATGCTTATCTCTTTAAATGATGATGGCTTACAGTTTAAGCCAGTTTCAAAGGAAAATGTCTTAAAATATATATTAAGATTCTGAAATAGAAAATATTATATATATAAACTGTTATTTACATGGAAAAAACATTATGAACACGAATTTACTACAAAACAGATCATCCTTTTGGGAACACTGAAAGATTTAGGATTTTTTCCTCCTCTGTGGAGGAGGGCTTTTTGTGGTAGCTCAGTTGGTAGAGAATCTGCCTACAATGCAAGAGACTGCCAGTGATGCAGGAGATGTCAGGAAGACCCCCTGGAGAAGGGAATGGCTACCCACTCCAGCATTCCTGCCTGGGAAATTGCATGGCAGACTACAGCCCATGGGATCACAAAGAGTTGGACATGACTTAAAGACTAAACCACAACCACGTTTTCCATAAATGGTCATGGTCTCTTGTGGTTTTTGAGTTGCTTACTATATTTTATTTCTCTCGCTTTCTAATATAATGCTGTTTCTCTAAATACTTGCCTTCAACATCCTATATTATAGAGTACCTCAAGTCCAATACCAAATTTACTCATTTTCTAAAGTCTGAAAAAAAAACTGATGATTAAACTATTGGGATTACTTTTAAAATAAGCCAACAGATTGTCTCATATTATATATATATGATAGCAAATCTGGGGGAATGTTTTGCTTACTTTTGAATTTTTGAGAAACACTTAAGAATAAAAATAATTTAGTAAATATTACCAAAATTTGAAAATCTCCTGAAATTTATAGTGATTAAGGACCAAACCATTATTATATTGCTAATTTCATGGCACTACTGATTGCCAAGCTTCCTACATTTTGGAGCAAAGGTTGAGTTCCATATGTCACCCAGAAGGTTCATGTTAAAGAGAGGAGAGAAAATGAGTTTATTTGAAAATAGCACTCATACATGCAAGCATACAGAAATGCACCAGCCAGGAAAGAATGCTGCATTTTTTTCTGCAAATGTTGAGATAAGTGGAGAGACCAGAGATTGGCAGTTGGTTCTGAGAGAGGATTGTGCTAGGATGGACTCCTAAAGAGTAAAAGGATGAAGTTTGGATGGTTTTTCCATTATATTCCGAATCTCAATGGATGAAACTACTTCTCCTTGAGCTCCTTGGGCTCAATATTTTTTATTGTGATTCTTGTTTTTGATTTTGTAATTTTGTGTCTTTATTTCCAACAATTATGTATCAGGAAACATAGCCCCCAAACAGCTTTGATATCTGGAAAACAAATCACATGTGCACACATACATACAAATCCCAAGATTTTAGACGTATCTTGGGATTGTGACAAAGTATTAAAATGATATTTAATGATGACTTAAAGAAAAGATAAACATAACCTCTTTGTAGCATTCTTCCTGTCATCAGTTGTGAAGCAACCTGCAATTTTTGTTAATGTTTGGTCTGAATGGAACATTTCTTTTTCAAACAATGCATCCATTTCTAGTATTCCAATGGTATAAAAGTTATTTTTATTGGTCCATAATGCCTTTATTTGTGTTTTAAATACTTCAGTTTAAGTAACAGAATAGAATGAGCATTTCCAAAATGTGCATTGGTTGGCTTTATTTTGCCAGAAAATATTTTTATGAAGATTTGAGATATGCACACAGTATAAACTTTTTATGGACTGTTGCGTTTTTAATTACTGTTCCATTGAGATATAACTTCCATTTTAATTTGCTGCAAGGTATTTGTATCAAAGGCCTTTAGGGAGATATCATTTTAAAGTTAATTCCTTTCAGTATATGGGTCTCTGGAGTAGAATAATATTACAGTATGAAGAACTTGTAGGAAGCTAAAAACAGTCTCTGTGGGATTCTTTCTTGATAAATGCAGTTAGTGAAAAAAAAAAAAACCACAATGGTAAGTGTTATGTAGAAAAAAGACCCCTTTGTAACTTATTAAATAAATGGCTATGTCAAATGACTGGCTTCACAGTATTAATGAAAGAATTCTCTTTCTTGAGCTTGAAGGAAGCTTAGCTGGAGTCTTTTTCTCATACTTTTGTTCTAAATAAGGTACTTTACTTTGGGCTGTGGGTACTCATTTCTTACAGTGTTTCATCAAGGATCTGGTGATTATATGCCCTTTTTAAGTGCCACATTGAGGGAGAACAATAGAATGTCCTGGAGAATTTTGAACTGAACTTTGGATAGCAATAGGAATATATTTCAATTGCTGCATAGCTGTTGACATTGAAGCTTCAGAAATGCTTTAGGGAATCATGTAAATGTCTCTGAAAGTGTTCAGCTCTGTTCAGTGTGTATTTGATGGACATCTACTGACTTAAGTTACAAAGAGAATTCAAAATCCTTGGTCACCAGGTGTTTTTATAAGAATTCAATATCTCTGCTGCATCCTTGGAAGGGTCCTGTTGTTACACTAATGAGCTTATTTCAATGGGCTTCAAACTCATTTTACTCACATCTTTTTCTTATACAATGGTCTTGATCCTTCTCACAGTCTCTGGTTTAAGTTAAGTTTATCATGTTGCTAAATTTTTTGATAAATATGATATTCCAGAAAGTGCAATAAAGTTTCTTTAGTGAATGATTCATTTCTTAGAAAGCCAAAAGAAACAAATGCATTCTCCAATAAATAAAATTGAAACTCTCTTCTACTGTGGCAGAGAGACTGCCACACAGAATGATTTCCTTCTAGCATCTATTACTTTGTTGTCTGTGTTAAAATAACTTTGCATATAGTGAACATGGAATGGGCCACTAAGAGAAACCCTATAGAATATTGTTTTCTTTGCAGTTTAAAAGATAATTGAAAAAATACTTATACATTCATCTCAATAAGACTTTCTGGGAGATCATCAATATTCTTTGTATACAATTTTATCAAAGTAGAACTAACCACTCTCACCTATCACTGTGGCCTTCTAAATTCCCTAAAGCATTTCTGAAGCTTCAATGCACTATCAAGTTGAATAGATATAATTAAGGTATATGACAGTGAAAGTTTTTTCTTCTCACAGCTTCTATATAGCAAGTATTAGAAACCAAAAGATTCTTACTAATTGAGATAATTTTTTTAATGTTTTATAGTGTCCTGATTCAGCATGTAAGCAGGATTTATTAGCCTACCTTCAACGAATTGCCTTGTATTGCCATCAGCTTAACATCTGCAGCAAGGTGAAAGCTGAAGTACAGAATCTGGGAGGAGAGCTCATTGTGTCAGGGGTAAGCTGGGACCTGGGCTTCGCAATTCGAGTTTCCACTGTTGTTCTTCCAAGGCAAGCATTCTTGGCAACAGTACTGCTAAAAACACCAAACTACAGTGATTCATAGGTAGTTTTTTTTTTTTTTTTCTTTTTAAATGTTATCACCGTTATTCCAGACTCTACAATAACTCACAATGAACAATTTGATTTTCCAATTACCCTATGTTTATACTAGCCTTATAAAATCTCCATTCTTCACAAGAAAACTAATTTCATAGTCTGGAAAGTCATTGCCAAGTTGTGACTATTATAATTATTTGGGGCTTTTGTATATTTACTCATTGTAAGTCTACTTCCTTCTGTTAGTCCTAGTAATTTTCATTCTCTGTTCAGGAGCCAGCCTCTCTACGTGTGGATTGTGTTCACATGTTAGAGATGGTGAAAACAATAGGAATTCATTCATCAGGTTCCAATGCATACTAGGTTATCAATAGCATTTAAAAGCCAGAAAGCATTTGGATTTAATACAGGTTGATGTGCTGTTGCCAAAAACTAATGTGGTTGTCAGACACTAACAATTATAGATCCTTTATTCAATCACTTCAGTGTTTCCTTTCTCATGAAAATATAAGTATCTGGTCCATTTTCATCAAATGCAAAGAAACAAAAAGCTCAGTGAATAGAAGTATCATGATTTCTTGGCAAGATTTCCAAATGTATGTGTTGAGGTTCTTACCTTGGCTTCTTCTCCTCCCTCAGTCCCTTTCTTTCAACACAAAATGCCATCTACTGTAAGCTATTTGCAAATTCCAAAGTGTGGCTCTGCCACCTTTAGTTCTTTTCCCAGTCAGCCACGATGCTGCCATTTTCAGTGTGGCATTACTAGAAACAGAATATTATCCATATGGCAAATGCCTTGTGAACATCAGACTGGTCATGAAGTTCAGTTCTTCCTCAAGACATTTCCAGAAATTCACCATTTGATTAAAAATATGTGTAAAAATCATCCTTGAACCCAAAGGTTTCAGTTCCTGTATTGTTTGGCATTTAGAAAACCTAGCTGGGAAAAGAGCTTATCTGGCTTGCATGGAGATTCCATTTAGAAAGTCTGTTCCATGCAGTCTCATCTAGTGCCCAGTGCATTGCAATTTTGTGCCTCTTAGCAAAGCATAGTCACCCCTCCTTTTCCAAAATGATCCCGCTTCAACATTCTTCAACAACCAAGAGCAATCTGTCTTGCAATGTGTCCTTCCTGCCACATTGGTTATTACCAAGATTCTCTCTGCCAAGAAGTGATCGAAACATTGCATTTCCCTTGCTTCCTTTCTTATCTTCAGCCTCAATGGTATAGTTTCCCATACCATTCAGCTTTCATGTCCATCTGTATCAAGCACCTGTGGGACTGAGTACATTTTGTTTCGCTTGCCTTGTGTGCTTTCATTTGTTACTTTCCAAATCTTATTATTTACATGGATGCGCAGAGCATCTTTGTGGATCTCAGATTCCACAACCTCATCTAAGCAAGTTTTATGGGCAGAGTTGCTCTCCATTGTCCTCTCAGTGCCCATTGTTCATCACTGCCTCCAGAGCTTCATTTCCATTGTATTTTCCTCATTTAGTTGTAGTCCAAACCATCACTGGCTTTTATCACTTGCACTGTTGGCATTGGCAGAGGTGTTTGAGAACACTTATCACAAAGCCTGTTTCCTTCTTTGAGTCTTATTGGCAATGTTCGTAAATCCTTGCATGGGAGAAGGCTTCTTTCAGAGGAATGTTATACCACTTTATAATAATTCTGAGTCAAATGCATTATAAAGATTTGCTTATATTGCTCAGTTATGGGCCTGCTCTTGGTTTCTTCATGATTTTTTTCCAAGCTTCATTGCTATTTGGTGCCACACCTGCATCTGTAGTCTGCTGTCTTTGCCACTCTGCCTCCATCTTCTTCTTCATCCTTCACTGATGGCCAATAGAGGAAAAAAAAAAAAAACAGCAATATGTTTATTTTGCACAGTAGCACACATGACTGTCTTCAAAATTCTGAAAGAGTCAAGAATGTGAGACCCCCATACACACAAACTTTCAATGATTTTGCCAAGAAAGTTCATCCATGCTTTAGGCCCCGTTTATTTTGTTGTCTGGCATGACGAAGTTGCCACATTTTTAAGAAGTTGCTATATTAAATACAGTATGCATATATATATAATATAGTATTGCATATAATATGCAATTAAAAAGAGAAATACTTAAATTGTCTTTGTTTTTTTTTTCCTGTGTCTTTGTGTACATGGTATTCAAAACTGTGGCTTCTCTGAAAGCCCCTAGGACAGTATTTTCGTTAGAAGTTAAAGTTTCCACTGAAGCAGAAGAGATTTGGATATTTTTCTTTTCCATTTTGCCAAAAAAAATTATTTGGATTTAAAAGCCGAATGCCATGTTTTTATAGTCTTAAGCTGGCATGATGAACTTAAACTAAAAATACACACATGTGCATAATTGTATACCATGTCAGCATGTGTGTGTTTTATGTGAGTCTATGTGTGCAAAGTGGCAAAGGCTTCTTCTGTGGTGTCTGCCTTTGACTTTAGAGGTGGCTCAGGAAGTCTCAATTGGACATGGTGACAGCGGGTGAAAAGCTTTTTATGAGTCATGATGGGAACTAGAGAAATAGAGGAAACCAGGGTGTATGCCTATGGATGCTCATTCACACAACTGCTATCTAAGAAGTAGCATTAGTTTTCTGGCTGGCGATCAATTTTTTTTAAGTTATTAGCTTAAACATTTCTCAACAGTGGAAAGGTGCCATTCTTATTAAATCTCACAGTAGAAGATGCATATTTGTGAGCCAGTTCAGCTCAATGTGGTTGCTAAGCAGGTAATGGAAAAGGGAATTAAAAACAAGCAAACAAAAAAACCCCTCAAAGAGTGATAGAAATGTTAGAGAGAAAGCAGAGGAAATGAAAGCCCAGACAATTAAACAGCCTGATAGTTTATATACTGGCTTTATTTGCTTGTTTAGTTTAATCTTTGGTAGTTTAATCTTTTAAGCTGGTTTACATGCTTTTTGGAAAAAAGACTGTTGTAAGAAGAAGGGAAAAAGAGGAAAGGGGAGAGGAGGAAGCAAGAAGCATAAAAGAAGGAAAAAGAAAAAACAAAGGAAAAAAAATTTAGCCATAGCATAACATAAATAAGTTCAGTACAAGTAATGCCCATTAAAGGTGACAGCATTGTGTTCATCAAGGAGACAAGTTGAACCAAACTTTTTCAGCATGTAAATATGTTTTGAATACAAATCAGTTCCAATGCCATGCTATGGAAATTACCTGTATATTTGATTGTCATATTTTTAATTATTTTTTTTGCATTCAGTTTCATAGAATATGTTCTTTTAAATTTAAAAATGGAGATATACACATACAACTGGAGAAACAAAAACCATTTTATAAGCCTTGATAATCTTTAGCTACCCAAACATTTATACTTTGTACATTATTATGAATGAGATTCAAAATGCAAATGTAGGGATTTTGAATATAGAATGCTGAATATCAAGCATTCTGATAAAACCGAAAAATTCCGTCTCAAATGTTAAGTTTAAATACGACAGGAGCCCCATTATAACAATAAAGCCAGGACACAAGAGCGATAACTCTGCTCTCGACAAGAATTTGATATTCGGGTTCAGAGATGGAGAGCCACTGATATAACTTAGAGCTGACTCTACATGAGAAGTTACAAAGTTAATAGATTTTATTGCAAATAAATGCCTTTTTTCATGCAAACAAAATATAGGAACAGAGTTTAGAGGTGACTAATGTTAGTTCCCTTAGTCCTCAGGCTGATTAAGTGGAGCCATGACCTATTCCTGAAAGGCTGAGTAATTTGCCCTAAGTGAACTTTTGTTCTTTTGTCTTTTAAATATCTCCTTTCCAAATTTGAATTCCTCTTAATTGGGTTATGGAGAAAAGTTTGACAAGGTGAGCAAGCATAATTTGCAACACTGGTAGAATCTGCTTTGGTAAAAAGAAAATTGGAGAATAAGGGGTCAATTATGTTTCATATCATTCAAACATTGCTGCTGCTGCTGCTGCTGCTAAGTCAATTCAGTCGTGTCCGACCCTGTGCTACCCCATAGACGGCAGCCCACCAGGCTCCCCCATCCCTGGGATTCTCCAGGCAAGAACAAGAGTGGGTTGCCATTTCCTTCTCTAATGCATGAAAGTGAAAAGTGAAAGGGAAGTTGCTCAGTCATGTCTGATTTAGCGACCCTATAGACTGCAGCCCACCAGGCTCCTCCATCCATGGGATTTTCCAGACAAGAGTACTGGAGTGAGGTGCCATTGCCTTCTCTGATTCAAACATTGGACTCAGTTAAACATTGGGCTCAGTTAAAACTAACATGAATATTCATGGTAATAGCTAAAAAATACTCAGAAAAACACTAGAAACTGGTCATATTCAAGTCAATTTGAATAAAATACATATATGCTATATGCACATGCTTATATATATACACACAACAAATAAAGCTGATTTGCTTCCTTGTCCCCTTAATAAGCAATAATTAAGAAATGAACAAATGATCGACAACTGTGACATATCTAATTCAATATAATACAATTTGGGGGGACATATAGGGTTTCTTTGTACAATGTTATATATATATTTGTACAATACCATATATATACATACACATTCCTATATATATGTGTGTGTATATATATATAGATACACACATATATATATAATGGTGGTTGTTTGAGATGAGAATTGCATTATACTTGAAAAATTTTTTATTCCCTCTATAGAAGAGTATCAGTATTTTGTAATGGGATGAAACAATCACTGAAACAAGCATTGTATTGATACTTAGTTGTATAGACTCATACTTTAAGCATGATTTTGGGAGAAAAGAGTCTTTTTTGTATGTATCTGATTCCGTCTATTGTCAATTCTTGATTATCTCCACTGATCACAGTATAGTAATAATGAGAAAAAATCTAAATTGCTAGCTATTTCAGTTTGGGTTTGGAATGCACTTCTATGCTTCATTTAAACAAAAGGGTATGTGTTCAGGCAACTCACAGCAGTTTCAAAGAATTTTATCCAGACCTTTCAGAGGGTAAGTTACTTAGTATTTGGCTTAAAGAACTTTTTCTGATCTTGGGAAAGTAGGAAAATCCAGATCCAAAGAAAGTAAGATTAAAGCTAAAGTCAGATTATCAATCTGAATGGAGGGATAATGAAGAAACTCTGTAACAGTAAGAAAATTAAATCAGTATTCATCATATTCAGAATGGCAATAGTTCTTTGCACTTAATCTTCTAGTATGATGGGTTGTTGCATAACTCAATCTTTCTCCCAACAGCCTACACCTTAATGTATTATAATGGTACAACTATAGCCATAGAAATTCTGATTCCCACTTTAAATCTTCCTTAGTTACATTCATGTCAGTGTCCATGGTCATTGACTTTTGTGCAATCCAAATTATGCAACCTTCAGAGAAAAATAACCCTTAATTTTTTTTTTCAGTGCAAATTCATTCTCTCAGTGTTGTAAAAGTGACATTTAGCAAACTCCAGGCATTATTTTTGGAAGAAATTTGAAATAAGTTTTATAAGAAAAGTAAAAAATATCCTTGGGTTTCAGGCATCATAGAAAGCTTTATGTCTGTAGCACCACAGTATATCACCCTGACTTCAAATAATAATCTTGCACAAAGGAGGAGTGTATGTTGCTTTACTATAAGTAACTCTTCATATACATACTCAATGATACTAATCTAAAGTTACCAGTATGGTTAATTCTATTCATCGAAAAAAAATCAGTTATTCACTCATGAAATCAAACCAGTTTGTTAATCTTACTAAATTGTTTTATGCATAGAAAAAGACTTTTCTAATGTAAATCCTAAACTAAGAAAACAGACTCTATTGTGGCAAAGCTGGGATATGAACCAAGCAAATAACTCTTTGACCTCAAATGGAGACATGGATTGACCAAACTAGGGTCTATTCAGTGGATTCACTTGATGACGCCACCTGAACTTGTAAGCTAAGCAGTTTACATTTTAGTTTAAGGGCGTTATTGCTTATAAGAGCAAAAAGTGTTAGTGACTCTACGAACAGAGGAGTGTCTCTGAATCAGAAACATCAATGCCATTACCTGTCACTGAATCAATGGACTTTAATTCCTTTGGGTTTTAGAATATTTTCAAGTTTCAAAAGCCACAAATTAAGGCAGGCAAATATTTCATGCAATTATTTGTTAGTAATTAATGTCTTTGATTTTAATATTCTAAGGGTTATTTTGGCATCAAATGAATAGTAATGTTTTACATAGAAGGCACCTAAATGAGGGATAATGATTGCACGAATCTTTTGATATCTGTGAAACACAGGAAAACCTAGCTAAAGATATCCTGGTTTATACAATTTTCCCATGAGATATGTTCAGAAATCTTGTCTACATGTAATAATTGTCTGAGTTCCTTCTAAGATGTTCTTTGTTTATCAGTATGTTTTAAGAATTAATGTCTGTAGTAGTACCTTAGGAGCTAGCACCTTCTCCCCCATTTTATACTAGTTTTGGATATATGAGAGCAACCCAGATCTACCTGTTCCCTTCAGTTGAACCAAATAACTATGAAAGCTGAAGTGTTGATTGAATATCTTTATTTAGATACAGTATCTATAATTCAGTTCCTCATTTTTGATTTTCCTATATACCCTCTGATTTGTCAGCTCTAGTCAAGAAATATGTTATTTTGAATGGATTACCCAAATCTATTGTGTTTTTATTCTTGCTTCTACTTGGACATGCCTTAAGGGAAGTTAAAATATGAACAAGTTGATAGAAAATATATTTAAAAAGAGAATATGAATATTAAAACCATATAGTTAATGTTATCTGGGAATTTTATTATTGACTTTGCATGACCTCAGATGACTCAAAATAAAGGAAATAAAGAGATGCCCATACATAGCAAAACTGAGACAGGAGCAGTGTTTTTTTCTAGGGAAAAACAGTGGTTCTATAAGCTGTTCCTAATTTCTAAAGACAAACTAACCATCAGAGTTGAGAGTTGTATTTATTGCTTGTTCTTATAAGGATATTTTAATTCATTGAATTTTATGTTCCTATTGCATTTCAACTCCTACGTAAAAGGCACAGTGCTAATATTGGTTGGGTGGGAGCATTCAAGTTTCTTTACCTCTCATAGCAAATAATTTTTGTAAAAGAGTAAATTTTTCTGTCCATCGTGCTTTTATTAGATTGTATAGTCTCTTGTTTTCATTTTACCTCCCTGAGTTTCTCATCATATTGTTTAGCATTTTCAGCTGGAATAGAGAGCCGTCTGTTGAGCTCCCTCTGTGTATTCACTGGTTTTCTTGGTTTACTGGAAACAAAACTGTGCTTAACTTACTATTGTCTACATTCTGTCCATACAGACTATGTCAAATCCTTTCCCCAGTTTAAATGATTTATAAAACCTACCTTTGATCACAGCCCTTTAGAGGAGAAATATGTCATGTTATGGCCCATATCTCTTACAAATAAGAAAGACTTCTGGATGGGCAATATGGAGGATTTTTAGTTCAGATTTCTTTTACTGCTTCAAAATACATTGTCTTACTGTGTCTTCAACAGTCATTTTCCTTCTGGGCAATACATATATTTCAAATATTTCATCCTAGTTCTATTTTCTTTAAGGCAAGCTTAATTTAGATGTTAAACTTTTCTTTCATCATCAGTACTATATCTTATTTTATTGCTTTTCTCTGAATACCTTCATCTATACAGATGTCTTGTTGATAATGAACTTGATTGTAAGTCTGGCTAGATGTTCTGTCAAATTCTATAGTCTGCTTTCTTTTTTCTGTTTCCTTTTGCAACTTTATTTTGCAACTGAAAGAGGACATCCTGGAGAATTTCCAGTCAGCATCATTTTCTAAGGACGTGTACTCTTTTAAGTTCAAGGTTCTGTATGTAAGATACTATCAAGACAAACTCAAACATCATTTCTTTATTTGGAAACTTCTAATTCAAATATTTTTCTATCAAAATTAATTGTATCCTCTCTTGCTGGGATATTTAAGATTTTGGTCGCATTGCATGCCAACTGCCTGATCATGTCTTCCATGATAAATTACTTGGCAAATACATCTGCCAATTATTCTTTTGGAGTGTACAAATTATTCCACCTGGCTTTTCTTCATCCTTTGCACTAACTTAAAACATTTATTTTTCCTAACAAGCAAACAAATATTTGAAACCGATTTTACATTTCTCTGATCCGAAGAAAATTATAATCATGACTTCAATAATGAAGTCTCTTGACTGAAATCTTGCAAACACTTCATGTCTTGTCTTGAAGGGCTAACTCATCCATTTCTGTAATGGCATAGGAAGTATGCATCAAATCCATAATTGCAGTGAGACTTAGCTTTCATGAACAGTATCAAGAGGCTAGATCCTAAGAAGAGCTAGAAATTTTCTGATCCAGGCACTGCATTCTGTGTCAAAGAAAATTTTGTTATTTTAACTAATATCATAACTAAATACATTATTGCAATCAATCATACTAAATCACGGAAAAAGTCAGCACAGTTCACCACTCTGCATCCATTTGATGCAGCCTAGTTTTGCATTGGGTTCCTGAAGTCATGTTCCACTTACAAATAAATGATAGATAATTAATTAGAAATACAAAAAAATTATAATCTAAGTCCAGTTTGTTTTAGTTCAATATTTTAAAAGTGTTTAACTCCAACTTTATTCTAATATCTTAATATTGGCAAAAGTGTCCCTCCTTTGTTGAGTAGTAAAAATTTTAAAGTGTTTATTGGGAGAATGGACAGGTGCATCATTAATCTTAAAATAGTGACCTTTATATATTGTACAAAAGGTGAGATGACAGAAATGAATTTCTGATATATAATTGTCACTTTTGAAACTATTTGATTATAGAACTGGTAAAAGAATAACACTTTGCCTACAATGGGGAAATCAGGAGATGGCTAATTTCTAAAACCAAATGGGACTGTTACAAAGCATAAAAAAGCAAAGATAAGCCAACAAATCAATGATTCAATATGTAAAAATTGCAAGAAAATAGCTTTATAGGTTCATTAATTGTGAAATTTAACACAATAAAAGCTATTAAGTGTGAATTTGAATTTAGACTTAGATTTATCGAAAATGAGAATAGAATATTCAGCAAGGAAAACATATACAGAGTATTATCACTTCTAAAAAATACTAAAAAATGCAAATATAGGAAAAATTTCATTCTTTCTTCTCATATGTCAGTTATTTTTTTCTTTTTGTCTTTAGTTCCCTAAAGACAATCTTTAAATGCCTTTAAAATTTATTTTGAAGTAAAAGATAGGAGTAATATTGCCAAATTCATAATCAGTTTGAATTTTGTAGCTCCTGTGTTTCAAAATGCTCCCTAATCTACCAATTTTAGTTTAAAACTGTGATCTAAACACTTAGATATTTGGTAAGCTAAGAATGACAGGATTGGAAATAGAACTGTATTGGCTTAAAACACCAGAAAAAAATTTCCAAATTAGGAGTTTTGTTTATCTGCATGCAAAAATAATCTCTGGCCTTTAAGCATTCATGATGTGAATTGCAAGCTATTATTTTGAAACTTTACTAGAATATTCTTCGTGGAAATAGATTCACTTTTCATATATTCCACTGGGCAGATTAAAGATCTGGCTTCCATGTGGATAGTTTCAGGACTGCTTGCTCTTCCTTTTGTTTTGTCATAATACTCACTTAAGACTGTGAGTAGTTCAATTTTCAAAGCTCTAAATCTACATTAGAAAAGAAAAGAAAAACTTAGATCATGTTATTTTCCCATTTTTCCTGATTATATATATATATTCAGACTTTAAACAAAGCTATAACTCTGTGACTATAGCAGAACTGCATGTAACAAAAATGTTTGGTCACTGAGCATTAGGGGGTTATCTAAACTTGACCTCTGAAAGTACCTGCATAGGGGACCTTGTGATTGTAGCAGTATTGCCATTTGATTTCTCTCCAGGTTTGAAGGGAGAACTAACTCTCCCTTTTAGGAGTATGTTATGTTCAGTGCATGTAGAAAAACTTTGTTAAGATTGTCAGTAATATTTTATGTCAAAGATAACATTTTAAGAGGTAGAAATTCCAAAGGTAAACTTGACATTGGTTATTGGCTTATCTTTTCAATGGTGCCCATCACAAAACTCATCCTTGAGTGTAAAAAGGAAAAAAAAAATGCCATTCTAGCAACAATGAGTGCATTAATTCCTCAGTGAACCCAATGGAAAAGGTAAGTACCCCCTTAGCACCATGTACTGGCTGAGTGTGCTGAGACCCAGAGCTTTCTGAAGGTCACACAGCAGGGCAATGGAACTTCCAACAAAGACATCTGACAATCACCACTTGCTGTTAAGAGTTTCAGCCCTTGCTTTCTTTCTTGGTGATCTTCAATGCTTTAAATAAGGGACCCATTCCCTTTGAACCCCACTACAGTTTTCCCCTACAGTGCCTGATGATGTGGGATGCTCCTTCATCCTCCTTCTCCCAAATGGTTAATTTATCTGTTCAAAAGAACCAATGAGGAATCCAAAGGGCCTGGCTGCTTAATACCACGGAGGCCCACCCATGTCTCTTTCAGTGCTTAATTCATTCACAGGCCTTTTTCTCCCAATTACTCACTCCCTCTTCCACCTCCCTAACCCCTTCCCAATAGGGTACATTTTTTGTTTTGTTTTGTTTTTTCTTTTTTTTCTCTTGCTCTCTCTCTCACTCTTTCTTTTCTGTATCTCTCGGAAATCAGACAGGAGTTCAGAGCACTTTCACTACCTTTTATGAGGTAGATTGTGATGTCATAGATGGGGGCAGGGCTAGTCAACTTTCTACCCACCTCCCAACCTGTGCTGAGGGAGCTCCGATCGGGAGTGGAAGCAGTGATTCTTCTATGGTGAGTAACTTCACTTTCTAATCTAAACTATCTCATTGTAAACATTAATTTTGAAGGCAGGGGGATGGCATTTTGATGAAGTCAAATGTGACCAATCAAACCCTCTTTAATTACTGTATTAACCAAGTTGGGGCAAAAGATCTACTTATTTATTCTTTATTTAAGTCAAGAATTCCACAACACAGATATACTCTCCAATGACGATCTAAACTTGAGAAGCGGAAAATGGTATTTTCATTCCTTTATTTCTCAGGCTTTCTTCCCTTTGGGATGGAAAGTCATTGCATATGTGGAATGAACCCATTCTGTAGTCACTTAGCAAACTTTCTCTAAAGTAAAGCTAGTCAGAAGAGTGTATTCTTCTTCATTTGAAAGATTTCAGGATGAGAGAATACCCTTTATTGATGTTTGGCCAGAGAATCAGTCTGCTCTTCTAAAATTGTAGAGCAAAATTGTAAAGAAACTGATAAACAAGAATTGTCAAAAACTTGGTTCTGATGTAAACAAATGAAAACTTTCCAATGCAAAAGCTAAAATAATATGAAAAAAAGTCACCACTCTTGCAAGATTAAGGATACAACCATTTCAATGTGTTTCAACCAAATTTGCTACCTTTTTGTTATATATCATAACAATGATGTTGTTGTAAAAAGCTGCTGTTCTTTGTTATATTCAGATTTCCATTGTTGCTGTTTAATTTTTTTATATGCCTTAGTATTTAGAAAGAAAAGATCAACTGCAGTGAGCATGTTTCTCCATTTTCCTTGTTCTCTCCTGGGTACCTATTAAAACCATCAAGATATCAACTTTTATATATGAGAGGCAAAGGAAGTTCATGGAGATGGTTATACCTTTAAAGGGTGTCGGGGTGGATGTTTTCTTAAAAGTTTTGACCATCAGAATCTGAGGCCCTGTTACTTTACATGGGGTGGGATAAAACACATCCAGTTTGAATCGTAAGTATTATGAAAGGAGTTAAGTACTTATCATTCATTTTCTTCAAATCCCTAGTTAACTTGCTATGTATGGATATTGGTGTTGGAGAATAGGGGTAATTTAAAAGGAGACATCTGTTCTCATCCACAGCTCTTCTGTTATGTGTAGACCCTCCAGCCCTCTCCCACAAGGGTCCTTCCCCACAAGATACTGTCCTTTTTATGACCTGGGGTAAAGTGGTATGGTCACTGCTGAAGCTATGTTCCCAGCTAAGCTTTCTAACCTAAAGAAGCAACTACAGTGGTGAAGATTTTAGGCACAATAAGTAGAACTGGAGTCATAACTGGCCCAGAGGAAAATGTAGGTGATAATCACCTGTAGTCCACTTAATATTGCAATGTGGGCAACAGGCGATGAAACCTCCTGTGTTAGGTGATCCCTCTCAAGTCTCTGGTCTTCTTTTCATTAAAAGTGTTAGATCTTGGAACTCCAAGTAGGAGTAAACCTCTAGTGCCAAAAAAAGTCTGATGTCTAATCATATAATAGCTCAAGTTTTTCATGTCTTTTATCAATCCCTCATACAGCTGCCAGGTAAGAAATGCTCATATTTTACAAACCCTTGGAATACAATCATCTTTAAACTTCATGAGTTAAGATGGTTGTGTTGTACACTTGTGCAAATTCAGAGAATCTATCATGGAATGCAGCGTGCATGTACTTGTATACTCTCATGTGCATGTTTCATTTAAAGTGGTGTTCAGTGTTTTTATATCCACTTTTGTATGTATTTGAATTATAATTTAAAATACATACATATATTGTGCTCTAAACAAAAGAGTCACATGTAACAGAAGATACATTAATCTGATGTCTGAACACTAGTGCACTACTCCTATTTCTGTCGGTGACTAATTAGGTAACTCAAAGTAAATGCCTTTGATGTTTTGGGCCTCCTGCAATGCAGGAGACCCAGATTTAATCTCTGGGTCAGGAAGATCCCCTGGAGTAGGAAATGGCACCCCACTCCAGTATTCTTGCCTGGAGAATTCCATAGACAGAGGAGCCTGGCAGGCTACTATACAGTCCACGGGATCACAAAGAGTTGGACACGACTTAGTGACTAACACACACACATACTTAGGCCTCAGTTTCCTCATCTTAAATGATGATAGAGGACTTAAAAGGTATATTATAAAGTAATACTGCTCTAAAGTTATATTGTTTTATATGTTTTTAAAGAAATGGTTTATGGGGAAAAGACTGTATAGTTGATGAGATCTAATTTTTGTGGTTGACATAGAGTTATTCAAACCTGAAGAAAAATTTTACTCCAACCCAGTCTCAAAATGTACCCTATATCTGATATAGTCTTACTTGTTTAATAACATTAGTATTCCCATTCTTTTAAGTGGACATTATCAAGAGATTGATGATTAGCTATGTGTTCATTTGGAAGACTAACTTGTTTTTTAACTTCTTCATTTTGTTATTTTGATTATTTGAAATAAAATATCCATATCCACTAGGTAATAGATGGAGCTAGGTCTCATTGTGACTCTGAAATTCAGAATTACTTATACAGTGTTGCAGGAATTCCCTTGTGGTTTTGGTAAGAGTTGGTGAGTAGGGACTTGATGAATCCTGAACTATGTGTTGTGAGGACAAGTGGCATATAAGACCTGGCTCCTACTCTTGAGGAATGTGAAACCTTTTTGGAAGTCTAGACACACACCATGTGACAACTGAGAGGTGAAGACAATACGTGTCAAAGAACTAAGAGATATCCCTGTGGGCTGAATTGGATTGGATTGTCCTGGGAAGACTTTGTGAGAAGCTGAGGCCCTCAGCTAACTTTGAACAAAGTATTTTAGATTTGTGTTGTGGGCAGGGAAGTATTTCAGATCAAAAGCCCACAGAATTGTAAATTTTACAGAGAATAACCTGTGTTGACAAATGTCATTTATCAAAATAAAAAGTCTTTGCTTCAAGTCCAGTCCCATACCTTTTGAGCCTCTTTCCCCTTAATTATGACCTGGGTTCAATCTCTGGGTCAGGAAGATCCCCTGGAGAAGGAAATGGCAACCCACTCCAGTATTCTTGCCTGGAGAATCCCCTGGATGGAGGAGCCTGGAGGGCTACAGTCCACGGGGTCGCAAAGAGTCGGACACGACTGAGAGACTTCACTTTCACTTTCACTTTCCCCTTAATTATATGCTGACTTTATAATATATGAAGAGGAGGCTGCAAGTGAATGGCTTAGAATGATTGTTAAAATATAATCAGGCTGCTACTTTCTCAGTTACACAAGAGATCATATGATCACTCACGGCCACAGCTGTGGAAGAGTAGTAAATAAATTGAAAGAATTGGGGACAGAAGGAAGCTGTAGCTCTAGGACATTCTGGTTTTCTGTTGAAGGTGGAAATGGATTGTCATTTGGAAAATCAAGGGCCCTATCACTGACAAGTTTAGACAGGTTGCATAGTCATAGAAATGCCCATAAGCTAATGAGAATTCATGTAATCAGTATGGTTTTCTGAAGCAAATGGAAGTTTCTTGCACTGAATAGGAATCATGTCAGACTCTGCTCTCAAACAATGATTATGCAAGTCTCTTTCTCTTGGAAATACACTTGGAAAGAGGTGATTGATTTGGCTATGATTTACCCACTTTGGGCTTCCCTGATAGCTCAGTTGGTAAAGAATCTGCCTGCAATGCAGGAGACCTGGGTTTGATCCCTGGGTTGGAAAGATCCCTGGAGAAGAGAAAGGCTAACCACTTCAGTATTCCGGCCTAGAGAATTCCATAGACTAAAGTCCATGGGATTGCAAGAGTCAGACACAATTGAATGACTTTCACTTCATTTTTTTTTACCCACTTTGACATAAGAGCACATTTAAATGTGAACGCCTCTCTGTTGCTGCAGACTCAGATGATATTCACTGTACACTTTGTATCACTCAGAGGGCACTGTTCCTATAATTCTTGCTATCCAAATTCCTTCCAGGTTATTACTTTGGCCATTCTAATAGCCAAGAATTCCAGGAATAGAATTCCTTTATTACCTATCCTAAATTTTGAGGACTTGGTTTACATCATCCAGTGAAATGTTTCTTAATTTTCTATAATGAAATTGAGATTAATTTCTAGAATACATTATCTCAGGAAATCACTTTCTAAAACTAAACTTTTCTATATGGAAATAATGAAGTTGTAGGATCAGATTCAATTTTACAAAACAGAGAAGGGTCTCTCTCTAATTTCCCTAAAAAGTTCAAGTAGGACCTCCATAAATTTTTGTAGAATAATCTAGAGTATTAAAGGAAGTTAAAGATATTATACAATTAGGTTTGTCTCAAGAGAACAACAGTACAGATGGCAACTCTTACCTTCCTCCCCCAAAATGCCCCAGAGGTAATTTTAGAAATAAAAGTTCAGTTATATTTATAATTCAACAAACATTTAGTGAGTAAATATCATGTGATATTCACTTTCCGATGGATGGACATGGAAGAAGAAATGGAAAAAAGGCACATAATCAGTAGCTGTGATAGATTATAATAATCACTCTAACAGAAATATGTACAAAGTATATGGGATTCCTCCAGAGAAGGGGGGAGAGGAAGCTTCATTAATGGGGTAATATATTTGAATTTTCAGAAATAAATGGATAGCAATTTTCTAAATTGTGGAGAGAAATGATTAGCCCAGAAGGGAAACAGAATGGCCATAATATTTTGGTATAGATGTTTTCTGTGCTGACCAGATCTGAAAATGCTAGAGATGGGTAGAAAGATGGAGAAAAATGAGAGGTAAAGTAGGAAAGGTAGGTGGGCACTGGAAGTCAGAGAAAAATTTTCTGACATAACTTTATTTTAATGACTGTCTTCCAAAATGATCAGAGGATCACTCCCGAACCGAACACGAAAAGAGGTGGAAAGAGACTGTTAAAATGCAAAATCGTGGGCCAGACTGCAGACCCCTTGAATCAGGATTGTAGGGCATATGTAGTGATTTCCTGAGATTGTAGAACATATGTAGATTCTTAGAATCTGTAATTAACTACCCTATCTCACCTTCAACATGCCAGGTGACTCATTTCCATAGCAAAGTTTCAGGCAACAAAATTGACTCCTTCTTTCTATATTCTTGGAGGAAGATATAAATTAAAAAAAGAAAATATTAAGAGCTAAAGATTTGGAAAAATAGGGTAAAAGTAACATAATGTTCTTGAGAAAGTTGGTTTAAATTTCAGTTAAGCAAAAAAATAATTTTCGAATAATGATGGTTGTCAAATATAAAGAATTACTAAGCTATTAAGTATGGCTTGAAGAAAAGGCACGAGACTATAAACATTTAAGGGATCGCTTTGTGTCTTTCATCATCATGGATCAGTGCAAGAAGTTAATCAAGTTCAGAGCTAAGTTCTACAGCTCCCAATTTGTGTCAAGGTAAGGGAGTGTGTATTTCTGCTTCATATTCTTTGGAAGAATCATTTGACTACTTTTTAATTTTAATTAGGAGAACTCTTCCCTGGTGGCTCAGATGGTAAAGCATCTGCTTACAATGCAGGAGACCAGGTTCAGTTCCTGGGCTGGGAAGATCTCCTGGAGAAGGAAATGGCAACCCACTCCAGTATTCCTGCCTGGAAAACCCCATGGACAGAGGGACCTGGTAGGCACAGTCCATGGGGTCGCAAAGAGTGGGACATGACTGAGTGACGTCACTTTCACTTTCTTTTCTATTGAAAAGAAATACTGATTAATCAAGCTCTCAAGTCAATGTAGGGTCTATGGTCCAGGTGGCTCAGTGGTAAAGAACCCCCCTGTTCAATGCAAGGAGACACAGGACACACAGGTTTAATCCCTGGGTTGAGAAGACCCCTGGAGGAGAAAATGGCAACCCTTTCCAATATTCTTGCCTGGAGAATCCCATGGGCAGAGGAGTCTTGCAGCCTATAGTCCATAGGATTACAAAGACTAGGATATAACAGAGGGGCAGAGCATATGTATTCCCATCATAACTAGAAAAATCAAGCTCTCATGCCAAAGTAGAGTCTATGGTCTATGTTGAAAAATATTAACAACAAGCTCTATATTTGAATCAACAATCATTTAGAAGTGCTCATATTTTTCTTCACGAAGAGCCCACTGGTCTGTGGAGAAAGTTATACAAATATTCAAAGAAGAGAGAGGCACTAGAGAGGTATTTTACATTTGACTAAGACAAGAGAATGAACCCTGCTCTGGGAGAATGTGGCCCTGTATCACAGCCAGGAGGGTCAGTTCTGGACTTAACCTTTTGATTGATTCCATATGGTTCTCCCATTCCAGATTGCTGGAATCTTCTCCATTTTTTCATTTGAGAAGGTCTTTGTTTAGAAGTCAAGAAATGATAGAGAACCTTGCTTTTTCTTCATATGCATCTCTGAACTCCATGCAATTGATAGCAATAACTGCTTTGGCAGAGCTGGAGATACTGTCGCATTCTAGAATTGACATGTGACATTGACTGATAGGATGCCGGTGCCTACCATTGATTGAGAAAGTTAGTTTTGGCAAATTAATATAAAAGAAAATACTTTAATTTTTGCAGATTTTTTTAGCCAAAGAAGTGTAGCTCTGTCACTGGGGGTTTATTGCATCAATCTAGCCAAACATCACCTTCGGTGGTTCTTAGAGATGTGCCAGGCAAAATTATTTTAAATTTACCTTAGGGCCTAGCATCTTACCTGAGTAAAAACCAAGTCAGAGAACAGTAACAGTTACATGGTTTTGATGGCAAAGATCCTAAAAATAAGAGGCGATCACATTCTTTTAAGGCAGACACTAAAATTGTAAGCTGCTGCTGCTGCTAAGTCGCTTCAGTCATGTCCTACTCTGCGACCCCATAGACGGCAGCCCACCAAGCTCCCCCATCCCTGGGATTCTCCAGGCAAGAACACTGGAGTGGGTTGCCATTGCTTTCTCCAATGCATGAAAGTGAAAAGTGAAGTCGCTCAATCATATCCGGTATTTTATCTGAAGTGAATTTGGAAACCAACTCTGTCTTTATTGACTGGGTAACATTCTTAATCTATGAACTTTTGCTTTATAAAATGAATTATTATTACTACTTAGAGGAACAATAGGACAATTGCATGTAGTAAATAACAATTATACCAGCTAAGATACGAGAGCTCAGTATATTCCATGCACTGTGCTAAGCGTTTGAAAAGCACTTTACAGTCTGCTTTCAAGTCATCTTGTGGAGGAGATCCTATTATCCCCATTAAAAATATTAGGAAAATGAGGTTCAGAGAATTTGAGTTACTTCCTGGGGGTCACAAAGTTAGTGGTTGATATAGGGTAATGGTTTCAGGAAGCCTACCTTGGTCTTCTCCCCTAGCATGATGCATTCTCTCTGACATTCCTGACATGAAGTGCAGTGGAGGAACTCCTGTACTTATATGTTTATATTCCTCAACTAGTCTGTAGCTCCATAAGCATAGGAATGTACCTGAATGTTCTTAATTTTGTCCCTGGTTCCTGGCACATTGAGCACATAGTGTGTGCTTTCTAGGTTAGCTTCTTGGCCATTCCTTTTCCATTGTAGTAAGTTATCACACCGAGAAATTCTAGTAAATGTTTGTGAAGTCTGTCATTTTATTCATAGAATATTCCCTGAATTATTCACTCACTTATTCCCATATAAAAGCACCTTACTTTATTTTAAATACTAGATCTCAAAGCATATTGTTTACCTAATTTTTGCTACCTAAAATCAGGTAATTTTTTCTTTAGCAAACATAGTTTCTTTGTAATGAACTTTGTTAAGTTTTCTGATACGTTATGTAGACTCTTTTTTAAGGATTATGGTACGTAAACATAGAATTTCTTCCCAGATAGCTGAATTAGTCAAATTAATTATTTATTTTAAAAAAGGAATTTGAAATAAGGACCAAGAGACATGACTGGTTTCATTTGCCCTCCCACATGAAGGTTGTGATATATTAAAATGTTAATTATATTTAGGTATGAAATATAACTTTTAAATTAAGTATCCTAAATTATTAATTCCCAATTATAATATTTATAATTCATGTGTTTTAATTAAATTTAGATTCAGCTATATATTAATGTGGGCTTCCAAGGTGGCGCTAGTGGTCAAGAACCTACCTGCCAGTGCAGGAGACATAAGAGATTCAGGCTTGATCTCTGGGTCAGGAAGATGCCCTGGAATAGGATATGGCAACCCACTCTAATATTCTCGCCTGGAGAATCACGTGGACAGAAGAGCCTGGCAGGCTGTAATCCATAGGGTCACAAAGAGTCAGACATGGCTGAAGCGACTTGGCACGCAGCACGGCACAATATGATAAAACATCCAGATGATTATTTCTCACTCACAGACACTGTCTCTGGGTGGTTCAGTGCTTGTATAGTGAAACAAGAGTTGTCAAGAACCCAAACTCCTTAGGATTTTACTTTTTTGTTCTATTTATTATGAGGTTTCCATTCTCAAATTTATCTTTTGGTCCAAGTTGACAGCAAAGTATTCATCCTCCCATTACCCACAGGAAGAAGAAAAGAAGGGCGAGGGGAAAATGGTGTACTTCCTAGTTGTGTTAGCACCCTTTAAAATATTTCTCAGGAACATCTATATCCCTACCCAGTTGATGTCTTCTTAAAAGAAGTCTTTTTAAAAAGAAGTCTTTTTTAAAAAAAACAAAAAACAGGAAGAAGTAGGCATGGAGTGGCCGTTCTTATCCATGTATTCCTTCCATTCAGTGGCTCACAAACTGGTTTCTGACTTCCAGTAAAGTCAGAATGTTTGACCCAGCTGAGCTCCATTTTTCTCAAGTGTAAAGTGAAAAAAAAATTATTATCTACTTTATCGTGCTGTTTTTAAGCTTAAATGTGTTAACGTGTGCCACAGACTGAGTACAAGGTCCAGAAAGTAGACCAGGTAAATGGGTCACTAACTTAGTCTTCATTATCTCGTCTCTTCCAAAAGATGATGGTCTTTTTATCATGCAGGTATCTTCTTGCTGTCTTTCATCATGTCTGCCAGTCAAGCCATTGGACAGATAGTAGTGAAGGACTAGCCAATGTCTCTGTCCTCATAGAAATTGCATTTTTTTGATGGGGGGGAGGTCACTGAGAGTCCTGGAGGAATCACTGCAGAGAGGTGATAGCTGAAAATACAGAAGGAAATGACTTCAGCACAGAAGTAAAGCAGTGATTCTCATATTTCAGTCTGTAGAAGAATCACATGGGTGTAGCAAATAAAAATGGAGAACCGTAGACTTTACCATCACTGTTCTGACACTCATCTATGAGATCAGGAATCTGTATTCTGTTTCTAAACAGTCTGAATGTGGTTACTCAAGGATCACACTTTGAAAAATACTAGTCTAAAAAGGAAAGAAAGGAGAAAGACTATGGGAAGAGACTACCAGAACTAGAAGTCAGTTTCAACCCTATCTTAGAACTCATGGTTTGTCCCAGCAGGCTATTCCAGTCTAGCCTAGTCTAAGTAATCCTTAGTTGTGAGAAGCTTGTTGTGGTTTCCTGTTGTATAAGACATTTGGCAAGCTCACTGGCATTGCCCCACTAGATGCTTGTATCCATTTCCTTTTCTCAGTAGTGAAAATCAAGAGTTTCTCTGGCCGAGTATATCCTGGGTTGTGGGGGACAAAATTGTCCCAGATGAGAACCACAGGTCTGGTTGAACTCTTGATCTTGCGCCTAGAATATACATACTATTTAAAATTGAGCCTTTTATTTCCTCCCTCTAGAATGTTAGAAGATTCCAGGTTCCAGACTCATTTACCAAATGACCATTCTAGCCTGGCATCAGGCTGTGAAGGTACACTTTTCTTGAAGCAAGACTCATGAGAATCCATCACCATCATCCCCTAGCTGTAACTTTCATACACCTTTTAAAGGTCCCCATCTCTTTCCCTTCTTGGTTACACCAAATATTCTTCACTTAGAGATACAGGCATTTCTACTCTCAAAGGCAATTAAGGGCTCTCATAAGAATGTTTAAAAGAAAGTTAAGTAAAATGACTTCAGTTTCTTGCTTTTTACAAACAAGTGTATTGAGTTGAAAACAATTCAACTGTTTTTATAGCACCTTTTTTTAAAACAAAACATTTTCACATATCTTTACATATT
Source organism: Neotragus moschatus (assembly GCA_006410615.1). Taxonomy (NCBI): domain Eukaryota; kingdom Metazoa; phylum Chordata; class Mammalia; order Artiodactyla; family Bovidae; genus Neotragus; species Neotragus moschatus. The sequence goes on along the minus strand of SJYA01001703.1, from coordinate 1,048,225 downwards.
ACTTTAACTATTCTTTCTGTATACTTTTTAATCCTTTTATGATGAGCTAGATAATCAGTGCCTGTTTAAACACAAGGAAAAAGTGATAGTTTATATTTTTTCTTTAAAAATATTAAGAAATGCATCAGGCCAAAGGTCTCCTTGAAATTCAAACTACTGATATGGGTTCTTTGAGGTATTACTTATGATGAGTAACTCTACAAGGCTGAAATTAGTGCTGGATGAGCCCTTGAAACTAAGCAAATTGTAGGTAGACATTGAATATATTTTATAGTTTAGCATTAGAGCTGTAACAGGTGGTGACTTCAGATAAAACAGAGATCACTGTTTCTTTCAAAGCTGTTGCTGTAGTATATTTGAAATATTTACCTTGGCATTTTTTAGTGCATCTGGTAAAGAAATAATGAGGTAGCCTTTACATCTTATAATAAATACAGAGGTGATTTAACTTTGTCAAAGGCTAGATTCACAGGGACTCCAAGTTAGAGATTGTGCCTTGAGGATACTTTCATCTTAATATTAAGTATGGTTTTCAGTAGGGGCAAGATACTGTATCAGACTCTTTCCAACTCTTTAATGTTTATCTTTGTTCACTGGTTAAAAGTTGCCATTTTCCTAGAAGTTCACAAAGTGCTTTTTTTTTTTTTCAAAGAAGTTTTCCAATTTCATAGATTTGAGTCTTGCTTTCAAAAGAACCACTAATATATTTTCTATGATTTTGGGCAATACTGTTATGCATTTCCAGTCTTTGAGAATACTTTGCCCTTTAATCTGTGTTTTTGAAAGTTTCTTGTATAGCTCAACCTCTTTTACCAGAGAACAGACAATAAGTTGTCTATCCATAGAGGTTCTTTGTTGCACCAAAGAAATAATATTTCCAGTTTTAGACTGAAGGGAACCCTCTGGTGCAGTGGCTATATCTTCCCTAAAATATTCACTCCAGGAAAGAGAGATTATAAGGTTCCAAACCAGGTCAAGCCCTGGCAGGCACTTGTAAGGGGGCGTATCCTGGCTTCTCAGGGGAACCACCTTAAATGCCCTTTATTTCTTATTTTATTCAAAAATGATTGGAGCAGCAGTATATTAAAAACAGACACGGGAATAGAAATCTTGCACTTAAACCCCTGGTAGTTGTCTTATTAGCTGGCAAGTTACTTTTCTTTAAACCTTCATTCCCTCCTGTATCAAATAGTAAGGATAACATGATGTATCACTAGGAGGGGTGAAGATCAAGTAATGGAAAATATTGGTGGGGTTGCTCCATATGTATTGAATCTGGAAAATATCCAAAGGACATTGACCCAATAAAGAGAGGTACTAGTCTACTTTTATCAGTAGGCTGATCTTGCAGATCAGTTTAAGAGGCAGCCTGAACTATGAATCCATCACCCAACTGACTAAATACTGGGGATACACCCACCCAAAGCTACTGTGGCTTATGTGGAGAACATGTCAATAAAGGGTTGGGAATTTTTGTTAATAAATATCAAGAAGTCTAGTCCTGGAGACAAGACTTGCACATATGCATAAAGTCTTTGAAGACAAAGCAACAAATAACTAATTATTTCATTCTAGCAAGAAATGTAATAGGAATTGAGTTGGAATCACAAGGACAGCTCCATGGATGCTCATATTGCAAGAGTGGTTTATCTTTATTTCTTGGTTGACCTTTATCTTTTGGGGGATGCACTCTATAGCCAGTATTTGGGTCTCCAATAGCAAGTTCCTTTATAGTTATTTTGGGGATCATTTCCTGATCATTATCTATAAATGGGGAAAATTAGATTGTAACTAGACCACCCTATCCATACTTCTGCCCTAGTCATGCCCACGATCAGATGGAGAAAGAAACCTTATTCCTTTTTAAAATACCTTGCTCTTATCCTGCTAAGGTTTATATTACCCTTACACTACCCTGGGAATCTGTTGAAATTGTCCTTCCTGTGCAGTTTTTTGGGCCTGAGATATGCAGGTGGTCAAGTAAGTTATGATGAAGATTCTAAAAGAATTCTCCAAAGGTACCCAAAAATTAAATAATAATCTTCTATAGTGACATATCTATTTAAAATTTAAAAAGCATTTCAAGTTTAATTTCTCACTCAGACCTCGATAGCTGGTAAAAATATATTGGTATTAATAACCCCATTTTACAGTTGAAGAAACAGAAGCTTAGAGAGGTTACAAGGCTGTCATCGTCAGTAACTAGCACAGCCAAGATGAGAGCCAGTTTCTCTTTGTGCAGTTGTGCTATGTGTATTTGGATATTGCTTGTTCCTGCCTCACTTAGACAAGTAGTTGAGCAAGAAATACAGGATATAGTACTGGTCAGACAGTGTAGATGATGGTAGAACTAATATATGTTGTGTTCTCAAAAACTGTCAAATTTACAACATATCTTGGAGCCTACTGTGTGGAGAAGCAAAAGGCTTTTTTTTTTTTTAGAAATTTGGAATAAAAAAAATTGTTTTTTCATAAAGTTTGGATGAATAGGAAGCAGCGTATGTGATTGCTACCAGGAAGGAGAGTTAGACGTATTTGCTCAAGTTTTCCTTGAACTTGTAGATGACTTTTTGGTTGCTGGAAAGAAAATGAGTAAGTAGAAGATGATGTCCCTGTTCTGTGCCTAATCCCTATCTCATGTGAATCATGATTGCAAGATTGGAAGTTTGATATGACTTTTTTTCCTTTATGGCTTAAGGAAATTCACCTCATTATTACTTGTTACATGATTCACACTTGTGAATAGTTAAAATCATAATTCAAACTGAGCTCCAAATAAATGGCACCAATAGCCAGGAATACAGAATTCAGGGCAGGAAAACACTGAGGTGGATTTGCCTGATTAAGGAAAATTGTGTGTCATGTGTCACATGAGTGGATTGAAGCTGATGTGAAAGCTGAAACTCCAGTACTTTGACCACCTCATGTGAAGAGTTGACTCATTGGAAAAGACTCTGATGCTGGAGGAATTGGGGGCAGGAGGAGAAGGGGAAGACAGGATGAGATGGCTGGATGGCATCACCGACTCGATGGACCTGAGTCTGAGTGAACTCCGGGAGTTGGTGACGGACAGGGAGGCCTGGCGTGCTGTGATTCATGGGGGTCGCAAAGAGTCGGACACGACTGAGCAACTGAACTGAACTACCAGATATGAATTTGTGGACCCATGTTCACAAGTTAATTTTTCTGTTTCCTTGTATGTAAGGAATGGATGGTAATATATACATTTGGAAGATTATTAAGACACCCAAACTGTACCTAGCAAGCACATCTCAGTGTTTTACAGATGCTGGAACTAATTATTGAGTGTGCTTCCCTGGTAGCTCAGATGGTAAAGAATCCACTTACAGTGCAGGGGACCTGGGTTCAGTCCTTGGGTTGGTAAGATTCCCCTGGAGGAGGGCATGGCAGCTCGCTCCAGTATTCTTGCCTGGAGAATCCTCATGGACAGAAGAGCCTGGCAGGCTACAGTCCATGGAGTTGCAAAGAGTCAGACATGACTGAGTGACTAAGCACAGCACAGCAATTGTTGAGGGAGGTGATACTTAAGAGAGCTCAGTACTTTACACACAGAAAGCAGTAAACACAAAGAATTGAATCATGGATGTTTTCTGAGCAAAGAATGATCCTGAAGCTCTACCACTGAGGGCACAGTGAGAGAGAGAAAAGCCATAAGTCTTGTATTGCAGATGGCTAACATTATTTTCTATATTGTGTCCCTAAATTCCACTCTTCTACTAACGTTATGCCTCTGGGTACTCTTGCATAGAAGAATAAACAGGTTGAAGGCTTGGCAAGTTGGATATTGGACTAGGCATTGTGCCCTAGCTTTGTGTCTTTGGACAAGCTTTGTGATCTCTTCTTCCCTCATCCAAAAAGTTGCAGTTATTTAAAAACATTTAGGAAATATTTATGGAAGAACCATATGCCAGACACTGTTTTAAGTATTTTTTATATAGCTGGGGGTGAGGGACAATAAACTCATGAATAAAATACTTGCTGGATGGTGATATGTATATGAAAAAATATTAAAATGGAAAGATAATAGCAAATTAAATGTCAAGGGTGAGTCAATGGAGTTGAACTTTGGAAAGATAAGATATTTCACCAAGATACTGATTATTTTATTAAAGATCTGATAGAGTTGAGAGACCAAGCTTTGCAAATATCTGGAGGAAGACCATTCTAGGCAGAGGGAAAACATACAAAATCCCTGAAGGACGGGCATCACTGATATGTCTGAGCAATAGTCAAGAGACCAATATTTAGTAGTGGAGTGAACAAGAGAGAAATCAGAACTGTTGGGAACCAGATTTTATGACCTTGAAGGTCACTTTGATGGCTTTGGATTTTACAAAGACTAAGATGAGGAACCGCTGGACAATGTTGAGAAGAAAAGTGATATTATCTAATTTCGTGTAACAGCACCATTATGGCTCCAATTAAAGGGAGAAAGAGTAGGAAGAAAGCAAGGAAACTGTTAGGGGATGATATTGCAACAATCTAACAGGAGGTTCTGATGGAGGTTAGCCATGTAGACTATAATGAAAAAGGTGAAAAAAGGTCAAATATTGGAATTATTTCAAAGATGCTGTTGACTGAATATGATGGCAGATTATATGCTGGCTCAGAGAGAACAAGATGTAATATAAGATTCTGGGTTTTTAACTTAAACAGTTGGAAGAATTGTGTTGTCAATAACTTAGACTAAGAAGACACTGGTGAGGGCAGGTACCTCTCACTTGTCTCTGGAGTGTTGGGAAGAGTAATTAAGAAAAGTCTACAGAAGACTAGGAGATTCTCTGAATGCCAGAGGTCTTTGTGAAAGTAACCAGTCTTGCAAGAAACTAAAGTAGGATATAAAATTTAAATACTTACAACTCATTGAGTGTGTTCTGAATTCAAGGTAGGACATATCTACCTGAATCTGTGACAGTGTATACAGTAAATACTTGGAAAATAATTGAATATGTGATAAAATTGGTAGTGAGCTGACATCTCACAAAGAGAAAAACATTGACTAGGGAGAAAGACAAAGATTTAGAGGGTGTGATTCAATGTCTACTCAATGAATATTTCAAAGTAGGCAGAAAAATGTATTCAGTTATAAAAAGCCATGGATCAACCGCTCTAATTCAAAACTAATTTAATTAAAATTACTGGCTTTAAAAGATGCATTATACTAAAGACCTCTTATGCGTTCTTGAATGATGGCATCCATTTCTTCTTGTAATTCTCATTTCTGTAATAAAAGAAGAGGGGAAATTTTAGGTTGACATAGTGAATTATTTTGTATAATTATATATATGTCTAACATTTCACTTCAGTTTTCCACATTGTATTTGAGAGCTTATTCTTTATGATATATGAGGGAAAACAATATGATAATGATGGGGACATGATATTAATATGCCGCTGTTAATCAAAGCCTTTGAGGGAACTCCCTGGGGAAGGCATCTCTTCTGCTGCTCTTTTCTCTCTTCATCCAGAACTCAGGTAGCCACAGAGGATTTGATCCTGGAGAAGGAAATGCCAATCCACTATATTATTCTTGCCTGGGAAATCCCATAGGCAGAGGAGCCTCATAGGCTACAGTCCACAGGGCTGCAAAGAGTTGGACATAACTTAACTACTAAACAACAACAGATTCCACATATCCGATGAGGAGAGAGGCATTGGCTGGATGGGAGTTTAGTTTCCCAAACATATGAACACTGCCACATGATATAGCTGCTAGTGATTGAATGTGGAGGAGAGTGAATGAAAGGAGATGAATCATCCAGGCTCCCAGTTTGCTCAGTTCCCAGCACAGTCCTCCATCGACCAGTAACAAAACTGTGGTCCTTACTCTTGACCTATTCTTCACTTAGCAGTTGCACATTGCATGCTGGCTCCGAGGGGCCATTTTGTAAGGTTGCTTTCATCACTTTATAAGAGACCTACCACAGCCATACAAGTTCAGCACTTCTGAGAGTACTGGTCTCCTTGGTGGCTCTTTGTGACCCATTTTGCGAAGATGTATCTCTCTTGGACTCTTGGACACTGGCTTGTGTTAAATTTGCCTCTCAATAATGATAACACAGCTTAGGGAGGCAGAATGGAGGAAATAGAGGGATCAAAGATAGTGATTTTCTGCTAGCTGGCTGCCCTACAAGGAAGTCTAAAAGAAGCTTTAGCTCTTTAAAGGTCTGAACCTTAAATGGTGAAGACAAGATCAGAGATGACAAGATCAACAATCAATGCGTGGTTTGTTTATGTGATGTAAAGATTGTCTCCCAGGCCAAGGATCTCTCTCTCTCTCTCTCTCTCTCTCTTTCTCTCTCTCGTGTGTGTGTGTGTGTGTGTGTGTGTGTGTGTGTGTGTATGGTAAAGAATCTGCCTGAAATGCAGGAGCTGCAGGAGACACGTTCAATCCCTGATTGGGGAAGATTGCCCAGAGCAGGGCATGGCAACCCACTCCAGTATTCTTGCCTGGAAAATCCCCATGGACCAAGGAGCCTGGAGGGCTACAGTCCATTTGCACAGAGTCAGACACTAGTGAAGCGACTTTGTATATATCCATTAACATATTCACTAATACATCTTCTCTTGTTGGATATATTTCCTATGCTTCTATTGTTCTGTGAAAGCAACCCAGAGAAGACTTCTGGGCCAGGAGATCCTAATATATAGGGAAAGAAAAAAAAAAATATATATATATATATATAAAACAATGAGATGAAGACAACCTGGAGGAGTAGAGATACGTGTTAATAATTTTCCAAGGGTTAATACATCCCAATACTCCCATTTCTCTTTGGATTCCAAGGTTAGCAAGAATGCCTTTCTTGGGGTTGAGCAAAAACTTTTCTGCCTTTACTGGTGAAGGAAAAAAATGGCTCTATGCCATATTTAGGAAATTTGTTGACTGTCATTAAGCCTTCATGGGAGTCCCCAAGGTTTACTTACCTATAATTGAAAAAATGCAAATGAAGAAAGTTAATCAGTAGACTAGCTGACTAGGAAGAGCTACTACCTATTGAAATGAATTGGAAAGGAAGACACAAATATGTCCAGTTGGGAAAGTTACCTGAGTGCCAATTGGTAAATTTCTCAGCAACACTGGAGATTTTTTTCTTAGCCTGGCTGAGACTGCAAGGCTTTTCTGCTAAGGTCTTTGCCAATTCATCTTGAGCCATTTCATACAGATATCCTAACAACTGGCCTCAGCCTGGGTAGAGCACCAGCTGCCTCCCTGGCAGCACTCAAGGAAACTCTGCAGAAAAAGATAGTGAACCTCTTGTCCTTCTTTCTGTTGTGACTGATCCACTACTTAAAGTTGTAAAACTTCAAAATCTTGTAATCAACTGGGAACATCCTTGGGATGAAACTAACTAACTCTTTAGGAGTTAAACTACAGTATTTTCACTCTGTTATCAAGGATTGGTGCATGTTCTAATATTAATAGATTTAATGCAGCTTATTTTCTCTTTAACAGTAGTCACAGATACCTGTGATGGCCATTTGCACTTCAGACATTATACTTGTTAATATATTCAGCTAATTTTTATCATCTGATTTAAATCACCCTCCCTACAATGCTTTGCACTTTTCTTCATACTATGTCTTCTATTTCATGGTTTCATTAATTAGCGAATAAAGCTATGATGTCTGTCAAGTGTGGCTCAGACAGTAAAGAATCTGCCTGTAATGCAGGAGGTATGGGTTCAATCCCTGGGTCAGGATGATCCCCAGGAGAAAGAAATGGCAACCCCCTCCAGTATTCCTGCCTGGAGAATTCCATGGACTGAGGAGCCTAGCAGACTACCATCCATGGGGTCCCAAAGAGTCAGACATGACTGAGCTACTAAAACACTATGATGTCAGTACAATATTCAATTTCTCCCTGAAATTTAACTATAGGGAAAAATAAAGATTAAGTGCTGCATCATTTAGATGAAAATACTTGTCTGTGATAGGATTAGTAGTAACAAATACAGAAAGTATTAAAGAATTTAAATATAGAAGTAGAGATATATAGTAGATTATGTACTGTGTTCTAAACTGTATCAAGTTGTTTTTGACATCTGTCAAAATATGACCTCTATGAGAAAGAGGAGAAGAAATTTTGTTTCCCATGCCACTGAGCAGATTCTGAGGGAGCAAAGTGCCATGATTGATTAATAATGCCTGCCATGAACACCTAGGGGTTAGTAGCAAATTGCTGCCCTCTATGTTCACCACTCGGAGAAGGCAATGGCAACCCACTCTAGTACTCTTGCTTGGAAAATCCCATGGATGGAGGAGCCTAGTAGGCTGCAGTCCATGGGGTTGCTAAGAGTCGGGCACGATTGAGCGACTTCAGTTTCATGCATTGGAGAAGGCAATGGCAACCCATTCCGGTACTCTTGCCTGGAGAATCCCAGGGACGGGGGAGCCTGGTAGGCTGCCGTCTATGGGGTCTCACAGAGTCGGACACGACTGAAGCGACTTAGCAGCAGCAGCATGTTCACCACTGTCACTAGCTTAACAGGAAAGAATTTGGCTTTTCTAATTTATTTCATTGTTGATGCTTGATGAGGAAGAGTGAGTGGGCTTGGGCACTGAAATGAAGGCTTTCCACATAGGAATCAACTTTTTTGCAAGCATGGAAACATCCATGAAGGGGGAAAGATGCAATTTTCACCATGTCTTTGTTTGCTTCACTTATTTATTACCCTGGACTTGCTAGCATTTAAAAAAAAACTGTTATTGATATAGACTCTGGAAAAAGTAGGCAGATATTTCAAGGTATTTCAAATGTATCACAGTTTCGGAGGAGATCAAATATCTCTTCAAAGCCTCATGGATTTTTTAAACATGAAATGTTCTTCTTGGCGGATAATAGGCTGCAATGCTCTAGTTTTCTAACCTCCCATTCATTAACAGCAAAGCTGACTTGTAGCAAAACCTCTGTTTTTTTTTTTTTTCTTTCTGAAAGCAATTTGTGACTCCTTTTGGAGAGATAACTGTTTAAATATAAATAAATGACCAGCTACAGTAGAGAGATTTTAGTTTTCTCAGGGTATTTACTTTCAATTTATTATAAGTTCTTCCATCACAACTTCTTCCCATCCAAACCGATGGGAAGTTTGGCCTTAAATATGTATAGTATGCTGCTGCTAAGTCATTTCAGTCATATCCGACGCTGTGCGATCCCATAGATGGCAGCCCACCAGGCTTCTCCGTCCCTGGGATTCTCCAGGCAAGAACACTGGAGTGGGTTGCCATTTCCTTCTCCAATGCATGAAAGTGAAAAGTGAAAGTGAAGTCGCTCAGTCCAGTCCGACTCTTAGCGACCCCATGGACTGCAGCCTTCCAGGCTCCTCTGTCCATGGGATTTTCCAGGCAAGAGTACTGGAGTGGAGTGCCATTGCCTTCTCCAATGTATAGTATAGCCCCATTAAAATACTTCTTGTTCTTATATGTTAAACACTAAAGTAGTTCCATTAAAAGATCTTGCAAGGGGCTAAAATGGACTCTCCCCATTTTAACTTTTTGAAAGTCATCAGCACCATCAGTTCTGAGTTAAGAAAATTAAAATAGCCTAGCCCCAAAAGGGGGCTGTGTTTCATCTCCCAGGCTCTCCTAAGCNGTATAGTATAGCCCCATTAAAATACTTCTTGTTCTTATATGTTAAACACTAAAGTAGTTCCATTAAAAGATCTTGCAAGGGGCTAAAATGGACTCTCCCCATTTTAACTTTTTGAAAGTCATCAGCACCATCAGTTCTGAGTTAAGAAAATTAAAATAGCCTAGCCCCAAAAGGGGGCTGTGTTTCATCTCCCAGGCTCTCCTAAGCTTTTGGGGGTAATCATTCCTCGGTTTTTATATTTCAAAATCACCTTCAAAATGATTTGGTTTATTTTGTTCAATTTAACTTAGCCAGTAGTCCCATGACATTTGTATTATTTTTAATGCAAGGACAGATTGTTTTGTACTTGGGATTTGCATGAACTGCCATTTCTGATTCATTATTTTGTGGTAATAGATAATCAGCTTTTTAGAAAATAGATTCATTTCCAGGTTGTATTTCTATCTCTACATGCATATTTTAAATGGATTAATGTAGAACATAGTGAAACCCTAATTCTCTTCTGTAATTATATGTCCGATCCTCACAAATTAACATCCTAATATGTTCACTGTGTCATATGTGGTTAATCCAAGGCATTTCTCTCCACCTCTTTCACATTAGTTTGCACTTTTGTTAGTGTCATTGGTGGAGGGGTGGGTTGTTTTGTTTTTTAAACCAGCTGTTAAATCTAAACTGCATTTGGTTTATTGCTGATTAGTCCCAGAAAGTTCACCATTATTATCAAGGATGAAGGATTGCTAATTACTTAACAGAATCAAAAGTAGCCTTGTCTGTCAAGGGAATAGTTAAGATATTTCTTGATGATGTTATGTCTTAGATTATTAAAAGAATATTGACTATGATATTAGAAGTATAATGCTGAAAAAAATTTTAGTAGATTCATTGGACTTTTTGACCTGAGGGCAGAATATGGATTTAATATTTCATTCCACATTCTATCATGTCTCTCTGTAGAAACATTAAATAAGGAATGTGAAGGGAAGAAGAAATCAGAAATTGACATCAGTTGTATACTTAGAGTATGCAGAACTGGGAAAACCTATATAAACAAAACATGGTTTGCTTGAATTTCATTCACAGAATTTAAGCTCTCCCTCTGATAACTCACTCCACTTACTTATAGCACATGCACTATTCCATTTGTCCAAAGTTAAACTCAACAGTTGAGCACTGCAGCATCCTTCTTGTTTCTATTAATATCACCTGAATGAATTCATCCATATATACCCATCTGTATGATATTTTAAATTGTCCTTCTTCAGCATTCTTAGCCATCTAGGCACCAACAATGTTCTGTTCAGTCCATCAAAGTGAGTTTAGACATCATGTCCACGAGTAAGCTTTATTTTCCTACCCTATCCCTATCTCATTCAAGGTTCAGTTCAGTTCAGTCGCTCAGTCATGTCTGACTATTTGCGACCCCATGAATCGCAGCATGCCAGGCCTNGCCATAAGGGTGCTGTCATCTGCATATCTGAGATTATTGATATTTCTCCTGACAATCTTGATTCCAGCTTTTGTTTCTTCCAGTCCAGCGTTTCTCATGATGTACTCTGCATAGAAGTTAAATAAGCAGGGTGACAATATACATCCTTGACGTACTCCTTTTCCTATTTCGATTCGAGGTAGATCCCTCTATTTTCTGGGATTTTAGCACCGCACATCCAACTGAAGGATATATAACAGAGCATTAAAACTTCATGGGAGTCACAAAGAGTTGGACTTGACTTAGAAACTGAACAAACATTAAAATTTTTGGTTTAATATTTCTATACCCAACACTTATGCCCAGTGGTTGACACAACATAGTTACAATAGGTATCTATTGTAAAGAAATCCTTGGATGAATAAATGTGTAACTAGATGGGTGTAGGGTAAAGAGTAAATGATAATTAGTGTTTCAAGAATGTAGTTGCACCCTCGTGTGTGATTTGAATCTTGCAGTCACGTTTGTGTCAAATTCTGTTTCTACTGAAACTGAGCACCTCTTGCAATATTAACCCCATGTTAATGAAATAGCATAAAACTTAAGGACATGGGGTTTCAGAAATCTCCAGGTGATCCTCTAAACTTTAAAGATTCATTATAAGCACTTTTCACAACAATCTTCAGCTTTGACATGAGGAATTAGCACAAATATTGATTAATGGAAGAATCATAATTCAGGAAAGTCTTCCCCCTAGTATTTCTCCCTATTCAAAACACAAAATAAGAAAATGCAGGGAAAAAGATATCTATTAGGTGTTAAATGAGGTGAAGAAGAATAGAGTGGTAAGAGAGGCAGAAAAAGAGCCAGAAAAACCCTATAAAAATGACTGTAAAACAGTTCTCCCACCTCTATTTGCTTTTCATGGACTGTAATAGAACAAGATGTGAGCAAACATCTGTTGCCTTTTTAAAATAGTACTTTGATATTTTAAAAAGAATAGTGACAGAATTAGAAGAAGCCTAATTTCTGTGGTTAGGGACAACAGACACCTATTGGATGGAGTGGGGAGACTTAGTCTAGCACAGTTTGATGAAATTTAGGATTCATCTGCTATCACAACTCTGAGAAAACAGCATGAAGCTATGGATAGAGCATGGACTCTGAAATTAGGCTTTCTGGGATTCAATCTTACCACTTACTAACTCTTGCCTGGAAACTCCCATGGACAGAGGAGTCTGGTGGGCTGCGGTCCATGGGGTCGCTAAGAGTTGGACACGACTGAGCCATTTCCTTCTCACTTTAAACTNTAGAGCATGGACTCTGAAATTAGGCTTTCTGGGATTCAATCTTACCACTTACTAACTCTTGCCTGGAAACTCCCATGGACAGAGGAGTCTGGTGGGCTGCGGTCCATGGGGTCGCTAAGAGTTGGACACGACTGAGCCATTTCCTTCTCACTTTAAACTTTTCATGCATTGGAGAAAGAAATGGCAACCCACTCCAGTGTTCTTGCCTGAAGAATCCCAGGGACGGAGGAGCCTGATGGGCTGCCATCTATGGGATCGCACAGAGTCGGACACGACTGAAGCGACTTAGACTTAGCAGCAGCAGCAACCATCATGATACAGGACAAACTGTATGGCCCTTCTAAGTCCCAGTTGAACACAATAGTATTTCCTCTATCATAATGAGATTGGGTGAGAGAAGGGAAACTTGAGAAGCTAGTCCAGAGAATGACTCAGGGTCACATATGCTAAACTTAAGCTATTATTATTTTTTTTTAATTAAGTAGCCACTTGTCTTAGACTTGATAGAGGAATTTTAGGACTTCCCCAATGGCTCAAGTGGAAAGAATCTGCCTACAATGCAGGAAACACAGGAGATGAAGGTTTGATCCCTGGGTCAGGAAGATCCCTTAGAGGAGGAAATGGCAACCCATTTGAATATTCTTGCCTGGAGAATCCCATGGACAGAGGAACCTGGTGGGCTACAGTCCATGGGGTTGCAAAGAATCCAACATGAGAGAGTACACATGGGCGTGTGCATACTCAAAGAAGTAGAAAGGCCTTTGAGCAGGAAAATATACAAGTATCTTTCTGTGGGTGAGTCTAGTCAGTATATATGTAGGCCAGCTTGAGGAATGACTAGGGTACCTTTGAGACTTATTAAGCTAGAAAGACCAGCCTAGTTAAAGGCTTAGAACACTCATCAGAGTAGCTGAGCCCCACCTGAGTGTAGAGGCAGTCATTACTGCCATAGATTGAATGTGCTTCAGAGAAACTGAGCAAGTACAAGACAAATCTGCAGGGCTCAGAACCCAGACATTGCTGCCGTTATGGTGAATCCAAGCCAGGAGAACAGCCAAAGGGCCAGGAAGGATTACTGGGCAGTAGCACACCTGAAAGCTTCCCCAGTGACTCAGAAGTAAAGAGAGATGTGAGTTCCATGCAAGAGATATGGGTTCCATCCCTGGGTCAGGAAGAGGCCCTGGAGGAGGGCATAGCAACGCGCTCCAGTATTCTTGCATAGAGAATCCCATGCACAGAAGAGCCTGCCGGACTACAGTCTATAGGGTCTTAAAGAGACAGATAGGACTGAAGCGACATAGCATGCATACATGCTGCACATCCAACACGCAGAGAGAAAGTTAGAAAGAATCCAGGCTCTGAGGATAAGACCAAAAATCACAGATCAGGAGATAGAAGCTCTCACTAGACTCAGTCATGATGTTTATAGGATTCCCTGTTCGTGTGTGATCAGTCATGTCTGACTCTTTTGTGACCCTGTGGACTGTTGCTCACCAGACTCCATGGAACTTTCCAGGCAAGAATACTAGAGTGAGTTGCCGTTTCCTGCTCCAGGAGATCTTCCAGACCCAGGAATTGAACCCACATCTCTTGCATCTCCTGCACTGGCAGGTAGACACTTTACCACTGAGCCACCTGGGAAGCCCATAGGATGCCCAGACAGAATTAATAATTGAAATTTGTTCATTTTGAATGATAGGTTGTGACTGAAAAACAAGACCCCAGAAACTGAATGAGGCTTAAGGGAAGTAACACAGTATAGTGATTCAGCTGTTAGGCTTTGGTGAGAAAAGGATAGCATGGATCCTAATTCCTATTTTGCTGATTCATCATATCTGGTCCCATCACTCATGGCAAATAGATGGGGAAACAGTGGAAACAGTGGCTGACTTTATTTTGGGGGGCTCCAGAATCACTGCAGATGGTGATTGCAGCCATGAAATTAAAATACACTTCTTGGAAGGAAAGTTATGACCAACCTAGACAGCGTATTAAAAAGCAGAGACATTACTTTGTCAACAGAGGTCCGTCTAGTCAAGGCTATGGTTTTTCCAGTAGTCATGTATGAATATGAGAGTTGGACTACAAAGAAAGCTGAGTGCCAAAGAATTGATGCTTTTGAACTGTGGTGCTGGAGAAGACTCTTGAGAGTCCCTTGGACTGCAAGGAGATCCAACCAGTCCATCCTAAAGGAGATCAGTCCTGGGTGTTCATTGGAAGGACTGATGTTGAATNGTCATGTATGGATGTGAGAGTTGGACTGTAAAGAAAGCTGAGTGCCAAAGAATTGATGCTTTTGAACTGTGGTGTTGGAGAAGACTCTTGAGAGTCCCTTGGACTGCAAGGAGATCCAACCAGTCCATCCTAAAGGAGATCAGTCCTGGGTGTTCATTGGAAGGACTGATGTTGAATCTGAAACTCCAATACTTGGCCACCTGATGCTAAGAGCTGACTCATTTGAAAAGACCCTGATGCTGGGAAAGATTGAGGGCAGGAGGAGAAGGGGATGACAGAGGATGAGATGGTTGGATGACATCACCGACTCAATGGACATGAGTTTGGGTGGACTCTAGGAATTGGTGATGGACAGGGAAGCCTGTCGTGCTGTGGTTCATGTGATCGCAAAGAGTTGGACACAACTGAGCGACTGAACTGAACTGAACAGGAACAAGTTACCTTACCTCACCTCCCTAAGTTTTCCTCTCTTCATGTGTAAAAGGTGTTGTAGAGGTTTCTATTTGAAGAATTTTTGACTCTTCTGCTGCTGCTGCTGCTAAGTCGCTTCAGTCGTGTACGACTCTGTGTGACCCATAGACGGCATCCCACCAGGCTCCTCTGTCCCTGGGATTCTCCAGGCAAGAATTCTGGAGTGGGTTGCCATTTCCTTCTCTAATGCATGAAAGTGAAAAGTGAAAGTGAAGTCGCTCAGTCATGTCTGACTTCTAGTGACCCCATGGACTGCAGCCTACCAGGCTCCTCTGTCCATGGAATTTTCCAGGCAAGAGTACTGGAGTGCGTTGCCATTGCCTTCTCCTTTGACTCTTGAGTCATGCAAATTAAGTAAAAGGACTAAAGCAATGCCAAGTACCTTGTAAGCATTCAATCAGTGTTGGTTGTTATTATGAGAACTTCGTTTACACATATTCATTAACATGTTTTGTTTGAAAATGCCTTAGTTACAGTATACATCACGAAATAGAATGCAGTTATGTGAAATGTTTATATAAACCTATTTAAATATCATCTTGAAATGTAGCTTTATGGTTTTTAAGGTATTTTCTTTAGAAAGTGAATTTTTAACAAAATGTTCCACTTGGAAACCAGTTCTCAATGCTGTTTTGGACATGTATAAAGGAAACCCATTTTTAAATAAAACAAATTATGATGGTGCTGAAAATGATCTAAACATTACGGTGGGTAAAGGGCAAATGGTAAAATTTACCCTTAGGGAATTCAATTTTTAAGAAAAAGTCAAATTTTGCATTGATTTTGGATTGGCCTTACTACCTTGGAATGTATTTGCTCAGGCTTAGCTGGATCTCACCTCCTCATTTTGCCTTGCCATAAGTTTAGTACCTCCCCTACCAGGTGGTTTGAACAAAATCATTGGCTCAGTCATTCAGAATCATCTCACTCTCAACCAATGTGTTAGGTTTATTCACAGGATTCGTGCATCAGGCTGGGAGAACAAAGGGGTTCTGAAGAAGAAAGAGACTATCATATTTTTGCAGCAGAATTAGACACCATCTATATGAAAATGGAATCTGTGGTAAAAATCTCCAGATTACTTGTAATTCTTCTCTTTGGACTTACTCAGTTCTCCCAAAATTTGCTTTTCCAGGGACAATTTAAAATATAATAAACATACTTTGTCCTATTCTACTTGTACTAATTCTTTTGCTCCAAAGCAAATCAACACAACTGTCCCTGATGTATTAATATCATTCTACCCTCTGTTCACTCATAGCCCACAATAGAATCAACTAACTTTGTGAATGAATATTGCTCATTTTTGAAACCTGACAGACTTTTATGGGGAACTGTCAATTGGCTGAGGGATACTGTATCTAGCTCTAAAGAAACCATGATTGATCTAATTGTTTCAGCATGTTGCTGTCTTATCTCTTTTCTTCATTATTTATATTCCTACCTGAAGGTATCATTAGAAAGATGAAAAAGTGAAATTCAATCAGCTAACAAACTGTGATGTTACCAAACTTGTGGATGGTGAAAGTCTTGAAATCATTGGATGAAACAAGCCTTGAGATAGTCTTTGGGTTTCATTAATCCAGAGGTTCTCAACCTTTGGCATGAATCAGAATCTCCTGGATTACCAGTTTTTGATTCAGAAATTTCGAGATGGCCTGAGAAATTGCATTTTGAAAAGGTTCCCAGGTGATGCTGATACTGCTGGTTCAGAGACCATACTTAGAACATCACTGCACTAATCTGTGCTTGACTTCCCTTCTATTAATGTAAATAATCTAGAATTTTCTTTTCTTTTGCTGACTTTAGAAATTTATGCTGTATAAAGTAAACATTATTGGTTAAATGGTTATTTTGGTATATGGACATCTTATACAGTGTAATAGAATTGGTAATGTAAGTAATTACTCTATCCATTTGGTTGATTTAATTTGCAAAGCAGTCAATTATATATTCCTTGAGTCATGGCTCTAATCCACAAATCTCTGCTTCTCTATATTATTGTGGAGTCAGTGTAATACTGACATTTAATTTATGTGTGTATATATGAATGTGTGTGTATGGTGAAGTCTTAATTTTATGTCATTGTAAGAAATTCATACTTAAAAAGCTCCTTCTGTTGTTTTCTCCAATGACCTAATTTTATAAGCTTTTTGTGGTAGAAGAATTGAGTTTATTTCTCATAGAGTTTTTAAGCTCAGAATATGTTTATTTAGTTTTAATACAGGATGTAAAACAGATAGTAGCCAGGGCAACATAGTAGAGCCCTTAGATATAACATATGATGTCCCCAGTCACTACTTGAGGCTTTGCTTGGTTCACAGAAAATGACAAGTTAAGTGAATGCAGGTCATATCACCTGTGGAGTCACAGTGTTTGGGGTCACTGGGCGGGTGTAAACACTGCTAATTCCTCACACCCAGAAGGTCGTATGCCTCATTCCCATTCTCTGATGTAGCCACAGTCATTGATTACAAGTTATACAGTGAACAGCCTCAGCAACTAGGAGCACATTCCTTAGCAACAGCCTTGAATTCCTCATTTAGCTGCAATAGGATGCATTTCCTTAATTGATACTATAAGTTTGAAGAGCAGATTACGCATCCCAGAAGCTGGAGTAATATTTGTAGTCCAGCTGTTAATTCTTTCCTGTCCCTGGGTGACACATACAGTCCTGACTGAATGGGAGTCTGGGAAATGCAGTTTTGAACTTTTTCAGCTTTTGGGGTCCAGGAGTTTGAAACAGATATTGAATGGTCTAGTATGAAGTACGTAACATGCTGCCTAACTGGTGAAAAGCAGAAAATAGGTAACTTGAAAAATCCCTGGCTTTAGAGTCTGGATATGAATTTCCACGCCTATGCTGCTCTAAGCTGTGACTTGTCTTAACAATTTTGAAGTCATCCTACCCAATAGGGTGGCAGTATGGCACAATAGTACAGTCTTGAAGGACCCTATCACTTAAGCTGTGTAAACTTGTGAAAATTACTAGATCTCTGCGTGCACTAGACCTCTCACCATATGATGGCAATGACAGTAATACCTACATCACAGCATTGTTGTGAGAGTTGAGTGGGGAAAGTTCTTAAAATAGCATTTGGCACTTCTTTAAAAAAAGCATTTCATTTAGCACATGAATCAGGGGATCTTATTGAGTGCTCTCTGACCTAAATACACCTAACACAATTGTTGATATTTTTATATGAGGCACTTTTAAGACCTGGGAAAAATCAGACAGATACTGTAGGATATCAGACATCTAATTAAAAAGTCAGTGTATCCATGGATATGTTCTTCTGCCTAGCTGCCTGTATTCCTATCAATCCAGAGGTCGGGGTGGAGGAATTATTTATAAATAGACACTTTCACTGGGAGGACCATAAAACTGAGATGGAAAACCCTTATAACTTTTTATTCTTCAGTGCCTGCTAAATGCTTTTCAAACATTTAAGTAATTGTTATCATTACCAGTCAGCCTAATGTAATAACATTAGGTGTTCCACTTTGGAAATTTTCTGTTATGTTGGAATTCTTACATGATTAAAAAAAAGTTTTGTCTTTAGAGGTACTGAGATTTTGGAAAACTGTGTATCATCAAATATCCTCTTTTTTTCTCTTTCTTGTGTTGGGATTAGGAATAGAAGACGGGTGACTGTTTTTTAACCTATTCACCTTGTCATGTAATAATCTGCTCCTTTATGGGAATGCTGTATACCCGCACAGACACAACTTTGTTTTAACTGTGAAATTGCACCTCCATCTTCTGAATGCTGGGCCTTGACTAACCCATTTTTATCTCATTCTTCTCCTCTAGCTGGACAGTGCCACGTCACTCATCCAGGCAGCTAAAAACCTGATGAATGCTGTTGTCCTTACGGTGAAAGCATCGTATGTGGCCTCAACAAAATACCAGAAGGTCTATGGGACAGCAGCTGTCAACTCACCTGTCGTGTCCTGGAAGATGAAGGCCCCAGAGAAGAAGCCCCTTGTGAAGAGAGAAAAGCCTGAAGAATTCCAGACACGAGTGAGACGAGGTTCTCAGAAGAAACACATTTCGCCTGTGCAGGCTTTAAGTGAATTCAAAGCAATGGATTCCTTCTAGGACGATAGGCTTTAACAAGAAAGCTTTTTCTTTCTTTCTTTTTCTTTTTTTTATTTTTAATTCCATTTTTTGTATGCATACCTGCTGACTCATATGCCTCTGGCATGGGGAAAATAAGGAACAGTGTCTGTTTGCACGTAAGATGAGATGTGATCAATACCACTGATCCGTCTCTAGCCTGGGGAGGAGACAGGAAATTCCTGTCCCGAGGTGGCACAGAACTGTCCATTGCAACATTCTCATAAAATTGGGCAGAGTTCACATTGCAGTGTTTACGGGAGTGGGAGGGATGGGGAAAATAAAATTAACTCTACAAAAGCAAACTCTAATGCATGCAAGAATCATTAGGTTGGCAGGTATATTAATAAGTGACAAACTGGAAGTGTAATGGTAGAACATAAAGCTTGTATTGCTTCTGTTTAAGTGCAAAAATGTACTAGCCAATACGCTTAAGTGTGTGGCCCACAAATTGAACAATTTAACTTTGACATCATGTCCATAATATTATGTGGAGTTTTTACTAAGGAGAAACTAACTCATCCAGCCTAAAATGTTTCTTTTAATCTGTATTCTGTTCTTTCTCTTCTAGTCGTGCCATTACTAGTGCTCGTTATCAATTTCCCCCTTTACTGAAAACAATAAATCTTTGTTTAAAAGAATTATAATCCTTCTGGGGGCACTGGAAGCACAATGTGGTGATCATCTTGCTCTTACTTTAAAAAAAAACAAAAACAAAACTGAACTATGACTTTGCTAGAAATAGGAGGCCCAATGATGGAATGTTAGAGGAATGGAAACTGACAACATGTGAAGGTTTAGAGGCAAATACATAGGTGTAGCTTGGAGTGCTGGTATCCAAAATACCACTGTATCCACTAACTCGAAATAAACACATTTAATCTTGACACCTGAAGAATGTTTTCCTCCTTTGAGTGCATGCTTATGGATTAGAGCATCTTCTTGAAAACTGATTAAAAATACTTTGTGTTTTTAGAAATTGGGGGTAAGAGTAGGTAAGTGACATGTAAAGAAAACTCTGGATCATCTTTATAGTCCAGGAATTTACTTTTCTATGTGTTTTTCCAGGTGGTTTTTATTCGCTTTCAAAGTGAATCTAATGAGAAAATCATGTGTTAGAATTTTCTGGGCCATGTTTAGCCCTGGGCTAAACTTATGAAACTTAATGTGTTCTCAGAAGAAATTGAATCAAGAAAAAAATTATAGAGAGGTCCATTAATTTTAAAATATTTTATTCATTTCAAAATATTTTTATCTCAACTACAGAAAGAGGGCCGCTGTCTCACTACGAAGAAAGAGTGGGCTGTAATCTTTCAGCTATGGCTTGAGGAGTGAGGGGAAAAATACATTCATCTGAGTTCTTAAAATTCCTCCCATTGGAATGATCTCTACAGGTTAATAAGTTATAATATGTCTCTAGAAGACTTCTGGTAAAACATTTTATTTCTTAGCAATGTAGTAACATTGGGAGACGAGGACACCTATGCTTTATATCAGCTTAGACACAAAGTCCCAAAGAGATGAGGAATTGTGGAAGAAGAAACAGTCCAAAATGTTCCTGTAGTCCAACAGCCTTCTCTGTCCATATAATTCTCCAGGTAAGAATACTGGAACAGGTGGCCATGCCCTTCTCCAAGTGATCTTCCTGACCCTGGGTTTGAACCCAGGTCTCCTGCATTGCAGGCGGATTAACTGTCTGTGCCACATGGAGAGCCCTATTTAAAGATGATTCTGTTCAAATCACTGCTCATCTCCACAAGGTGATGAAAATACCACCCAGGCTGAGAATGATCTATTGATGGAGGATCCACCACAATAGCTGTACAGTGGTTTCCAGCACTAAATCAGTAAACCACTATTTCAACTGCCCTGCTCCCTTAATTAGTGTAAACGCTGAGAAAGGCAACCACTGATATTGATTCACAACTATATATGGAATGCATTCTCTGAGCCAGGTCCTAAGTTGAGCTTACTGGCAACTTTTCTTATTAACACTTGAGCATGGCATAACTCTCTTGGTTTATGCATTCTATGATTTAATGGGTTGAAAGAAGTATTCTTCACACTAGCCAAGAAACTTAAAATTCAAAAGCTTCTTGGCAAATCCTGAAAAATAGTCAGCAGGCATCAGAGGAGCATCCAGACAATGCCATTGACTTTGCCCTTAAATTTGACTTAAATGTTTTAATACAGGAGAGTGAGCAATGTTTTATGGGTGTGATTTCTAGAAAAAAGTCATTGATTCTATTTGTTTTACCAAAGCTTATTGAGTAAACATCAACACTGCCCATCATTTCTCTTGTGATCAAGGAAAGTAATGAGTGTTCTGGTACATAATTAAATGTAAATACTGCTGAGAGCACTGTAACAATAGACAAGCTTTACTGTTTGTTTCCTGGCTTTGAGAAACATACAGTCTAGCTGAGAACATAGGATCTAGGCAGAAAAAAAGATAAGTAAATATGCCAAGGAATTGTACTCAATGTGCCAAGTGAGGAAGCTAAAGAAATGACTGCTGTATAAGGCAAACGAAATCAGAACACATTGGGGACGGAAGCATTTGGGGAAGGATTAATACAAGAAATATGATTTAGAAATGAGAAAACAATAATTAAATATATGCTACATGAATGAAATGTATAATGAATAAATTTAGTAAGGTAGGTGACTGGGATGAGCATTCAAAGAAAAAAGAACAGCATATGTTCAGGTCTGAAAACAAGTGCAGTCACAGGAAACATGATGCAGACAGGGGAACATAAATGTGGAAGTGTAGTCTGAGGCTAAACCAAGGAGGGTCACGAAGCAGTGTGACCATTATCCAGTAGGAAGTTTGGAGTTCTACAGTGGAATGGTGATAAAAGCAAGCAGTGTCTATGTACAATGAAACTAATAATTTACGAGGAAATGACACCTGAAAGGGACTGATACTAGTTAGAAAGGATATTTGTGATAGCAGTGTAAGAAAGAATTGCAGTTACTTCTTGAATAATGAGATGTGGAGTAAGAATGATTATTATATAATTTATTCAAGGAGGCTAACGAGCCAGAAAACTGAAAAGTATCTACAAAGCAGTATGTGAACATGGACTGAAACATACTGAATATGTGGTATATTTGAGAAGATAGAGAAGAAGTAATTAATCTTAAGCAAATAGAGTTATCTTGGATATTTCCTCCAAAAGTAGCTCCCTGGGATAATGAAGGATGCATATTCCTGATGGCTGGAAATTAGATAAATCTCAACTTCTGACTTTCTGAGCTACAATTGATGATTTAAAAGATAAAAACTTTATATACTTCCGAAGATCTAAAGTATCTGGGAAACATAGGTTATCTTCAGAAGATCTGTAGTTCTTCCTTCACTAAGTGTTGAAGAATATGAAGTCAACTTTAATTTTAGAAGTCAGTTTTTATAAACAGTTGGCTCATGGCTTAGGTCATGGATAAATAGGCTCGATGTGTCATTAAGACGACATCATCACTTTTGAGCATCAATAATATGTATGACAACTTTCAGACAGTGGAAGTATAACAGTCTATAAAATACTATGTACAGCTGAATCATCAAGCAAAATAGGCATTCAAAATACTGTGATTTAATAAGCTGTAGTCACTAAATTTGCTCGTAATGGATAAGTCATATGATCTCTGTTGCTGTGTCATTGTCTATTAACCAAATCAAAGAGGCCAGTACTATGCTTGAAGATGTGGAATTTTTATAGGTAATAAAATGAAGTGGATTAACTACAATAGGTCATTAATAATGTCTTAAAAATGTTAGTGCCAATGGCAAGGAGCAAACTAGGCCCGGGTTCACTCATGGAAACACAAGGAAAGATCAAACACTGATCAAAGTAGCTTTGTGGGACCTCTAGAAACCAGCTGTGGATTTGTAGTAGCCATACAGATGTTTAACGAAGAAAAGGCTACACTTACTATGGCACGAAATTTTGGCATGTTTTTGCTTACCCATAACAGCCTCTTCCCTGCAAAGCATGGTCAGGAGGAAGCTGTGCAATTCCTGTTTCCTCCCATGCAATGGGGGGAAAAGTCAAACTTGTTTGCATTGTTCTGGGCTGTCTTTGGCTTCCTAAGTGATTGGTTTTTGTTTTGCCTAATAGGGAGCTATGGTGGAAATGGTGGCATGGTTTGGATATCAGATTGGAGTCCACTGAAAGCAGTGGCAGGCACCATGCATCTAAGAACTGTAGGAAGGTTACAAATCTGTGAGCTACTGGGGCAAGAAATTATGGGCAGAGAAATACAAAGAGCACCTAAGACCCTGAAAAGAAGCAGAGATGAGACTCTGAGGAAATAATAAGACATTTAATAGCAGCCATGAAAACTGGAATATTGGATGGGAAAAGCACAGAGACCCAGGAAATAGGCACGCTTAAAAAGGCCTGAAAAAAACTCTAAGTGTCAGGTTGATGAGTGAAGGCCTTTCCCTTCACAGAGCCAGTGTGTAAAGACTGGGAGAGGTGTATAATTTTCAAATGTCCAACTATAGGTTGTCTACAAGTGACTCACATTAGATCTAAAGAAACACAAAAGTTAAAAGTGAAAGGAAAGGGGAAAGGGAAAATACTCCATGCAAATAATCAAAAGAAGGCAAGAATGACTAACCTAACACCAGACGCAGATTGATGGAATGGAATAGAGAACTCAGATATAAACCTATACCATAATGGTTGTTAATCTGACAAAAGAGGCAAGAATATACAATGAAGAAAAGACAGCCTCTTCAATAAGCTGTGCTGGTAAAACTGGATAGCTTCACATAAAAGAATGAAATTAAAACATGTCCTCACACTTTAATACAAATATAAACTCAACATGTATTAAAGAGCTAAATGTAGACCTAAAACTAAACAACCTACAAGAGAAAATAGAATATTCTTTGACATAAACAGTAGTGATATTTTTTGGGATCTGTCTCCTAAGGCAAAAGAAACAAAAGCAAAAATAAACAAATGGGAGGTAATTAAAATCTTTTGCACAGCAAGGAAAAACCACAGACAAAGCAAAAGGCAACCTACTGAATGAAAGGAAATATATGATTTCCTTCCATTATATAATTTCCTTCCAAATATATCATTTGCAAATGATATGATTAAGAATTAATATAAAAATTTATAAATAACTCATATAATTTAATATCAAAAATTCAAAGAACCCAATCAAAACTGGGCAGAAGACTTGAATAGACATTTTTCCAGAGAGGGTGTACAGATGGCCAGCATGCACATGAAAAAAATGCTCAATGTTGCTAATCATCAAAGGAATGCCAATGAAACTTACAAAGAGATATCATGTTACACCTGTTAAAATGTCCACAAAAAACAAGTGTTGGTGAGGATGTGGAGAAAAGGGAATACAGTCTTGATAGGACAATAAAAGTGTGCAGTCACTGTGAAGAACAGTATGAACGTTCCTCATAAACCTAAAAATATATCTTCCATATCCAGTAGTTCCATTCCTGTATATATATTCAAAGAAAATGAATGCAGTAATTTGAAAATATACATGCACCCTAATATTCATAGCAACATTACTTATAATAGCCAAAGTATGGAAGTAAATGAAGTCTCCATCAACTGGTAAATTGATAAAGAAAATATGGTGTGTACACACACACACAATGGAATATTAGTCATGAAAAATATGAAATTCTGCCATTGGCTAAACATGGATGGACCTAAAAAGTATTATGTTTGTGAAATAAGACAGAGGAGAAACAAACACTGTATTTAGCACTTACATGTGGAATTTTAAAAGTAAAACAAATGAATATTTTGAAAAAGAAACAGACTCACAGATATAATGAACAAGCTAATGGTTATAAGTTAGGAGAAGAAAGGAGGGGATAGATGAGATATGGGTATGAGATTAAACTACTCTGTGCACAGTAAATAAGGAACAAGAATATTTTGTAGAGCACAGGGAAATATATTTTATATAACTTTAAGTGGAATATAACCTACAAAATATTAGATCAATAAGTTATACATCAGAAACTAATATAATATTCTTAATCAAAATAACAAGAAAATGTCCTAAAAACATACAACCTAACAATACTGAACCATGAAGAAATTGAAAATGTGAACAGATCCATAACCAATAAGGATATTGAATCAGTAATCAAAAACATCCCAACAATGAAAAGCCCAAGGCCAGACATGTTAACTGGTAAATTCTACCAAATATTTAAAGAAAAATTAACAAAAATCCTCCTCAAACTCTTCCCCCCAAATTGAAAAAATAGGAACATTTCTATACTCATTCTATGAGACTAGAGTTACCCTGATACTGAAGCCACACAAAGATACTACAAGAAAAAAACTACAGATCAATATCCCTGATGAATACTGATTCAAGAATCTAGCAAACAGAATTTAACAGCATGTTGAAAGGATTACATACCATTACCAAGTGGGGTTTATTCCGGATCTGCGAGGATGTTTCAATATACAAAAATCAATTAGTATGAAACACCATATTAATGAAGTAAAAAATTCAATATTCTTTTCATAAAAACACTGAACAAGCTAGGAAGAGAAGGAAATTGTCTCAAAATATTAAGCAATATAAGGGAAAAGGCAACTATTTACATCTTATCAATGGTGCAAGACTGAAAGGTTTTCCTCTAAGGAAGTAGACAAAGATGCCAACTTTTGCATTTTCTCTAAGTGTTAGCCAGAACAATTAGGCGAGAAAAATAAAAAGCATCCAAATTGGAAATGCAGAAGTTATATATTTTCTCTGCAGGTAGATGAAATGTTCTTATATGTAGAAAATTCTAAAGATTCCTCCCTAATATTTCAAACTATTAAACAAATGCAACAAATTTAAAGGATATAAAATCAACATATAAAACATTTGTTGTTTTTTTACATGCTAATAATAAATAATAAGGAAACTAATTAAGAAACAATCCCATTTACAGTAGCAGCAAAAAGAAAATACTTAGGAATAAACTTAACCAGGCAAACAGAACACATGTACACTGAAAACCACACAGCATCACTGAAAGAAAAGGAAGACATAAATAAACAGAAACACACCCAATGTTCATGGATTAGAGGAATTAATATTGTTAACATGCTGATACTATCCAAGCTGAGCTACAGATTCACTGCAATTCCTGTCAAAAATCTCAATAGCCTTATTTGCAGAAGTAGAATCATCTATCTCCAGTGTATATAGAATCTTGTCAAAGACTTTCAAAAGGAACAAAGTTGGAGGTCTCACAATCCCTAATTTCAAAGCTTATTATAAAGTAACAGTAATCAAAACATGATAATATTGGCATAAAGACAGACATAGACAGTGGAATCAAAGAGAGTTTTCCAGAAATAAAACCTTTATACATAGAGTCAAATTATTTTCAACCAGAGCACCAAAACTATTAAATGGGGAAAGAACAGTTTTTCAACAAATGATGCTGAAGAAAAATGGATAACCACATGGAAAAGAAAGAATCAAGACTCTTACATTGCATTATATCCAAAACTTAATTGAAAATAGATCAAAGGCCTCAACATAAAATCTAAACTATAAACATCTTACTAGAAACCTAAGGGGAAAGTCTTCATAATATCAGATTTGACAATGACTTCTTGGATATGACACCAAAAGCACAGGCAACAAAAGAAAAACAGATAAACAATATCAAAATATTTTTCTAGAAAAAGAATACTGATGGACCTATTTGCAGAGAGGGAATGGAGATGCAGATAGAATGGACTTGTGGACAGAGTGGAGAAAGGAGAGGGTAGAATGAATTGAGAAAGTAGCATTGTCCATATACACTATCATGTGTAGAATGGAGAGCTAGAGCAAAACTGCTGTATAACAAAGGGAGCCCAGCTTGGCACTCTGTGATAACCTAGAGGTGAGGGATTGGAGGAGAAGGCAATGGCACTCCACTCCAGTACTCTTGCCTGGAAAATCCCATGGATGGACAAGCCTGGTGGGCTGCAGTCCATGGCGTTGCTAGGAGTCGGACACGACTGAGTGACTTCACTTTCACTTTTTACTTTTATGCATTGGAGAAGGAAATGGCAACCCACTCCAGTATGCTTGGAGAATCCCAGGGACGGGGGAGCCTGGTGGGCTGCCATCTATGGGGTCACACAAAGTCGGAACGACTGAAGCGACTTAGCAGCAGCAGCAGCAGCAGAGGGATTGGAGCGGGGAAGGAGGCTCAAGAAGGAGGAGATATAAATATAATTGTGACTGATTTGAATTGCTGTGCAACAGAAACCAACACAACATTGTAAAGCAATTATCCTCTAGTTAAAAAATAAAGAAAAAGAAACAGCTTTTGGCTTTGTTGATTTTTGCTATGGTCTCTTTTGTTTCTTTTGCATTTATTTCTGCCCTAANATGATCTGGAGGGATGGTGTGGGGAGGGAGGGGGAAGGGAGGGGGTCCGGATTGAGAACTCAGGTACACTTATGGCTGATTTATGTTAATGTATGGCAAAATGAGTACAGTATTGTAAAGCAAAACAAACTAAAAAATAAAAATTAAAAAAAAATAAAATAAAGAAAAAGCAAAAAGGTCAAACCATTAGCAAATTTTTAAAAATTGTGTTCATCAAAGGACACAGTCAACAGTGGTATAAAGGCAACCCACCCAATGGCAGAAAATTTTTGCAAATCATATTTATAAGTAGATAATATCTACGATATATAAAAACTTCTACAACTCAATACTAAAAATCAAACTGATTTTTAAAACTGGGCAAATTACTTAGACATTCCTTCAGAAAATGTTTAGAGGCCAATAAGCACATGAAAAGATGTTCAACATCACTAACCATTCAGTTTCAGTTCAGTTGCTCAGTCCTGTCCGACTCTGCGACCCCATGAACTGCAACCTGCCAGGCCTCCCTGTCCACCACCAGCTCCCTGAGTTTACCCAAACTCATGTCCATTGAGTCAGTGATGTCATCCAACCATCTCACTGGGGAAATGCAAATCAAAACCACAATGAGATATCATCTCACATTCTTTAAGATGGTTGTTATTTAAAAAAAGAAAAGAAAACTGCAAATGTTTGTAAGGATGTGGAAAAATTGGAATCCTTGTGTATTACTGGTGGGAATATAGTATGTTGCAGCTACTATGCAAATAACATGATAGCTCCTTGAAAGATTAAACACAAAATTATCATATGAGCCAATAATTCCACTTTGGGGTATATGCTCAAAATAATTGAAAGCAGGATCTCAATGAGATATTTGCACAAGCATTGTTCATTACAGTATTATTCACAATAGCCCCAAAATGGAGATAGTACCAGTATTCATTGATAGATTAATAGATAATAATACCCTATAATAGCCTAACCATACAATGGAATATTATTCTGCCTTAAAAAGAAATGAAATTCTGGCCAGTGATACAACATGGATGAACAGTGAAGATATTATGTTAAGTAAAATAAGCCAGTTATACAACACAATACTGTATACTTAAATTTATATGAAGTATGCAGTTTAGACAGCTTTATTGAGAAAGAAAGGAGAGTGGTAGTGGACAGGGGTTGGAGAAGAGGGAGGGAAATGTGAAGTTACTGTTTAGTAGACAGAGAATTTCAGTTTCACAGCATGAAAAGAATTCTAGAGATGGATGATGGTACACAACAATGTGAATTCACTTGTTATATGAAGTGTACATTTAAAAATTATGGTATAATTCATACTATGTTGCATTTTGCCACAATTTAAAAGCAAAACAATAATAGTGCTTCTGATACTTTTAGCAGTGCTAAATATTTAAAGTCTTATATCCTCTCTTACAAGAGCCATTTCCCATCTATGGTTTGGATTCATGCCTATCAAATTAGATCAGTAATATGCAGAACACTAGAAGGTTTAAATTTGTATTTAAAAAGTTACCATTTTTCTCTGAGGTAAAAAGCAAACCTGTTTATTCTGGTTCTTATGGAAGGATACACTTCAATGAAGTACTGACCTGAGCAAAACCTCTTGCATTTGGAGAAGGATTAGGAAATGAAGGTCATTTCAGAGTAATCAACTGTAACTCTTTTTCGGTGAATGAGAATATTATGGGAGATCTAAATGGAATTTACTGTCTTATCATGGCCAGTGTGTATATGCATATGCGGTCAGTAGTGTACAACTCTTTGCAGCCCCTTGGATTGCAGCCTACCAGACTACTCGGACTTTGGACTTTTTCAGGCAAGAGTACTAGAATGAGGTGCTATTTCCTACTCCAAGGGATCTTCCTGACTCAGAGATTGAACCTACTTCTCTTGCATCTTCACTCTGACATGTGGATTCTTTATCACTAGAGCCACCTGAGGAGTGTATATAAAAAGCTACATTCAGATCCAGGGATAAATATCAGGCAGGAACTAGAACACACACACAAATACTTTACAACTCAAGCCTAAGTCAAAATTTTCAACATGGTATCCAATTAATTATTTGAAGATCTGAAGATAGTTTGACTTCTGTTTAGAATGCGATTTAGAAGTATAATTGCACTGAGCATTTGTGGCCTGAAATAACAGACTGTAAGTTCTGAATCAGAGTCTGTCTGAGTTTGGAGTAGCCTGAAAACAGAATCTTAAGATAAGAAATTAGATGCAGATAATTTATTTTTTGGTATTAATCCCAAGAATTATTAATGACGGAGCAGGAATAGTAGGATCAGAGAATGAGAAAAATATACAACTAAAGGCGCTTTTCATTGCCACTCATGTGGGTAGAGGGACTCAGTTCTCCTCGAGACCTCCTGCACAGCATTCTTATTTGAACCTTTTGATCTTTCATGGCATCAGGGAAGGCCTTGGGTCGAGAGAAATCTGGGTGTGCTTGAAGCAGAACTTTATCAGCATAAAGGGAATATGAACTCATAGAGAGCTCCAGGGTTATGGTTAGATCAGAACTGCCCAAAAGATGTGAATATGAGCAGTAGAGCTTTTCCTACAATCTGCCACTTGCAATGTTGAGATAAAGTTATAATTCTTAAATACCTTCCATTACCAACTCTTTGAGCTGATAGTTAGCAAAAATATCTATGAAAGATTTGACATCACCGTGAGCTACGATCTCACTGCAACTGTTCTGAAGTTTACAGCTGACATTCATTATCTCTTCCACTTCCACTGTATGGCACAGATCTTCATCCCTGAAGGGGCTGGGTCCTGACGGTCTTGTTGAGTCATGGTTGCTTCAATTGCCCGTTCATGTCATCTCTAGGCATGCATGCACCAACAGATACCAGGACAAGTGTCTTAAGTTTATGCATATGCTTCCTTACACCTAGTATATAGCAGCAATCCTAGCTCTTGATGATCATAAGGTTAGTTGAGAACCACCTTTTTTGACTTCTATTCAATCAGCATGAAGAACTCAAAGTGATTACATGGGAGTTGTATCTAATGGCTCAGTGGAAACATTCTCTTGGTAGAAACTTACTCTCATGGGGACTAGAACTTCAAATCCAGCAGAGCCTAAGATTAGGGTGATGGGAAATAAATTCAGAATTGGACTGTAGAATGGGCTTCCCTGGTGGCTCAGATGGTAAAGAATCTGCCTGCAATGCAGGTGATGTGGCAGGGGCTGTGGGTTTGATTCCTGGGTCGAGAGGATCCCATGGAGAAGGAAAAGTAACCCAAAGCAGTATTCTTCCCTGGAGAATTCCATGGACAGAAGAGGCTGGTGGGCTACAGTCCATGGCGTTACAAAGAGTGACTCAGTCACAACTGAGTGACTAACACACTTGGCCTTGGCAATTTTTTGCTCATGCCAACATATCAAACAGACCAATTTATAAGGCAGGTTCAAATTAATTTCTTCCACCATGGTGAATTTCTCCATGAAGCCAATGGCTTAAGTTGAGGAAGAGGTAAGGTACAGTAAACCTAGGTTCTTATAGCATGGCGCCTTGCTCGTGTTCTCTAGTTCCACCATGCCTAAATCCAGTTGAATCATTTTCATTGCACACTGGGTTGCTGCTACATCCTGCTGATGCTAAGATTTAATGCACATGACATACCCAGTTTGTGATTAGCAGATCTGGTAAATCCTTCGATTCCTACTGGAGCCCAGTAACTTAACAGGAGCAACTTTTGACATGGAAAATTGTTTTATGCTACAGAAGTTCAGGAGCTTCCCAAGTGGCACTAGTAGTAAAGAGTTTGCCTGTCAATGCCGGAGATGCAAGAGATGTGGTTTCAATCACTGGGTTGGGAAGGCCCCCTGGAGTAGGAGATGGCAACCTATTCCAGGATTCTTGCCTGGGAAATCCCATGGACAGAGGAGCCTGGCAGGTTACAGTCCATGGGGCTGCAAAAATTCAGACACGACTGAGCAACTGAGCACACAGAAGATATGATGTTGCTCTGGAACTTAAGGGGTCTCCATTGGAACTCTCCAACTTTGGTTTGCCAAAGATTCCACCAAGCATCCATATCTGCCCTAGATTCTCTGTTATCATGATATTTGATAATGGCAGAGAAAATTTTGCCACAGGCTTAACCTGTTGTCAAATCTTCTCTTAGATCTTGCTTGAAATTGGGAGTCTTCTGAGTCACCCTATAAATAGGTTTGCACATTGTTCCCAAATGGAGTGCATACTGTTTTCAAAATTTCAAGATGCCTACTGAGCACTGTGCATCTTTCTTAGTGTCAAGGAGCACCCTAAGAGGGGATGTTCTGACATACTCAAACCACTGAACTTCTAAACACCTCATCAATAAGATGTCTTCTGAATATTTGCAGGATTTAGTTCACGATTTCTGACACTCATGTGTTTTATTAGGGCATCATAAGCGCATCACTTGTCATTTTGTATTTACCAGGTCAGGGTGTGATTAATATAGTGGGCAAAGATTATGTCCTGTATATGTCAAAACAATTAAGATCACTGTAGGCTATATTTTCTCAGAGATTAAGATATTAATTATAACTCTAATATGAGTTATATACCCTGGATGAGAACTCCATCATATCAATTTTGTTGCTTGATACAATTATACCCAAACAAGTTGTCTGACTTTTCTCAAATCAGAGCACTTTGGGGCACTTGTTGTTCAGTCTTTCAGTCATGTCCCACTCTCTGTGACCCCATGGACTGCAGCACACCAGGTTCCTCTGTCCTCTACTATCTCCCAGAGTCTTTTCAAATTCATCTCCATAGAGTTGGTGATGCTATCTAACCATCTCATCCTCTGCTGCCCGCTCCTTTTACTTTCAGTTTTTCCCAGCACCAGGGATTTTTTTTTCCAACAAGTTGGCTCTTCCATCAGGTGCCCTGCTGCNCTGCAGCACACCAGGTTCCTCTGTCCTCTACTATCTCCCAGAGTCTTTTCAAATTCATCTCCATAGAGTTGGTGATGCTATCTAACCATCTCATCCTCTGCTGCCCGCTCCTTTTACTTTCAGTTTTTCCCAGCACCAGGGATTTTTTTTTCCAACAAGTTGGCTCTTCCATCAGGTGCCCTGCTGCTGCTGCTGCTGCTGCTAAGTTGCTTCAGTCTTGTCTGACTCTGTGCGACCCCATAGATGGCAGCCCACCAGGTTCCTCTGTCCACGGGATTCTCCAGGCAAGAATACTGGGGTGGGTTGCCATTTCCTCCTCCAATCAGGTACCCACTTGAAGGCAATTAATGAATATATTTTGGTCAAAAGAACTGTAGGAACCTTTCATTAAAGCTGCAGTCTCAGCTCTGTTTTAAAAGGGAGTCTGTGCTATAAAATCAGTTGCCAGCATAAGATTATATATTTCCCCCATTCCCACTCAATCACTGTATTCTTTTTCCTTAAAAAGTTCCTTTTTAAAATTATATGTTCCTGTTATGATTGGGAAAAGACTATTTTAAGCAGAAAATGTTTGCTTACTTTCAGTGAGTGATATTTTCTATAATATTTGGAGCAATAAATATTCATAGGATGCGCTAAAGCTTGGACAGGGGTTACAGAAACATTGGGCTTCCCTGGTAGCTCAGCCAGTAAAGTCTGCAATGCATGAGACCCTGGTTCAATTCCTGGGTTGGGAAGATCCTCTGGAGAAGGGATAGGCTACCTATTCCAGTATTCTTGGGCTACCCTGGTGGCTCGGATGGTAAAGAATCCACCTGCAATGAAGGAAACCTAGGTTTGATCCTTGGGTTGGGAAGATCCCCTGGAGGAGGGCATGACAACCCACTTCAGTATTCTTGCCTAGAGAATCCCCATGGACAGAGGAGCCTGGGGGGCCATAGTCCATAGGGTCGCAAAGAGTCAGACGTGTCTGAACAACTAAATACAACACAACATGAACAAATGTGTACTGCCATTGTGTGTGTATGCTTAGTTATGTCCAAATCTTTGTGACCCCATGGACTATAGCCTGCCAGTTTCCCCTGTCCATGGGATTGTTACTGGCAAGCATACTGGAGTAGGTTACCATTTCCTCATCTCCTGGATCTCCTGTACTGGCAGGCAGATTCTTTGCCAACGTGCCTCCTGGGAAGCCCGTCATTCCTACATAAATGTAACTTTTTCTTTATCCTCTTAACATAAGGATTGAAAATAATCTTATGTTTAGATCAGATCACGTGTCACAGACTCTGGTAATCTTATGCAATAAAACTGGAATATCCAACTTGGAATTTTTCAGGGAGCATGTTAATTAATTGAATAGAGATAGGATATTCCCTCTCCCAGTTTTGAACCAGTCCATTGTTCCATACTCTGTTCTGTTTCTTCTTGACCTGTATACAGGTTTCTCAGGAGGTGGGTAAGGTGGTCTGGTATTCCCATCTCTTTAAGAATTTTCCACCATTTTTTGTGATCCACACTGTCAAAGGCTTTAGCATAGTCAATGAAGCAGAGGTAGATGCTATCCTGGAATTCTTTTGCTTTTTCTATGATTCAACAGATGTTGGCGGTTTGATCTCTGATTCCTCTGCCTGTTTTAAATCCAGCTTGAAAAAAATGGGGAAAGGAATATGTCAAGGCTCTATATTGTCACTCTGCTTATTTAACTTCTATGCAGAGTACATCATGCAAAATGCTGGGCTGGATGAAGCATAAGCGGGAATCAAGATTGCTGGGAGAAATACCGATAACCTCAGATATGCAGATGAAACTACCCTTATGGCAGAAAGCAGAGAGAAACTAAAGAGCATCTTGATGAAGGTGAAAAAGGAAACTGAAAAGGCTGGCTTAAAACTCAAATTTTAAAAATGAAGATCATGGCATCCAGGCCCAACACTTCATGGCAAATGATGGAGAAACAATGGAAACAGTGACAGATCTTGTTTTCTTGGGTTCCAAAATCACTGCAGAGAGTGACTGCAGCTGCAAAATCAAAAGACGCTTGCTCCTTGGAAGAAAAGCTATGACAAACAGCATATTAAAAAGCAGAGACATTACTTTGCTGACAAAGGTCAGTATAGTCAAAGCTATGATTTTTCCAGTAGTCATATATGGGTGTGAGAGTTGGACCATAAAGAAGGTTAAACACTGAACAATTTATGCTTTTGAGGTATGGTGTTGGAGCAGACTCTTGAGAGTCTCTTGGACTGCAAGGAGATCAAACCAGTCAATCCTAAAGGAAATCAATCTGAATATTCATCAGAAGGATTGATGCTGAAGCTGAAGCTCCAATACTTTGGTTCCAATACTGTTTGTGTAGAGTCGACTCATTAGAAAAGACCCTGATGCTGGGAAAGATTGAAGGCAGGAGGAGAAGGGGGTGACAGAGGACAAGATGGTTGGATGGCACGACCGACTCAATAGACATGAGTTTGAGCAAGCTCTGAGAGATGGTGAAGGACAGGGAAGCCTGGCGTGCTGCAGTCCATGGGGTTGCAAAGAGTTGGATATGACTAAATGACTGAACAATAACAACAACAGGATATTCCCATTCAGTGACTTCCTCTGTATCTTGGAAGGTTAAGCTAAGCTTGATAATTCCATTTAGGGTGTGATATTGCTTCTGACTTACTATTATGGGTGAAGAAGAAATTTCAGGGATTTCACCTAGCCATTTCTACCTTAATAACCTCTACCCCACAGGTTAGAGAGCCAATGTGATCATAGTTTCTACCAGCTACTAAAAATATCCAACCCAACTGAGCACCGAAGGACTAGAGAAATAACTATGGTGTTCTGAATGTCCTCTGAATATACTATAAAACTTGATGTAGAACTTCTTGTCTTCCCCTGCCTTCATAAGTCTCCACCCTGGCCAGAAAGGGAGCGGGAATGAGAACTTGATGGAGTTTGAATCCCTGGTTATCAGTTTCAGTTCAATAGCTCGTATATTTCTGTTTGCTAGTGTATACCCCCATTAAGGTTTCTCCTTAACAGGATCCTGGTCCTGAGTCTAAAAATTTACTCATTTACAAAACTATGAAGGCTATGATTTTCCATTAATCTTTGGTTTACTTATTGTTAACATTGTTTAGTATATATGTAAATAATACCTTTGATTTCTCCCCATTTATCTTGTCTCCAGTAACACACTGTTTGTATTGCCCCAGATCCCTGTAGTCAGGGTTCCCTAATTACCATCTTAGCTGCTCATTACAATAATTGCATTCATTTTATCTCTGGCGCTTACATGCTCCCACTTGGCTTGTGCCATTCTGGAACTCCATCATCCCCACTGACTTTAGGGAGCCTGATATTTAGAAGCATTTCCTACTGTCACATCTAGCCTACAGAGTATAGTCATGACTGAGATAAATTTGTTGGTATTCCCTGCTCCACAACTTCCATTTATTTCTTGATATAATGACATAGCAACAGTGCTAAACTCCATTTTATCAGAAATACTTCAACAGTTCTCTTAGAATTGTCCACCAGAAGGACAGCAGGCTGGAGCAATCCTTAGCGGCATTAACTGTCCCACACTTGTGGGCTGAGATTTTATGTTAAGCTAGAAGGGCTTCAGTGGAGTTGAGGACGATCCTAAAGAGAAAGAAGATAGATGCATGGCACACACTCAAGATGGGATTTGTCAGCAGAAAGTCTGAACAGCTGTGAATCAAATTAGTCAAAAACGCTGAAGGTCTATGCTTGGAGTCCAAAGACGTCTCCTCTGGAAGTTCTGTCATAGGAGTGGACATAGTGATACTACTGAGGGGATGTCATATATAGGAGTCTGAATCCTGATGAGGGGAGATAAGACCTACAAGGGCACAGAATCACAGATTAAGAAAAACTTCATCAGAGAAATGTGGTCAGAGATAGAAAAAAGTTTAGCTTTCTCCTCCTTTTTTTTCCAAACTAGAATTTATTGGTAAATGAATAGATGAAATCTGGGAAGCTGACAATCTGCCAAGAACGTGGATAAAGTGGGAGAATCAACTGTGCTTGTTTAAGAACCTCTGAGATGTCACATGAAAGAAAGAATAAATTGCTCAGGATCATGTGACAGAGTTCAGCCCGCCATTCACACCTTTGAGATAGACAGTAGGGTAAATGGCAGCCTAGAGTTTGGGATTTGTTGATACAGGAAAGGTAACCTTGTTTAATTTCCTGTGTACCTGATTAAAACTTTGTCACATGTTGAAAGAAAATGAAAGTAAAAGTTGCTCAGTCGTGTCTGACTCTTTGCGATCCCAAAGACCATGTCCATGGAATTCTCCAGGCCAGAATACTGGAGTAGGTAGCCTTTTCCTTCTGGATAGTCTTCATCCTGGCTAGGGGGAAGATCTCTAGGGGATCTTCCCAACCCAGGGATTGAACCCAGGTCTCCCGCATTCCAGGCAGATTCTTTAACAACTGAGCTATCAGGGAAGCCTGTCACATGTTGCTTAATGTTAATTAGAATTGCTTGGAGGAGGTGGTTGAATAACTGTCAATTACACAAGTCCTATATAAATTATTTCTTTAAAAAAACATATTCAGATTATTACAGATGAAGCTTAAGCTGTCATCCCTTTTACTTCCGTGTCTGTGCCTTTCCTCCTACAGAGGTACCTACCAATGTGAGGTAATGGTGAGTAATACATTTTTCTTACATTTATGCACATTAATGAGATCACAGGAAATATATAAAATTATTATGCATTTTTATAAGCTTCTTTTCCAAAAACCTAAGCAAGAGTCTTGTCCAGAAAGTATATCATGCCTTCTCTTTTGAGTTAGCAATCATCCTGGGAATGCCAAGAGATGGGATTGCATTGGAGAAGACAAAGATCCTGGAAAGCTATCTGGAGAACTTGTAGAAAGGAATAATAAATGTATGTTTATGTAATGGATTTTAGAAAAATGTGAGGTCCAGCCCTGGACCTGGAAAACATGATGCTAAGTAAACTGTCAGACACAGAAAGTCAAATACTGTATGATCTTCCTTGTATGTGGAATCTAAAATAGTCAACCTCATAGAAACAAAGAGTAGAATAGTGATTTCCAGAGGCTAACAGAAGGTGGAATCAATGGTCAAATGATATCAGTTTCCATTATGTAAGTTCTGAAGGCTTACTATATAGCATAATGCCTATAACTATCAATACTGTATTCTATACTTAAACTTTGCTAAGAGGGACAGCTTATGTTAAGTGTTCCTACCACACAATATAATGTTAACAAAGAGAGTGAGAGAAAACTTTGAAAGCTGATAAATATGTTTATGGCCTTGCTGGTAGTGATGGCTTCATGTGTGCACACTTGTGCTAAAACTTTTGCTTAAAACTCTTTAAGCTTTATATGTTAAATATGTACAGCACTTTCACATGTCAATTTTACCTCACTAAAAATGTTTTAAAGTATTTGAGAACATCTAGAGTTGTAAAAGACAAAAGGAGGAAGGGGTGGAAGAGGATAAGATGGTTCAATAGTATCATTGACTCAATGGATATGAATCTGAACAAACTCCAGGAGACAATGGAGGACAGAGGAGCCTGGCAGGCTACAGTCCATGGGGTCATAAAGAGTCAAACATGACTTAGCAACTCGACAAAAACAACAGCAACAGGGTTGTAAATAAATTTAGTATTGATGATGCATTGTACATTCATGCTTTGTATTGAGTGGAAAGAATATAACTGGGTAGGTATTTGCCATGTTGTGTGATGCAAAGAAGGAATTATGTATATGATAGGAAAACAAGCAAGTCCCCCTGACATGAATGTACATGAGAGTGAGTAGGAAAGATTACCTATCGCCATATTGACATTTATCCTCAAAACATGAAAATAAGATTAACAGAATGTTATTATCCTTTTAGCCCAAATTCATTATTCGTATCAGACCAGGTTACATTTCCTCTCAGTTTATTAACAGTGCCTAGTAACTTTTGTTCTTCCTGAAATATTTATTTAGAATCTCATGTGTTCCAGCAATAATTTTTAGAGACAGCTCTGCAAACAATTATATTCTATAATTACCTCAAAGGGCAATGGAGGGATTTTAATACCTCATATGAGGCAAAAATATGTGGACATGATTTAAAGCAAGAGTTGGCAAACTTTATCTGTAAGGGCCAGGGAGTAAATATTTTCAGCTTTGTTAGCCATATGAACTCTGTTGCAAGTATTCAACTCTGGTGTTGTGGTTGTAAAGGCAGCCACAGACAATATATAAACAAATAAGTACAACCGTGTTCCAATAAAACTTATTTACAAAAACATTTGCCTTACAGGCCATAGTTTGCCAACTCCTGTTCCCTCTTTCTTCCATAAACTCTCCCGATAATTAACACTTCACAGTAATGAATTTACTTGTTTAATCTGGGAGTTTTCCCCTTTCTGATATCCCTTTATGAATATGAGGTAACCCATGAAAGGAAAAGAATGTTCTGTGAGTTCTCAACTTCACACAATTAATTCCTTTAGCAATTACATATTAAAAGCTGCATTCATGCCAAGAAGCATTCTAAGTGCTGACAGAAACTAAAGATTCATTACTGTTCTCAAGAACCTTCTAGTCATGTGATGACAGGTAGACAGAAAGTGAAATTATCACATGCTAATGAGAGAGGTATGTTTAGGGGATTCAGTAGTGACTGCAGACTACTAGTAAAAGCTCTTTGACCTGAATTACTCCACACTTTAAAATGACTACTTTTTTTTTCTTTTCTTTAAATTTTATTTTTTAGTTTGTTTTGTTTACAATACTGTATTCGTTTTGCCATACATTGATATGAATCAGCCACGAGTGTATATGAGCTCTCAGTCCCGACCCTATCTCCCCGCGCCCACCCCACACCATCTCCCTGTATCATCCCCATGCATCAGTCCCAAGCATCCTGCATCCTGTATTGAACCTAGACCGGCGATTCGTTTCACNAAGATCAGCCCTGGGATTTCTTTGGAAGAAATGATGCTAAAGCTGAAACTCCAATACTTTGGCCACCTCATGCGAAGAGTTGACTCATGGAAAAGACCCTGATGCTGGGAAGGATTGGGGGCAGGAGGAGAAGGGGATGAC
The DNA here is from genome assembly GCA_006410615.1 of Neotragus moschatus. Lineage (NCBI taxonomy): Eukaryota > Metazoa > Chordata > Mammalia > Artiodactyla > Bovidae > Neotragus > Neotragus moschatus. The sequence continues at coordinate 1,008,637 of SJYA01001703.1, read as the reverse complement.
AGAGGATGAGATGGCTGGATGGTATCACAGACTCAATGGATGTGAGTTTAAGGGAACTCTGGGAGTTGGTGATGGACAGGGAGGCCTGGTGTGCTGGAGTCACAAAGCACGACTTCACGACTTCACACTTCACGACTGAGCGACTGAACTGAACTGAACTGAACTGAGATGAGTGCAATTGTGCCATAGTTTGAGCATTGTTTGGCATTGCCTTTCTTTGGGATTGGAATGAAAACTGACCTTTTTCAGTCCCGTAGCCGNTTGGTGATGGACAGGGAGGCCTGGTGTGCTGGAGTCACAAAGCACGACTTCACGACTTCACACTTCACGACTGAGCGACTGAACTGAACTGAACTGAACTGAGATGAGTGCAATTGTGCCATAGTTTGAGCATTGTTTGGCATTGCCTTTCTTTGGGATTGGAATGAAAACTGACCTTTTTCAGTCCCGTAGCCGCTGCTGAGTTTTCCAAATTTGCTGGCATATTGAGTGCAACACTTTCACAGCATCATCTTTTAGAATTTGAAAGAGCTCAACTGGAATTCCATCACCTCCACTAGCTTTGCTCATAGTGGTGCTTCCTAAGGCCCACTTGACTTCACATACCAAGATGTCTGGCTCTAGGTGAGTGATCACACCATCGTGATTATCTAGATCATGAAGATCTTTTTTGTACAGTTCTCTTGTGTATACTTGCCACCTCTTCTTAATATCTTCTGCTTCTCTTAGATCCCTACCATTTCTGCCCTTTATTGAGCCAAAGCAGACTCAAATCTTAGAGCATAAAGTTCCATAATCCTTCCAATTCCCATCTCTGTACAATTGTTAAGCCATGAAAATACCTCATGGTTTTACTATTAAAGAAACAAATGGAAGCTTAAAAAAGTCTGATGCTTCTGGGTGGAATGTATTACAGAAAATTAAAACAAAAAAGAAATTATACATTTAGTAAGATGCTCTTCTAGAAGGTTAGATGGGATATTAGAGTATGGTTAGCAACATAGATTGTGAATGGTGATCTGCTGTATGATTCTTATAAGATGAGCCTCCATGCCAAACATCACTGAATAATGGAATCAGACCCTGGTACTAGAAATGGCTCTACTGAAGGGGCAAAATGCATGGTTTCTGCTGATGAGTAAAAGAAGAGTAGCTTGGAAATGATATACTAGTAAGTGCTTAACAATGAGCTGTCTGGAAAAACAACAAGTTTTACATTGCTTGCTCTTTTCCTGGGTACAGATACTGTTATGGCTGATCTCAAGCTACTACATAAACAGTACTGAGTGCAACACCAAGATGAGAAGTATGCAACTGGCTCTTACCAAGTTGTGTTGGAAAACAAGAGTCAATATGACTTACCAGAGTTAGTGCTTGTACCCCACTGAAGTTTGAACAGAAAGGAACCAGACTAAATTGAAAGACAAGAAAACCCTTTTGATGTTACTCCTGCTCTAACCCTCCTACAGAGAGGTAAAGCCAGATTTCTGAGAATAATCACTTTGCCTTGTTCTGACTGACTGGTGTTTTAGAACTCCATGCTTGCACTGCCCCTCAATTCATGTTAAGCCCTGACACCCCATGTGGTGGTATGTGAAGTGAGGCCTTTGGGAAGTAATTAGATCATGATGCTAAAGTTCTCATGAATGGAATTAGGGCCCTTTTACAAGAGACCCAGAGAATTTCCTAGCTGTCCGTTCCGCTGTATGAAGATACAGCATAAAGATGGCCATCTGTGAATTAGGAAGTGGACTCATTAGACATAAAATCTGGATGTCTGATCTTGATCTTGGATGGTCCAGCCTCTGAAACAATGAGCAATATACATCTGTTATCTATAAGCCACAAAATTTGTAATATGTTGTTGTAGAAGCCCCAAAAGAGTAAAACAGTTGGATATTGCTCATTAAGTGCTTATCCAAGAGTCCCTGATGCTGGAAAAGATTGAAGGCAGGAGAGTAGATGACATAGGCTGGGATGGTTGGATGGTGCCACCAGTTCAATAGACATGATTTTGAGCAAGCTCTGGGAGATGGTGAAGGACTGGGAAGCCTGGTACGCTGCAGTCCAAAGTGTCTCAAAGAGTCAGACAGGACTGAGTGACTGATCAACAGGAATCAATCTGATGTGTGAAATATAGGGACAGTCCAATAGAAGTAATGTCTACAGGTCATTAAAAATTCAAATTCAAAAACAAACACTAAGAATTTCCTAATCTGCTATTTTAGGCATAACATTTTTGAGATATAGGACTTTGTATCAATACAATTGGAAGAAAAATTGAAAGACAAACTGGGAAAGACCTTGATCATAACATATTTATGAAAGTTTCTTTCTCTGATTAGAATTTGGTCAAAACATTGCCTATCTGTCATGATGCTGCTGCCATGAAGACCATAATCTCCCAGAAGTTTTGAGGACATGAGAATGCAGATAGTCTATCCTCAGTGCCAGTGACTAAATACATTGCCAACATATATCAGAGATATGGGTAAATTAAATGTATGTGAAAGTTTCTTGCCCTTAGGATAGAGAATTGATTATACACCATGGTTTTAATTTTGTAAAGTGTATATTCAGAGAAGAAACACTGGAAAGCATTATACCAAAATTCTAACCATATTTCTCTTAACACAGCAGAAAGCGAAGAAGAACTAAAGAACCTCTTGATGAAAGTGAAAGAGGAGAGTGAAAAAGTTGACTTAAGACTCAACACTCAGAAAACTAAGACCATGGCATACAGTCCCATCACTTCATGGCAAATAGATGGGGAAACAATGGAAACAGTGACAGTCTTTATTTTTTTGGACTCCAAAATCACTGCAGATGGTGACTGCAGCCATGAAATTAAAAGAATCTGGCTCCTTGGAAGAATATGCTCTTAGCATATCAAAAAGCAGAGACATTACTTTGTTAACAAAGGTCCATCTAGTCAAATCTATGGTTTTTCCAGTGGTCATGTACAGATGTGAGACTTTGACTGTGAAGAAAGCTGAACGCCGAAGAATTGATACTTTTGAACTGTAGTGTTGGAGAAGACTCTTGGGAGTCCCTTGGACAGCAAAGAGATCCAATCAGTCCATTCTGAAGGAGATCGACCCTGGAATTTTTTTGGAAGGAATGATGCTGAAGCTGAAACTCCAATATTTTGGCCACTTGATGTGGAGAATCGAATCATTTGAAAAGACCCTGATGCTGGGAAAGATTGAGGGCAGGAGGAGAAGGTGATGACAGAGGATAAGATGGTTGGATGGCATCACTGACTCAATGGATATGGGTTTGAGTAGGATCCAGGAGTTGGTGATGGACAGGGAAGCCTGGTGTGCTGCAGTCCACGGAGTCTCAAAGAGTCGGACATGACTGAGTGACTGAACTGAGTTGAGTAGAAATTTAGGAACTTAATTTTCTTTTTAAGAACTCTTTTCCAAATTTATATACCCAGATTGTAAGTTAAAAATTTTTTAGCTGAGAGAAATAAAACAGAAATCTGTGAGTTTCTTTAATGGTACAATCAATGCTTAGTTACTTATGATTTATGTTGTCTTCTACTCCTATGTGTGAGTGTGTGCTGAGTTCCTTCAGTCTTGTCTGACTCTTTGCAACCCTACAGAGTGTAACCTTCCATCCTCCTGCATCTATGGAATTCTCCAGGCAAGAATACTGGATTGCATTGTCATGCCCTTGGGAATCAAACCTGTGTCTCTTATGTCTCCTGCATTGGCAGGGGGGTTCTTTACCATTAGCACCGCCTGGGAAGCCCCTTCTTCTTCTCTCTAGCTATTTTAAAATTATTATTATTATTACAATTAAGCATACATATGTATTTATTTCATATATATTTTTTTTGCCACAAACTATCATTTCCATTGGAGAAGGCAATGGCAACCCACTCCATTACTCTTGCCTGGAAAATCCCACGGATGGAGGAGCCTGGTGGGCTGCAGTCCATGGGGTCGCCAAGAGTCAGACACGACTGAGTGACTTCACTTTCACTTTTCACTTTCATGCATTGGAGAAGGAAATGGCAACCCACTCCAATATTCTTGCCTGGAGAATCCCAGGGACAGCAGAGCCTGGTGGGCTGCCGTCTATGGGGTCCCACAGAGTCGGACACAACTGAAGCGACTTAGCAGCAGCAACAGCATCATTTCCATGAAAGCAGGAAATATCACTATGATGTCTGGAAAGAGAAGACTTTTTCAGCCCAATTTCCTGTATCTTCTTGTATTTAGAAAAGCACTACAAGCTTGAATGGAGACATTGCTTCTTGTGACTAGCAGTAACTTTCTGCCACACTCTGTACTTGATTGCATGCTTACACCCTTCACTGGATGCATGCATGCGTGTTCAGTCACCAGTCATGTCTGACTCTTTGTGATCCTAAGGACTGTAGCCCACAAGGCTTCTCTGTCCATGAGATTCTCCATGCAAGAACACTGGAGTAGATTATCATGCCCTCCCCCAGGGGTTTTCTTCCTGACCCAGATATCCAACCCATTTCTCTTACATCTACTGCATTGGCAGTTTTTTTTTTTTTTTTTTTTAATACCACTAGTGCCTCTTGGGAAGCCCCTGTTCTTCACTAAAATCACTTAGAAATGGAGCTCTCCCACTCCTACCTCTTCAGAACGGATCCTACAGCTATTTGAGGGGCTATTTCCCAGGTTACATTCCTGAGTCAGTCAGTCAGTTCAGTTGCTCAGTCGTGTACTACACTTTGAGACCACATGGACTGCAGTATGCCAGGCTTCCCTGTCTATCACCAACTCCTGGGGGGCCTACTCAAACTCATGTCCATTAAGTCAGTAAAGCCATCCAACCATCTCATCCTCTGTCGTCACCTTCTTCTCCTGCCTTCAGTCTTTTCAGTGAGTAAGTTTGAGGTATCAGGTGGCCAAAGTTTTTGAAGTTTTGATTTTGAAGTTTCAACTTCAAAATTAGTCCTACCAATGAATACCCAGGACTGGTCTCCTTTAGGATGGACTGGTTGGATCTCCTTGCAGTCCAAGGGACTCTCAAGAGTCTTCTCCAATACCACAGTTCAAAAGCATCAATTCTACAGCACTCAGCTTTCCTCACAGTCCAACTCTCACATCCATACATGACCACTGGAAAAACCATAGCCTTGACTAGACGACTTTATTAGCAAAGTGATGTCTCTGCTTTTTAATATGCTGTCTAGGTTGGTCATAACTTTCCTTCCAAGGAGCCAGCGTTTTTTTATTTCATGGCTGCAATCACCATCTGCAGTGATTTTGGAGCCCCCCAAAATAAAGTTTTCCACTGTTTCCGCTGTTTCCTGATCTATTTCCCATGAAGTGATGGAACCGGATGCCGTGATCTTCGTTTTCTGAATGTTGAGCTTTAAGCCAACTTTTTCACTCTCCTCTTTCACTTTCCTCAAGAGGCTCTTTAGTTCCTCTTCACTTTCTGCTATAAGAGTGGTGTTATCCACATATCTGAAGTTATTGATATTTCTCCCTGCAATCTTAATTCCAGCTTATGCTTCCTCCAGGCCAGCATTTCTCATGATGTACTCTGCATATAAGTTAAATAAGCAGGGTAACAATATACAGCCTTGATGTACTCCTTTTCCTATTTGGAACTAGTCTGTTGTTCTGTGACCAGTTCTAACTGTTGCTTCTAGACCTGCACACAGATTTCTCAAAAGGCAGGTTAGGTGGTCTGGTATTCCATTCGCTTTCAGAATTTTCCACAGTTTCTTGTGATCCACAGTCAAAGGCTTTGGCATAGTCAATAAACCAGAAATAAATGATTTTCTGGAACTCTTTTGCTTTTTCAATAACCTGGCAGGTGTTAGGAATTTGATCTCTAGTTCCTCTTCTCTTTCTAAAACAAGCTTGAACATCTGGAAGTTCACAGTTCACATATTGTTGAAGCCTGGCTTGGAGAATTTTGAGCATTACTTTACTAGCATGTGAGATGAGTGTAATTGTGCAGTAGTTTGAGTATTCTTTGGCATTGCCTTTCTTTGGGATTGGAATGAAAACGGACCTTTTCCAGTCCTGTGGCCATTGCTGTTTTTCAAATTTGCTGGCATATTGAGTGCAGCACTTTCACAGTATCAACTTTTAAGACTTGAAATAGCTCAACTGGAATTCCATCACCTCCACTAGCTTTGCTCATAGTGATGCTTCCTAAGGCCCACTTGACTTCATATTCCAGGATGTCTGGCCCTAGGTGAGTATTCACACCATCATGATTATCTGGGAAGTGAAGGTCTTTTTTGTACAGTTCTTCTGTGTATTCTTGCAACCTCTTCTTAATATCTTCTACTTCTGTTAGGTCCATACCCTTTCTCTCCTTTTTTGTGCCCATCTTTGCATGAAATGTTCCCTTCATATCTCTAATTTTCTTGAAGAGATCTCTAGTCTTTCCCATTCTCTTGTTTTTCTCCATTTCTTTGCACTGATCATTGAGGAAGGCTTCTTTTTTTTAATCTCTCCTTGCAATTCTTTGGAACTCTGTATTCAAATGGGTATATCTTTCCTCGTCTCCTTTGCTTTTCACTTCTCTTCTTTTCACAACTACTTGAAAGGCCTCCTCAGATAGCCTTTTTTTTTTTTTTTTTTNTTTCATCATTCATTGAAGAAGGCCTTCTTATCTCTCCTTGCTTTCTCTTAAACTGCATTAAGTTGGATATATATTTCCCTTTCTCCCTTTTATTTTGCTTCTCTTCTTTCCTCAACTATCTGTAAATCTTACTCAGACAACCACTTTGCCTCCCTGCATTTTTTTTCCTTGGAGATAGTTTTGCTCCCTGTCGCCTGAACAGTGTGGCGAACCTCTGTCCATAGTTCACCAGGCACTCTGTCTATCAGATCTAGTCCCTTAAATATATTTCTCACTTCCATTATATAATCATTAGGGATTTGATTTACATCATACTTGAATGGTTTAGTGATTTTCCCTACTTTCTTCAATTTAAGTCTGAATTTGGCAATAAGGAGTTCATGATCTGAGCCACAGTCAGCTCCTGGTCTTGTTTTTGCTGACTCTACAGAGCTTCTCCATCTTTAGCTGCAAAGAATATAATCTATCTCATTTCAGTGTTGGCCACCTGGTGAGGTTCACCTGTACAGTCTTTCTTTTGTGTTGGAAGAGGATGTTCACTATGACCAGTGCATTCTCTTAGAACTCTATTAGCCTTTGCCCTGCTTCATTCTGTACTCACAGGCCACATTTGCCTGTTACTCAAGTGTTTCTTGACTTCCTATTTTTGCATTCCAGTCTCTCATAATGAAAAGGACACCTTTTATAGGTGTTAGTTTTAGAAGGTCTTGTAGGTCTTCATAGAACCGTTCAACCTCAGTTCTTTATCATGAAGTGTTGGGGTATCACTTGGATTACCGTGATATTGAATGGTTTGCCTTGGAACGAACAGAGATCATTCAGTCGTTTTTGAGATTGCATCCAAGTATTACATTTCGGACTCTTTTGTTGACTCTGACGGCTATTCCATTTCTTCTAAGGGATTCTTGCTCACAGTGGTAGATATAATGGATAGATATGAATAGAAGTTCACTTTCACTTCAGTATATTTCATCAATCTTAATCAGTATCAAAAAACTAGATAAATCCTAATGAAGATGTCCTTCGCAAAGTGACTTGTTCTCTTTCCAACAAGTATGTTCAGAAAGATTTGATCCACCAGCTACAAAATTTTGTAGAATCTTAATGAACAAATTTTTGTAACATGAAACATAAGACAAAGTAAGTTACATTTAAATCAGATGATCATGTTTGTAATGCCTGAAATAATCCAGAATATTAATTCCAAAATCATTAACTGATTTAGGAGAAGATAATTGATTTTAATGTTATTCAGTACCATATGTTGGAAAACTCAGCAGCGGTGACAGGACTGAAAAAAGTCAATTTTCATTCCAATCCCAAAGAAAAGCAATGCCAAAGAATGCTTAAACTACCACACAATTGCATTCATCTCACATGCTAGTAAAGTAATGCTCAAAATTCTCCAAGCGAGGCTTCAGCAATACGTGAANTGGGGAATATCTTTCTGGGGTAGCTTATCTGCAACTGTTCTTTGGGTTGGGGGATGATGACTATGACCTCGGAGAATTCCTTTTTAGGGGATGCTGTGTGACTGACAGTCCCAACCAGTGTAAAAGGCAGGGCACCATAATTATTTAACACCAGCATCCATAGAAGGGGCTTCCCCGGTGACTCAGTCAGTAAAGAGTCTGCCTGCAATGCAGGAGATCTGAGTTTGATCCCTGGGTTGGGAAGATCCCCTTGAGAAGAAAATGGCAACCCACTCCAGTATTTTTGCCTGGAGAATCCCATGGACAGAGGAGCCTGGAAGCCTGCAGTCCATGGTGTTGCAAGAGTCAGACGCAACTTATCAATTGAACCACTGCCACCATCCATATAACACTGTCCATGGAGGAAAAGTATGTGTAACAGTGATCATTCATAGGACAGAAGGTTTCTAACCTCTAACAGGTATCAGCCCCTGTGCTAGGTGCTGGGATCCAACGGTGAACAGCACAGACGGAGCCCCTGCCTTCACAAAGTTTATAGTGGACTTGTCAACGAGGAAGTCAGCCAATGAGTAGAGTGCTACACACTGAGACTGGTGTAGGATCTGCGACATGGGTAGGATCACATGGTGGAGAGTAGGGAGAGCTAAGTCTGACTTAAGAGAGGGGGTGGAGTCAGGGAAGGCTTCCTGGAAGAGGTGGCATCTCAGGTGAGATCTGAAGGAAGAGTGATGAAGGAAGGTGATGAGGGAAGGGAGGCAGGTGAGCGTAGCTAGAGTGGAGGGGAAGGACATCAGAGAACACCACGCTGGGGTGTGAGCTTGCAGAGCCATCTAAGTCCTGGCAAGGAGGTGGGACCTTCTGCAGTGATAATGGAAAAGCCACTGAAGGCGGTTGAGGAGGGGAGTAGCACAGCCAGGCCGCCACTTCAGAATGCGGGTTCGTGCTACTGTGAGGGCAGACCAAAGCCAGGGGCAGCTGGTGTGGGGAGGAGGGGTGGGGTGCGCATCCGGAGCAGATGTAGAGAGTCGGGCAAGAGATAGGCAATGTGCCCAGGATGGTCAAAGTGGGACCCGAAGGAGGAGGACAAAGTCAGGCCAGAGGATAAGCCAAGGAGAGGCAGAATCACCGGAGTCGCCAAGGAGACAGGGCTGCGGCTTGTTCCTCGGGTGACCGCACACCCCAAGGTGAGGGCCGGGAAGAGGGGGCAGACGCAGGAGGAGGTGATGCTCCCGAGGGACCCTGTGACTCTGAGGTCCCTGAGAGGCACCGGAGTGGTTGTGACTAGGGGCAGCCAGACAGAATGGTCCAAGCTTGGGGCNACCGCACACCCCAAGGTGAGGGCCGGGAAGAGGGGGCAGACGCAGGAGGAGGTGATGCTCCCGAGGGACCCTGTGACTCTGAGGTCCCTGAGAGGCACCGGAGTGGTTGTGACTAGGGGCAGCCAGACAGAATGGTCCAAGCTTGGGGCCCAGCTTGGGGTGCAGCTGAGAAGCACCAGCATATTGGAGAGAGGATGTGAGAGGGTCTGAAGATGGCGTGTAGAGCAAGTTGGGACGGCCACCCCCCCCATCCATCTGAGGAAAGCAGCGTCCGGGCTCCAACGGTAGTGCATTGGATGCAAAGCCGGGGCTCCGGACCTCCCTGACCCTGACATCCAGATCCATCTCTACAATGTCTCCTCCCTGGAATCTTGTGCCCCATGTACAACACTCCCCACCACACTGAGTCACCATTCCCTAACTCCATTTCGGAGCTCCAGGCCAGCGGTGAAGCGTGTACCTTGTGTGTGCTACCTGCCATGAACTACAAACCACAAGTGATAAGTTCATAAGCGCGGGAACATGTGCTTCTACAGACGCGTGTCCACACCCCCTCGCATAAACACGCCCACAGCCCTGCTACCTGGATGAGGTGGTTCACACCCACTCCGCACTGAAATCCAAAAGGACCCTTCCTGCTTTGAACTGTGAACCGTCCCCTGAAAGCAAAACAAAAGCTGAGCAAATAAACTCAGAGCTGCAACAGGAGGGAGGAAGGAAGCAAGGAGAGGGCAGAAGGAGCAAACGTGTGTCGAGTTTCTCTTCTGTCTTCTCTCGCGATCGTATTTAATCCTTGTTTGTGGACTGTGAAGTGGGTTTTCATCCCACCGGGATGAAGATGAGATGATCAAACTCAAGGCTGCCTCCAAAACCTTCCCCACCTGCACCCTGGGACCACAGCTTTCACTCTGGAAAGCAGGAGCAGAGAGACTTTCCGAGAGAAGGAAGCTGGCTGGCGCTCATGTGACGCGCAGGTTTATTTCCTTTATTCATTCAGTAAGTGTTCATCAGCTCCCCACTCGGTACCTGAAGGCAAGAGTTGAACTAATGTGCGTTAATAGCGAACATCCCTCAATTAGGAGCCCATTTACGCTGGCGGTGGGCTGCAAGCATTTTCTGCGGATCCTCTGATTGCACCTCCTCAGAGAGCAGCTGTCATAGCTGCCTGTCAGGGAGCGATGAAGCCCTTGGATGTCACCTGCCTGTGGGAATTGCAGCCTTTCATTTCCTGGCAGCCCCAGCCGTGAAGGGCCACCCCTTTCCCTCCCTCCAGCTAACAAAAGAGGATCCTTCACAGCAGAGCTGCAGATCAGGCCCTGGTGGAGGCGTTTGCTAGTCGCTGCTTCCTTTAGCATGGTCTGCTGTCTACAGTACGACCCTCCGGTCAAGCCTCACCCCTGGTGAGCACACTCTCCTGGGTCCATGGCCAAGAGGGCAGTGTGTTTAGCTTGGTATTTAACACCTGACGTGCGCAGGGAGACTGGGCCACATCTCTGTCCTCCCTTCCCTTCTGCCAGGCCTGTTTCCCTCTCAGGGATGTGGGGAGGGGAGCTCGATCCAGCCACTGACCACTAGGAGTCACGCTCATCCCAGGAGCAGGGCTTGAGGGGGGCCCAGAGGAGGCTGAGAGGTCTGCACTGGGTGCTCATCGCCCCCCACTTCTCTCCATCTCCAGGGGCTCCATGAGATTTTGTTTTCATGCTCTGGGTCTTGCAGATACCAGAACCCTGGACCCCAGCATTGAGTGTGCAGGTGGAATGGGNCAGGAGAAATATCAATAACTTCAGATATGCAGATGACACCATTATTATGGCAGAAAGTGAAGAAGAACTAAAGAGCCTTTTGAGGAAAGTGAAAAAGGAGAGTGAAAACTTACTCCTTGGAGGGAAAGTTATGACCAACCTAGACAGCATATTAAAAAGCAGAGACATTACTTTGTCAACGAAGGTCCGTCTAGTCAAGGCTATTGTTTTTCCTGTGGTCATGTATGGATGTGAGAGTTGGACTATAAAGAAAACTGAGTGCCAAAGAATTGATGCTTTTGCACTGTGGTGTTGGAGAAGACTCTTAAGATCTTTTGGACTACAACTAGATCCAACCAGTGCATCCTAAAGGAGGTCAGTCCTGGATATTCATTGGAAGGACTGATGTTGAAGGTGAAACTCCAATACTTTGGCCACCTAATGTGAAGAGCTGACTCATTTGAAAAGTCCCTGATGCTGGTAAATATTGAGAGCAGGAGGAGAAAGGGATGACAGAACATAAAATGATTGATTTCCATCACCGACTCAATGGACATGAGTTTGGGTAAACTCTGGGAGTTGATGACAGGGAGGCCTGGCATGCTGTGGTCCATGGAGTCACAAAGAGATATGACTGAGCAACTGAACTGAAGTACCATATATTGTGCATTTCTTAATGGAGAGGGGAATTCTCCCTTTATCAAGGCTAAACTTTGGGAAACTCTAAGTATTTTCTTATTCAAAAGCTTGGTATGTAATTTTAAACCTGTCCTTCTGAGTTCCAAATATATCTCTCAGTTTTCCATTTCTTTTAAATTTAGTGAAAATATTTTTTCCAATGGCTAACTGGGCAAAGAATCCACCTTCAATGCAGGAGATGCTGGTTTAGTCCCTGAGTCAAGAAGATCCCTTCGAGGAGTAAATTGCAACCCATTCTAGTATTCTTGCTTGGGAAAGCCCATGGACAGAGGAATCTGGTGAGCTACATTGCAAAGTGTTACAAAGAGTCAGACACAACTGAGTGACTGAGCACTGAAAACAATTTTTCATTGTAATTTCTGATTAAATTTGAAATCCCCATGATGCTGTTGCTGCTGCAGCTAAGAACTTCAGTCGTGTCTGACTCTTTGCGACCCCATGGACTGCAGACTACCAGGCTCCTCCTTCCATGGGGTTTTCCAGGCAAGAGTACTGGAGTTGGGTGCCATCGCTTTCTCTGTGAAATCCTCATGCTGCTGCTGCTGCTGCTGCTAAGTCACTTCAGTCGTGTCTGACTCTGTGCGACCCCAGAGACAGCAACCCACCAGGCTTCCCCATCCCCGAGATTCTCCAGGCAAGAACACTGGAGTGGGTTGCCATCTCCTTCTCCAATGTATGAAAGTAAAAAGTGAAAATGAAGTCGCTCAGCTGTGTCTGACTCTTAGTGACCCCATGGACTGCAGCCTACCAGTCTCCAAACAAATAAAAAGGAAATCAGATGTTATTTACAGATATGAATACAACAGTATGAAATAACTCTTATGACCAAAATCATTGAACCATACTCTAATACACAATTGTGACAGAAACTTTTGGTATATAATAAAATTTCAATTCTTGGTAATCATAAAACAGAAAGCTTCATTCTCCATTTCTCCTGCTACCTTACTTTTGTAGAAAGTGGCAACAAAAGTTGTCCAAAGAAGTTGAGATTATGGAATTTTGACTGAAAAACAAGTTCACCATTATGTCTCCTGCTTAGTCCATATTAACTCTGTCTCCTGGAGGGCATGTCACAGATGTCTCTTTGCTGAATTTTCTTCTCTAGATTATATCTGAATCCCTTCTAGTCATTCATATATGGTGATTTTATGTACTCCTCCACTCATCAGTCGTGAGGAAGGAGAAGGAAGACTCAAATTGATGAGAACTAATCCTGGTGAGCCTCAGGCCTCAAAGAGCACCAGACTCTTCCCAGAGTGCCCTGAAACTCAGGGAGGATATTTTTTTCATAACCATTTTAATGAAATGCCTATCTTTTGTTGATCTCACTCTACATTTCTCAGTAGACTTATTGAATAATTATGTTCTTATGAAAATAAATCTTTCATGTCATGAATTAAGGTAGGGTGAAGTAGGGAAATAATTTTTAATCTGAAAGGCTATGGATGACCTGGGTTGCTTTGTTGTTTCTGTCATAAATGATCACTGTGATTTGGGACAAGAGACTTTACCTTTCAGTGTCTTTGCTCACAAGAAATGAGAAAAATAATAGGTACCTCAGAGTATTATTATCAAAATTAAATTGCATAATGATTGTGAGAAATCCTAGCTTAGTAGGCACTCAGTAATGATCGCTGGATTCTTAGGTGAACTTCTGGAGAACTTTGAGATATAGGCTTCCAAGCACAGTAAGGAGCTACCTTAATTCCTGTGAAGATGCTGATCTCGCTTTCCATTTCCTGTCAGTTTAAAGAGATGGAGAGAAAGGCACAACCAGATACAAAAATCCTGGTCATGTGGGAACATCTAGACAAGGATTCATGGATTTTCCATCAGCTGTATGTTACTAATTAAAAAGATTTAAGTGAAAGATAGTTAAACAGATTGCTAAAGGAAACAATTTGCAGTGTTATACATTTTATGAATTACTTTAAAACAAGAATAGGGCCACAGATGTAGAAAATGAATTTATGGTTACCAAGGGAGAAAGGTGTGGGAGGGATAAATTGGGAGATTAAGAATGACAAGTATACACTACTATATATAAAATAGATAACTAATAAGAACCTACTGTATAGCACAGGGAACTGTACTGAATACTTTGTAATGACCCATATGAGAATAGAATCTAAAAAACAGTGGATATATGAATATATGTAACTGATTCACTTTGCTGTACAGCAGAAACTAATACAAAACTGTGAATCAACTACAATCCAATAAAAGTTGAGTTTAAAGAATTCTTCTCCCTAAAGAATGAATGCAGTTATTTTTGAACTAGGAAAATATTATATCTGATGGTAGATCAAAATGGATAAAAAAGATGTACATATATATACGATGGGATATTACTCAGCCATAAAAAGGAGGAAATTTGAGTCAGTTGAAATGAGGTGGACTTACCTAGAGCCTGTTATACAAAGTAAAGTAAGTCAGAAAGAGAAAAGCAAATATTGTGTATTAACACATATATGTGGAATCTAGAAATACGATACTGAGGAACCTATTTGCAGGGCAGCAATGGAGATGCTGACAGAGAGTACAGACTTGTGGACACAGTGGGGAAGGAGAGGGTGGATAAAATGAGAGAGTAGCATTGAAATATATCCATTACCATATATAAAACAGATAGCTAGTGGGAAATAGCAATATAAACAGAGAGCTCAGCCCAGTACTCTGTGATGTTCTAGAGGAATAGGATAGATCTGGCATGGGAGAGAAGCTTAAGAGGGAGGGGGTATATGTGTATTTATGGACAATTCATGTTGTTGTATTGGAGAAGGAAATGGCAACCCACTCCAGTATTCTTGCCTGGAAAATTCCATGTATGCAGGAGGCTGGTAGGCTACAGTCCATGGGGTTGCAAAGAGTTGGACATGACTGAGCGACTTCACTTTCTCTTTCTATAGCCCCTTTTGGAGAAGGAAATGGCAACCCACTCCAGTGTTCTTTCCTGGAGAATCCCATGAACAGAGGGGCCTGGTGGGCTACAGTCTATGGGGTTGCAAAGAGTTGGGCAAGACTAAGCAACTAACATACACACACACACACACACACACACACACACACGTGTTGTTGTATGGCAGAAACCAACATAAAATTGTAAAGCAATTATCCTCCAATTAAAAATAAAAAATAAACATAAACTTGGAACAAGAAAAAATACATGGAAAAAATTGAACATTTAAGTAAAATTATTTGTGAGGGTCACTAACAAATCGACCATAGAATAAAGACTACTAGGCATTGTAGAAGATCATTTTACTAATGAAAACAAGCAAGTATGGTTTAGTTCACTGTCTTCTGCCAAGTTCCTTTTGTGGTTTAATTAAAATTTATAGAGTAGGTTTAAGGCTGAAAATCTAAGGCCAGAATTTTGCATCAGTCTCCTTTGAGGGTTAATGATCTGTCAGTGAGGTATGGGATAAATTTTCAGGCCCTCTAAGTGATCCAGCTATATTCTCTCATCCCCACTTTACACCATCCTCAAGCTATTAGAAGCATGAGAAGACTCTTACCTTGTTACAGCCATTCAATCCATGTTCCCTTCATATGATGTTTGGCGATATGAACCTATGGTTGAAACTTTAGGAAAAGAGTTCACCTCAAAATCCTTACCACATATCTTACAGCCATATTTTTATGAAATATAATATCAAGATTTTTTTTCTCATTTATTAAGTTAGAGGTATCATGACAGAGTACAGGGAGGCTCATCTCTGCCTTGGATCACTATCCACATATGTACCATTTGTGGTTTTCAAAATATGTATAATTCTCTACTTCTTCCTCAACCTAAGATATGTCAATCAAAGGGCTTATATATGTGAATTTTAAAAATATTTTGAGGCAATTATGTTTATACTCCAAGTAAGAGAACCATTGCAACACAAAAAATGGTTCACAAGAAACAAATATTCCTTGCTGGTACTGACACTCACATACACATCAAAAATTGAGAACCGTTGCTAGCTTTATGTAAAAAATCATTAAAAAATCCTTGCGATTCATTTTTTAAAACAATTTAAAAAATANGCAACACAAAAAATGGTTCACAAGAAACAAACATTCCTTGCTGGTACTGACACTCACATACACATCAAAAATTGAGAACCATTGCTAGCTTTATGTAAAAAATCATTAAAAAATCCTTGCGATTCATTTTTTAAAACAATTTAAAAAATATCTTCCAACTTTATTGAGCTATAGCTGGCATATAATCATGTGCAAATTTAAGGTGTACATGTGATGACTTTATAAACATATATATCTTGCAAAATGATTGCCACAATAGGTTAAGTAACTATTTTTTTATCTGAATAATACAGTTATTTATTGAAGGGATATTGTGAGGATTTAAATATGAAAAGGAAACTGACACAAAGCAGGTGTCCACTACATGCTACTTACTCGTATTTTTGACAATATGATAAATATTAATTATACAAACTAAGAAATGGAAGCATTATCCAAGATACATAAAGGGCAAGAGGAATGGAAATTTATGTCCAGATTCTAGCAAGTTTCTCTGGGTGTAGCATCTACCTGAGGGTCAGCTTATTTCTAGACCGAGTCATTTATAGAAGGATAAACTATCTTAATTATAGGAGACTGTGGAACTCATTTGATATAGTTTCCTTTCCCATGCAGGAATCACCTTTTAAGTAAAAATTCCTTGGGCTGAGGGCCAGTAGGTCTCTTCCAGAGATGACCTGGAGAGATCTTGAATATTCTTTTTTTGTTGTTAATTAATTTATTTTTTACTGAAGGAAAACTGCTTTACAGAATTTTACTCTTCTGTCAAACCTCAACATGAATCAGCCATAGGTATACATATATACTCTTTCCTGGTGGCTCAGAGGTTAAAGTGTCTGCCTGCAATGTGGGAGACCCGGGTTCGATCCCTGAGTCAGGAAGATCCTATGGAGAAGGAAATGGCAGCCCACTCCAGTACTCTTGCCTGGAGAATCCCATGGATGGAGGAGCCTGGTAGGCTACAGTCCACGGGGTTGCGAAGAGTCGGACACTACTGAGTGACTTCACTCACTCACTCTGTCATATACCTCCCCATCCAACCCCTCTAGGCTGATACAGAGCCCCTGTTTAAATTTCCTGAGCCATATAGCAAATTCCTGCTGGCTATTTTATTTTACATTTTACATTCCTGCTGGTAATGTAAGTTTCCATGTTACTCTTTCTATACCTCTCACCCTCTCCTACCCTCTTCCCATGTCCATAAGTCTACTCTCTATGTCTGTTTCTCCATTGTTGCCCTGTAAATAAATTCTTCAGTACCATTTTTCTAGATTCCGTATATATGTGTTAGAATACGATATTTATCTTTCTCTTTCTGACTCACTTCACTCTGTATAACGGTTCTAGGTTCATCCATCTGATTAAAACTGATTCAAATACATTACTTTTTATGGCTGAGTAATATTTCATCATATAAATATATATATAATAACTTCTTTATCCGTTCATCTGTCGATAGACATCTATGTGGCTTCCATGTTCTAGTTATTGTAAATAGTGCTGCAATGAACAATGGGATAAGTGTGTCTTTTTCAATATTGGTTTCCTCAGAGTATATGCCTAGGAGTGGGATTGCTGAGTCATATCGTGGTTTTATTCCTAGTTTTTTTTAAGGAATCTTCATACTGCCTTCCACAGTGGCTCTATCAATTTACATTCCCAACAACAGGGCAAGAGCACTCCCTTTTCTCCACACCCTCTCCAGCATTTATTGTTTGTAGACTTTTTGAAAAGGGCCACTCTGACTGGTGTGAAGTGATATCTCAGTGTAGTTTTGATTTGCATTTCTCTAATAATGAGTACATATAGAAAAGCAGAGACATTACTTTGCCAACAAAGGTCCGTCTAGTCAAGGCTATGGTTTTTCCAGTAGTCATGTATGGATGTGAGAGTTGGACTATGAAGAAAGCAGAGTGCCGAAGAATTGATGCTTTTGAAGTGTGGTGTTGGAGAAGACTCTTGAGAGTCCCTTGGACTG